>JAWWEW010000165.1:3997194-4084463 GCA_035583185.1 Anabacerthia variegaticeps | reverse complement strand
TCGCGGGGCGGGTGTTTGTGCAGAATCGTGGCCGGTACGACCCGTATTTTAACAAGAAATAAAAAATAATAATAAAAAAGCGCTTTTCAGTGTTCGGTGGTGCTCGCTTCTAACCACCCTCCGCTGGGTGGCGTTTCCCCTGCGTGGGTGGGAGTTCGGCTGAGATTTGTACCCCTCGGCTGAAGGGGAGGAAAAAGGGACCCCGCTTGTCCTGGAAGAGCAAGCACTGCCCTTTCCAGACTCCGAAGGAGAGCACCCTGCCTGCCTTCCCACGCAGTCTGGGTTTGGGGAGGGAAGGCGTGATACAGACGGCTGAAATAGCGATTTCTGTAGGGGTTTGGCAGGAGATGTGTCAGCAGCGGCTCCTCTGGCATATTAGTCACTGAAAACACTTTGTTCTTGCAGTGGAGGGAAGGATGATGCTAATTGGCTTAAAGTTGACATTTTGTGGCATTTTCCTTTACAGATTTGAATCACGCTTAAAAATTAAGACTTTAAAAAGAGTACACAGGCTGTGTTGGAATTTCACTGTCTTTAATATTTTATTTAGGAGATAAAAAGAAGACAACTAGCAGAAGCTGCTGAAAAGAGGCAGATGGAGGTAACATCTGATAAAATGCCATTTATTCAAATTATTTTTATGGGGAAAAGGCCCTGGGTTTCTGTAAGAACACTGGATATCATGTTTGGATTGTGGGAATTGTTGTTAAATAATTTTCTAGTATTATTAATGTTTTGTCCTTTTTTGTATATATTAAGAGTTTCACAGCTAGACAGGGGCTTAAAGACCATTGCAAGTTTGTTTGGATGGGAGAAGTTTTATGGTAGTTAAAAAAATAACCTAAGAATTGGAAGTTCAAGTTCAACTTTATTTTTTTCCTTGCTCTAAGACTTGCAAACAAGAGATGGAGAAATATTCAGAGCAGTCAAACAATTGGGGCAGTGGCAGTTTCAAGTGGTAGTGCACTTGTACTTTTTTGAAAATGCATGTTATATGCACTTGCAAGTTCAGTTTATCAATGTGGCAACAGTTTGAGGATGTTTATCAGCCCAAATTCCAGCAAAGAAGCAGTATAAGCTTAGTCTTCCATCTTTTTAAGATTGCTAAGCTTTAACTACTTCAGTATCTTTAAAGTTAGAAGAGGTACGATGCGAATGTTTCAGCGGACTATAAAACTAGCCAGTCTGTTTTTTTTCCTTCCATACCTCTCAAAAAGGCTTATAAATACACTCTAATTGTAAATGAAGCAAATTTGGTTGTGGATGGCCTTGAAGTTTTGTGGGACCTGTTAGGCTGCTAAACAAAACTGGAAAGTATCACTGTCTGTTACTTTTTGTTTTCTTGAAAGACAAAGAGATAAAACTTCTACCAGGATTTTTCGTTACTATCTTTGAGAGCATTTTAGCCTCTGAATGTTGGGTAATGCAGATGTCTTGCAAGCAACCATATTCAGTTTCCCTCTTGTGAGATGTCTTCTGCTTAATGTTTGCCTGTACATGATTCTTAACTGCTTGTTATCCAGTCTGAAGTTGTGTGAGCTCTTCTTCCTTTTAGAGTCCTGTGGGCAGTTTGGGTACCTGCCTCACTCCTGCTATCCACACACCCTATGAAGGTTTGAAGGGTAGACTGTCACACAGGTTATTTCTCACAGATCACAGTTGAAAAGTTGAATTTCTTTACAGCCTGGACTAGCACTGCTAACACAACCTTTTTGCTCCCTTGTTTGTGAGGGCAAGAGTAGGCCCTGACACTGGAAAAACCACAGACTAAAAATCTGTGGACTTCTGGGAACAGAGGTTCTGGTTCTCCATCTGAGGATGCAAAGCAGGTAGATGCATTAAATATGTTCACCTGGATGTATTAACAATATGAAACAAAAACACCCTTACTTACCTATGGGACCAAGAGCTCACAGTATGAGGAAGTATCCTGAAAGGGCTACCTTGTTGTAATAGTATTATTACTAAATGTTTCAGTCTTTTCACACAAACCACAATTCACAAAATGGTGTTGCCAAGACTTGAGTTTGTTTTCTCTCCAGAAGAATTGTTAACTTGGTCTTACCCAGATGTGCTTTCTCCCAGGCTTCCTCTCGAGGTATTAAGAATGCTTACTCTGTGGAGCAGAAGAAAAAGAAACAGGAAGAAATAGAAAAAAGAATGGCAGCTTCACGTCCTGGAGGAGAAGGAGGACTGAGAGTAAGTTTAAAGAAGAAACAATGTGATTCTGTTCATATATGTGAAACTGTTCATATATTCCTGTTTTGTCATGTACAAGACTGAATAACTTGAGAAAAAACAAAGAGGAAGGGAAATGGAAGCATTTCTCAGGTCATTATCATGCAGAGTTCTTAATGAGACTTCATTACTGGGACACAAAAACAGCAGGGATGGCAGTGTGTTTTTCTTTTCCCATCTTCTTCCTTGTTTTCTGCATCTATGGTGCATCACTTTTACAGGTCTCTCAACAGTGGAGACCTCATCACTGTGTTGTCCTGGACTCAGTGTCCCTTTTCAATGCCAGTTGAGATTGCCTCTCTTCCCTCAGTTTATAGAAAGCATTTGAACTAAGTAGGGTGATGGCTTTGGGTTTCATGTATCTCTGTCTCTTTCAAAAGAAACATACAGTGTTGGCGTAAACATGGATGAACTTTACTATTACTGCTGTTTTAATGTAAACTTTGCCTCAGAAGGCAGAATTATAATTTCTCTAAAGCAATAGATATCTCTGATCATTGAAACTCAGGCTTCCTAAGCCCTCATTTTATCCTCATTGCTGTTTATGACTCAGATGTCACTGATATGCTGCATGCCCCTCACCTGCTGGGTATAAAAGGTGTTAGAATGGAGAATTTATTGTAGCTAGACAACCTTGTGGTGGTCAGTTGGTTGGGTTTTTTTCTTTTCCCTATCTTCATACAAATCAGTGGTGTTTTGTTGTTTGTGTCTTTAGTGGCAGGTTGGATAAGACGACTTCTGAAGACAAGATGATTGACTTTTATCGCCGATAACTTGCCAGTTTCTACAGCCGAGTGGCACTTACTCATAATGTGGCTTTTGCTGTTTACATATGAAGATTCAGCAGTACTTTGCCATTGTGGGACAACATGTGGAAAATATTCACTAAGAATCTTAAGAACTAACTCTGAACACTAAGATTTTGCCAATTTTGTTTATTTGTTTGCATGTTTTACTGCTTCCCTGTCAAAAGAGTGAGATGGGTTTTCTCACCTGGAAGTGGCCTCCTTACCTGTAGTCAGTCAGTATGTGTGTGCTGTCTGGTCAGTTGATGTCTGTCTGTGTATGACTGGCCTAAGCACAGCTCAGGTTCCTGTGTCTTGGTTTTGATGCTTATTTCAAGCTCTACAATAAACTCTTAAGTCCTCATGTAGAAAGTTGTTCATATATGTATATATATATGTGTGTGTATTTGAATATGCGGGTGACGGCATTTCTCTTCTGTTTCCTAATGACTTTTGAACTGCTTAGGAATTTAGTGCCTTTTTCAAAAAAACAAAAAACAAAGCAAAGCAGATTCATGGTGAATCCTTACAAATTGAATCATTTTGTGAGTAGTTAAAAAAATAGAAACCTTTATAGATTGTGTGTACTTAGATCAAGAACGCTGTTTTTTTATTATATCTAATAATTGTTCTCATTTTCTGATGTGCATTTCGAGTATTTATAAAGAATTATAATTTAAATTTAAAATCATGTTATTAATTGTTCTCCTTTATTACCACAAGAGGGCAATGCTGTCCTTCTCAGAAGTTTGAAAAACAAACAGGAAAACAGTTACTACATAATCTCTTGACAGTTTATTTCCTCAAGTTTCTGTACTGTCCAGGTGGACACAGTGCAGAAATGTTTTCTAAATACCCTGCATTTAGCAGTGTCTCTAATCCCTTCCCCAAACATGAAGCTGCTGTTGGTTATTTAGAGCTACCTGAACAACTATTACAACTACACTTTCAAACTATTGCTCAGGCTACTGCCGTGATAGAGGAGGAAAGTTTATTGCAGCATAACAAAACACTAAGGATCTAGCTCTTCTTTCTCCCAGGAGCATTTTGCATGGTCTCAATACTGTACTGGCTCCATTTCTGACCTAGTTTAGACTGTAGAGGCTTTTTTTTGTCCACCATTGAACTATGTATTTTATCCTTTGTCTCTCTCAATAGTGCCTAATCATGTCCTAGGAGCACGGTTCTGACACAATGAGTTTTCTGGCTTAGCCTTCAGAATTGAGTTGAGAAGAGACACTTTTCAATATTAATATAATGGTGTTTGGGCTGAAAAAAAACGTGTCCTTGGCAGAAGAATGCCTTCAGTTTCCTTTACTGGCACTTGCTGTCTTCAGTATATTAACTGGTCATAGTATTTTTTTTTAAGTCTAGTGAAAATTCATTGAATTATAATAAAATATACTAAACATTAATTTGAAATATGATTTTCAATTTTAACATGACAGTAGGTGTCCTAGGAAGACACTTATCAGCACTTACACTTAGGTGGCCGCTTGGTATTTTCAAAGAATATATTTTTCTCTTCATTCTCTGTCATGCTGTTCCCTCAAAACTGCAAGGGGAGCAAATAACCATCAGTCTCTTGTCATCCAAGCTCCTGCTGTATGAAACAGCCAGCACCCTGACTGAGCAAAAGTCTGTGCTTGCATTAGTATCACACACACTTTCAGGTAAAGCCACTGAGATAACCTAGTGCAACCAATCACAGTTCCTGCTCCTCTCTCTCTCTCCCTCCATACTTTAAGTAAAAGCCAGACATGTCTGTGCTTCTTGAGAGGCTTTGTTTTGAGTGTCTAATTTATTCCTACAGCTAACAAACATGTCAGATGATTTGGGAATGTGTAGTTCTAGATTACAAATCACCTATAAAGCTATTTTAAAGGAAGTTCCTATACCATATACATCTAGCTGTTCAGATGGCCAGGCTCAACTAAATCTGGAAAATTTTTGGCTAAGTAAAAACACTTCTTGTTGGTTTAAGTTATTGGGTAACATTAATTTCAATTGAGAATGAAAGCAGAAAATATTGCAGTTCAGTAGTGTACAAGCAATAGCAACCTGAACTGTTCCATGAAACAGTAAGGCTGAGAGCTGTGTAGATGAGAGCTGCTCTCTCCTTATAGATGTCTTCCCTCTTTATTATCACTTAGTGCTGCACTAAGTAAATATGAAACATAATAGGAATTTTGTCCATATTTCCCCCAATCCTAGATGTTTACTTCACCTCAGAGGTTGTTAAAATGTACCTTTTCATGTATGTAATCTAGACTGTTGACAGTACAACTATGCATTTTTTTCTTCATCTTCTGAAATCATCATCTTGCAGATCACTTCAAAATATGGTAGGCAAAGCCCAGCACTGGTAGGCTGAAATTAAAGACTGACTCTCCATGACTGTGATAACATTGTCTTTGTTGCAGTAAGAGAAAGTGAAACCATCTGCTACTGCATATTGTTAAAATACACTGATCGTGCCAGAGACAGAGTGTTCGGAGCAGAACATCCCGAAGTTTGGGAAGACACAGAAGCAGTGTCTCAATATGGGTGGGCAGCACCAGAGTGGGCCCTGAGGAACACAGATGACTTCAGCATGTGGATTTGGCAGAGTGACAGACTAAATTTTTGGGGGACAGCTCATCAGGCACAAGTGGTGCCAGCAGTTTTTCCAGAGTCTCAGAAAACCTGTCCAGCCCTAGAAACATTTGCATGATCCCACCTGTTTGTTCCACCTTATTTTACACAACGTACCACTGGCTAAGCAAGCAGGAGACAGAGCAAAGAAGCAGAACTCTACCTTGTCCCCTGTCAGGTACTGCAGGGCAGCACCTAATAAAGCAGTACAAAACGTAAGCCCAAAAAGAACCAAACCCTTGTGAGCACTTTTAGCAGATGCTTCTGTAACACTGTAGTGTGGCAAACAGCTCATCTTCCAGACCTAAAATGAACATGTGTAATGAATTCAGTGTTGGGTCTTAAGTTACAAGAAGCTTGCTACACCTTCCCACGTACATCTTGCCTCTTCATTTCTCTCATCCCCACCACCAGCCCTTGAACTAGCTGCCATGGATTTTACATATCTTCTCTAAACTGCCACTAGAAAAAAGGTGGTAATGCAAAGGAAGGAGCAATTATCACTATAATAAAGATGTGGAAAAAAAAGCTACCCTCAATCAGTGATGTAAATAATTCTGCTTGGAAGAAAAACTCTGGGTAATACATGAAAACAGCAAGGTGACAGAAGGTACTTCCTATAACGAGTAATGACAGATGTTAATTACAAACTAATTCTGAATGGCTTCCAGTGTAGTGAGGCATATTTGACATTGCACAATAATAATGTTTTTTATATGTAATCTTACATAATTTATTCATCTTGAGGTTTAGCACAGTTTACTCACAGCCAGCTGGAGTTCCCATGAGGTTTGGTCTACAAGGACTTCGATCAGCAACACTTAACTCCAACCCCTTCTTCCAGTGATAAAGGTTACTGCTTTTTTTGTTTGTTTGCTTTAACGATGCTCCTGTGTTAATTTCCTCTTCTGTTATCCACACCTACACCAATGCAGTCAAATACAACAAGTCCTACCTGCAATTTTTTCACACAGATTAGGTGGTTGTGGCAGTTCTTAAAAAATATCCTGTATAAGTCCATATAAAGTTCCATTCTGGAATTGGGAAAGTTGAAGTTTTAAGTCAGGAATTGTTTTAATGTGATTTTTCTTTTCTTTTAGGATGTTTGAGTACCCTGAATCAAAAAATACTATTTTCATAACAACAGTCCAAGCACATAAAGCAGTTCATGTTTAATTTAAAATCTTGGTTTGGATTCACCAGGATTGTTGACATTTAATATTAAAATAAACCTAAGAACACTGCTCTTGATTTATTAATATGTAAACCCCTTCAAAGATTTAAAAGAAACAATATAATAGTAATGCAAACTTAGTCTTGGATGATGGAAATAAAGGTTAGACTTAATCCCGGAGATCTTTTCAAACCTTAATGATTGCTGTTAATTTTGAAGACCACAGGAGCAGATCATAAGACCATATTTTAAAATTAAACATCAGAAAATAGAGAAAAATACTAGTCAGTAGTAAAAACTTACTTCAGGAATGCTTTTGAATTTCTTCTTTCCCTGTAAAGGAAAATTAATTTTCAATAAAATGTGGGTATTTATTTGCTATCTGCTTTCCCCTTTCTTTGTGTAGCTCATTATTAGGGCAGCAAGCACTATTATATATTGTAGGCAGTAGTAGCAAAGTGGGGACAACAGATTACAAATAATAAGACTTCCAAAATGTATATTTAAAAAAAATTTATTTCATTTGTAAATTTATACAGTGAAATACTCCTACAAAATTATTTTTCTAGGACTTTAAAAGGCACATAAATTACCAAATATAAACATAGAAAAGTAGCCAAAATAACAAACTAAGCCCAGGTATGCCTTTAGCTATTTTAGAGGGGTGTGCATGATGTATGAGAATGTGAATCACTCTACTGACGAATATTTCACGTTTGGCATGACCCACAAAATTAAAAGTAAGGGGAAAGAAAAGCTCATCTCCAAGAACAGTGCAGTGTTGTGTGGCTCTGGAGGGACTTACATCTTCTGAAGCTCCTCCTTGGGCCCAAGGGCTGTCCATCTGTTACTGCTTCCCTTCCCAGGCTGCAGAATATCACGCCACCGGTGTGACTGACCAGCTCCATTATCTTACACAGGAAGGGGCAACATCTCCACTTCCCCACGCTTCTGTATTGGGCAACTTTGTGAAAAACAGGAAGGATCTACACACAGATCTAACACTCAGCATTGTCTTTAGCTTTTAAGAGTCAAAAGTCTGGAGGGTTTCTTGGGCTTTTTTTTTTTTTTTTTTTTTTAAGGTAACGGCTTTGAGAAATTGTTTGGCATGCAATAAGCCATTATATTCTACTGATTAAGAAAAGCTGCAAACCGTAAAAATAGTAAATTTTTATTTCATTTCAAGAGGCATTACCAAATAATTTCCACAAATACTCATTTTTCACTTGCATATATATTTTTCAACTAGCCTAACAGTCAAGGATTCAAAGTAATAAGATTTTCATACAAGTGTATTGTGTATTTTCTTCCATTAACAGGATCCACTCCTTTATGTAGCTTTAAGTATACATTGCTGTATTAAAGAATAATAATTTGGCTAAAAATATATGTCTTATTTATTATCTGATTGTAGTAATTAGCCTATCGAGGGTAATTTGCTATAAAAGATACAGTACTAGAAATAAATAGTTCTACAATTCAAAGATCTTCAAAATGGGTTGCCATTTCCAGTCTGTCTTAAATTTTTCCGCAGTCCTTTTAAAGCATAAACTAAATTCACTACACTTGAGAAAAAAAATTTGGACCTACATACAGAGTCCCACTCACATGCGAAGTGTATTTCACTTAATCTCCTTCTTGGTTTTGTAATGGGCAGAAACAACGAGATAATTGTCTGGATTCATGTCCCTGAGGGTTGAAGACTTGCTCTGGATCGGAGAGGTTTTCCCATCCACTCGGGAGATCTGCAGCATTCGGCATGGGTCGTGCTTCAGTAAGTAACCTGCAAAAGTCTCCCAGCCTCCTCCAACACGAACCATCACATGTTTGTTGTGCAGCATCTAAAATTTTGTGGGCAGGAAAGAAACAAAACAAAAGAATCACACTTTTTTCCTGATGGAAAAAGCTGTGCTTACTGTAATTGAAAGTCAAAGATGTATGCTAGTAGTCTGCCTTACAATGAAAGGAAAGGAAAAGAAATAGCAGTGGTTTTTAATTGCATTTTGCAAGCAAATGAAAAAACTGGACAATATATGATGAAAGAAGCAAATGGTTTTTACATCAAGTTTGAAAATTGCAGTTCAAATGGTGACAGAACCTTAAGAAAAGAGTCTACAAATTTCGCTTATCAACTTTCTTCTCTTTCAGTGCCTAAAAGAGCATTTGAGAACTGTCCCAAAAGACTGCACATTACAACAATTTAACCCCAACCAGTGCACTACACCATGGGATGCTGCTCCGGGAAGGGCTTGAATGTGCCCGAATTTCAACTTCCAAATATTGTCACAGGGGGGTTCACATTCCAAGAGCAGTTAGTGCATGGACTTTTGATTAAGATGGAAAGTTAGCAAAAAGATATATTTGGTTCAATTTCTCTTAGGGACTACTGTACAGACAAACTATGCTATTTCCTGATGCTCATCTTTCTCCTCTTTGTTCCTTCTCCTTTGTATTATTATATTTTTACAGAATTCATTGAGTACTTTCTTTCTACAGACTGGGTTTTCCGACATCCTAAATATAGCAATTGTAGAATAACCTTTATTGCTTTGTGTCAAGCAGTATTTCTCACTGAACAAGGAGATCTATTTTCATGTAGAACCTAATAAAGTTCCCAAAGGCTTCAGCACCACCACCACACTTCTCCATGTCTGTTGACTGACATATGGGGAGAGGGGGGGAACTGAAAGAAGTAAATAGGTGATACAAAATATGCCAATACAATGAAGCCTGATAGATTATCCAGGTGAGGCAGCCATAGAGGGTTGCACCAACAGAACCTTCAAAGCATTACACCAAATATCTATCAGAAGTCTCCTATAATTCATTGAGTCATGTTTTCAACATTTGATTCAGAACAAAAGAACAAGCAGACTTTGTGTATGCAAATACAAAAGGAATCTAAATAATCATTCACACATGTAAATACCCAAAAGGCTATTTAAACATTAAAAGAATGAAACAGAATATGGTAGGAATAATTGTCCACTTTTCTAATTTTCAGAATTTGGCTGTCACTTCACTCCACAAACAAAATTCATCAAAGAGGACTACAGACATCTCTCTGCGGACAGGACTTACAATTAGAAGGTCAGCCCCAGTAAAGGCAGTGGTTTTAAGTTTATGCTTATCTCTTTTGAAGTTCAAAGTAAGTGAGGGTTTCTCCTAGGCAAAAACTGTCATAATTAGAGTACAAAACATGAAGGAATAGCAGAGGTGCAGTATATTAGATATAGTGACAGCTTTAAGACAAATATGTCATCTATCACACATGTTGTACTTCAAAGAATAGTTACTCTTTAAAAAAATAGCCATCTATCTTCAAATAAGTTAAGACTTAACAAGAGACTCTCAGGTTTAGTGGGCAACAGACACTTTAACAGTCACTGTTCTATCAAAGAAATCTTTAATTAGAACTGTGTTATAGTTAAATTTTCTTCCCTACTCAGACTTTTGTCACTTTTCTGTTGCACAGTTGAGTCTCAAAAAATTATGTAGAAATTCTTCAGGATTTGTAAAGTGATAGCAGTTTACAGTATCATTATAAAATTAATGTTAGGCACTATAAGTTGTTACTGTAACACGATATTGTAGTGTAGTATTGCATTAAGTAAATACTACCTATTGGTTCACACTTAAACCTAGTAATGCATTTTGAAATTAAGTAGTGATGGAAATGTATAAATAAGTGAAGATCTACTTCTCTCTGGAAGCTTACTCAATAATAGATCAACTTTTGTCTCCTATTCCTTCTCCAAAATTAGTAGGACTTTATATATGTTTCCAATTGTTGTGTTTTTTTTAAAAAAAAAGCCCAAAGTAGATTAGTTCCAATAAGAAAAAAAGTTTAACATCAACGAGATCAGTTCTCCTCTCTGATTAAGGGAATAGTTATTTTTAAAAAAGAATTAAACTGGAAACTAATAAATTTTAAACCTGGCACGTAATTGAGGTAGATGGTATATGGAGATTTTCTTAGCTGTACTTTGCTTATTCAAATCTAACCCGAAATGTCATTCTTTATGGGTTTTGTAAATTGGGTGGCCATCTCAATGTCGAGAGCTCTTGGTCAAATGTAAATCATGTCTTTTTTTTGATGATGTTAAAGAAAAGATCAACAGCTTAGATAGCCTGCAGTCTTATTCCCAAAATGATGCTCAGTGTAGACCTTTGTCAGTCAGCCGAGGAAGTCCTGAAAGCCAGAGTTGTATCTGATTTTTGTTCTCCAATATTGTGTAGTAAACAAGTATCAAGTTGTCTGTTATTTATGTATCCTCCCTTGATTATAGGGTTATATACGATAAGAGATGTTGACTTCTTAAGATTTTTTTCACATCAACATGAACATGCCAAGCTGTAAGCGGTGAAGGGTGAGGTATTTGAAACATGATGAAGCAGAATTACTTTGTCACAAACCCAGAAGTTTCACTGATAACACTTACAGCAGAACACTTGCAAGCTTCAAAATACTTGCACATTGATATTAAAATGATCCACCTGATCCAAATAAGTTAACTCCTGGTCTGCTAGCAGATTAATTAAGATAGGCACCAAAAGGTCTCAGAGGCAATGTGATGAACTGTAACAGGACTAAATGAGACTAATTACACATTGTCAGCAAGTGAGCGATGCAGTTCCTGCTGAAGTCAACGGGAAGTCCAACCCTTCAAAATGTATTTTAGGTTGCATTTGTCTGAAATCTGAACCAGACCCTATTGCTAAAATAACGCTTGTTACTTTTTTGAAAAAGCCCCTAGGATAAGGGCCTTAAAACTCTATCCCCTATGTCCTTTGTTAATTACATCCGTTCCTTTCAAAGCAGCCCTCTCAGTCTCCTTTTCATCTCAGATATTCCTATGAAAAGATGCATAACAACATCAGCTGCTTTACTTTGCTAAATGACACAGCAGAGAGCCCTCGTTCATTTAGAATCTGAAGTGAATTGCTTCCAGACAACTCATCCTTAATTGATTTGTCATTTCGCTTGCATGTTCATTTCTCCTGTTTCTAAACTGACAGTGTTCATTTGGCAACTGCTTCCATTCTCAAAAACACTTCTTTCTGTGAAAAGCTTAAGCAAACAGTGGGTAAGTAAAGCTGATTTGAAATGAGAATGCCTTTGTCTCTTGGGGCTCAGTTTTTTTTCAATCCTTCTATATTCCACTTGCAAGTTCCTGCTAGGGGATCTTTGGATCTCATTTGGTATTTCCACCTCACAATTTTTGAATTTATTTTTCCAATACTTACCCAAGTTGTTAAACTTCCTTATCAGTCAAAAATCTTTTTTTTTTTTTATACTGCAGATGAAATGCTATTATGTCATGTTTTCAGCACAGAGTTGGTCATGCAAGTGGCACCAGAATACATCTCTGCTGAAGACAGACAAAAATAAGTGTCTAGTGATTCCACTGAAAACAGACTGCTGGAGCTTAAAAACAAAGGCTTCATATATTGACATACCTTCTTGGTATGACCTATATTAGATTAAAATGCTCTAACACTGGTTAAGTGACACACAATTCATACATGATTTTAAATTCCCCTTAGCAGGAAGGCAAGTGGAACTTGTACCAACCCTGACAGTGCCTTTCACCCTTACATAAAGCTAAATCCTGCTACTCCCTTATGGTTTGTGCAGGAGGCAGATCGTCCTCAAGCATCACAGCAATACAAAATGAAAATCAGCATGGCCTTAGATTTATTCACAGTTCACCAAACTAGCATGTAATCAGGTTAGAAACTGAATACCAAGAGGAAAAAATTTATAAATTGTTCCTAGTTTTCCCCTAGTGGAGGCACAGATGTGGAGAAAATGAGATGGCTTCTTAGCTACATCCTGGTTTATAAATGTCTGAAAGAAGCCAGAACACATATATTTGATCATGAAAACACAGGGTGTCTAAGAATGAAGAGGACATCAGATGACTAAAGCCTTATAAGATCCAAAGGAAATAACTAGGACCATGACCCTCCACTTACAACAGAGCAGGCAAACAGCACGTTTACAGTGGTACTAGGCATGATGTGCCAGAAGATACTTCCATTTTATATATCAGCAGAAGATCACACTAGGACAGCACACAGCCTCCCAAAAGGGACAACAGCAATTGCTGAAAACAGTACTCCTGTAAATCTCATCTAACAACATAGAGGGGCACCAGTGAAGATCAGCAATTGTGCATTATGAGAAGTACAGTAACAGCAGGGTGGTGGCAGAATGGGAAAGTAGAAAACAGGATATGGGAATGGGTGAGATGATAACAAACAGGTGACCCAGAAACACCCACCGAAATGTTAGAGACAGCAGTACTTGAAAGCCTGGGGAAAAAAAGCTGACTTTCAGCAGGTATCTAAGAGTAAGCAAGAATGAAGCAGCACACTGACACTCTGAATTGATACAAGACATGGAATAGGGGAAGACTGTCTTTCAAGAAAAAAAATCAAAAACATAAGCATGAGGTTGCTAAAATCAACGAGTGACTGCTTAAAATGAAGAAAAAGACTCTTACCTTTGAATAGGGAAAAATTAATTTTCTTAATTGCAATAGTTAATCTATTAGCATTTGGAGCCCTGAAAAGTTTCTCTTAAAAAAAAAAAAAAAAAAAAAAAAGAAAAAAAAGTAGTTGAAGAGACAATTCTATCTCACATTCTACAGTTAAGTAAATTTTTACCTGTCAAGGAATACCTCTGAAATCATATATTAAAGCAGTGAGGTACTATTTAGAATAAGTTAGAGGGGGAGAATATAATAAGAAATAAGAGCTCTATTTATAAATTGTGCACAAATTTAAAACAGGAACCTCTCCAGGTACAAAAGGAATTAATTTTTCCCAGCGTATCAAGATTCTGCTAAGTCACAGTCCTTTCAGAGCATTAAGTCATTTACAGGGTGCATTTGTGCACAGAGTGATCATTCACTTAGATTTTGCTCCTGAATTCAGGGAATCTAGGATTTTACCACACCAATGTGTGTGGGTTGCATGTCAACACACTCATGGTACAGCATTGCAGCAGTACATGAAAATGTTCTTACGAACCTTAAAGTGCCATCTGTTTCCTAGCTATTTTCTCAAAACTGGTTCTGTCTCTCCTAATTTCCTGAATAACTAGCCCCCAAACAGATAAATAAAATTTCTTCTGCAACCAAATAAAAAACTCCACATCTTAATCTAAAGAATTCTCACTGCCTGCCTCTGGAAGTGATGTGCATGTGGTAAGTGATCCAGACATTCTAAGTCCAGCACAGATTGATTTCACTTACCACATACTACAGCAACCCCCATGTATTTCCCTAACTCTGCCTGGATTACTTTTCTTTTACTCTTCCAAATTGCTTCAAACAGTTACTTTCAAGTGAACACAAAACTAATGCAGCAGCCAGTGTTAATAATTAAATGCTTAATTATTTCCTTTATTGTGTATCCCCCTCCTCAGGGATACCAGTACAGCAGACCCAGCAATAACTTCCCTGCAGTTGTCATCTTTCTAATATTTGTCACAAAAGTGACTGTGGGCCATTTTCCCCAAATCACCATCTTTTGCCCCCTACTGAAATAAAGATGCTGCCAGCTCTCTTTGTCATAAAAATCATGACCCATACGTTTTTAAATTATGCTTAATGCATTTTGATTTACCCAGCAATCAAAATTAATTTCAGTTGAGATAGGCATGGTAACATCCTCAAGTTGACTGTTAGCATTTCAGTTTAATGTGCTGAGGCCAAATAATTAATAAACAAACAAGCAAACAAACAAATTAATAAATAAAGCATGCCTAGAGTCATTATGATTCAATTAAATTGCTTAGCACCCCCTATATAAAAAAAAAAAAAAGACAAAAAAAAAAAAAGAAAAAGAAAAACAAGGGCCAAAAAACCAACATCAAACCACCACCAGAAAAACACCTACTAAACCAAACCCATCAAATGTCTCAGGCACGCAGTTCTAAACAAGATCACAAGGAGGCAGACAAACACCACGAGAAAAAGGAATAAAAAAGTAAGCTGAGGACAAGTGAAGATCTCAAAAAGGATTGCATTTTGTTGTGCAAAGAAACAAATAACAAAACCAAAACTCTCCAGGCACCTTAACAAGGAACTGAGTGCCGTGTGCTTTATGTTCGCAGATTTATCTTTCAGAAGAACAAAGAATTATTTAACACTGTAGAGTCTTCTGCACTGATCAGCACAAAGAATATCTTGAGTTTAGATAGTTTTCTGCCTTATCTAGGAACTCATTCAGGATTGGCATCAGGATCATTTGGTTTGGCATTAACAAGCAAGCACGAGGAGTCAGCAGTCTGAGGTGTTTTACAAACTGGAGAAGGATTGCAGCGACAGCCCCAACACAAGAATACCAGTAAGATTTGCATTCTTCTGGACATTCTCCAAATAGCCTTTACACTTTCAGATATAGAAACTACCTACTTTTTTTTTATTTTTTTTTTTATGAAAAGGTCAATAATGTCTTTTTTTACTCAGATTATTTACCTCTTCATGGCACTACTTTCATGACTGGCAAGTGCTGAGGTGCCTGATCCAACCCATAGGAGACAATAATACACAATGACTATAAGACCAGTTCACTTTCTCAAATTTATGAGAGAGAAGTAGATTTAATTATAAGCTGTAAGACATATTTTTGCATGACCTTCGGCAAGTAAATACACTGTAATTCTGTACTTCAAGTCTCTAGGCTGGGCATTAACAAGACATATTTTTTCCATTTCATCTGTGTATGGACTTGCTGGCTATTCAAAGGCAGGAACTCTGAATATACATAGATAAAACATCAACAATAAAAAGTATGGTCTCCAATAACTGAGAAAAACCAGTGAGAGCTATGGTTGAAATTAAGAGCATATTTTAAGACTGATGTGCACTATCATAACTCCTCACTGAATGTTTGCAGATGAAATTGGTCTGTGCTCATAATTATTGAGCTGTGCCTTAAGATGCGGAACCTACAGGGCACAATTTCAATGTGCACTACCCCTACCTCTGGCTGCAGCTCATTAAAATAAATAAAAATACAAACTAAAGAAACAAACATGAAATAACACCATCATGATGTATTGCAATGATGGCAGTTAGGGAGTTTAATTAAAGTGAGAAGCGTGTCCCAGTTATATGACTACACCAGCCTGTGGAGATCATGGACTAAACCATAGAAATTATCCAAGAGGAGCTGTAATGTGCTTACAATCAATTTATTCATGTGCCAAGGAACTTATGTTCCTTTGAAAAGCTTTTAAAAGCAATACAATATACTAGCTAGACATAAACCCATCTGTCCTTGGTTGCTTAGCAATCCTAGATAGAGATGTAAATAAATTCATCAGGCCTTCATCCTGACTAATTCAAAAGGTTACATGCTATTGTCTAGTCATCCTTAAATATATTTAACAATATGGTCTTTTTAGAAGAAAACTATTTTTTTATACTATCCTCTATAAAAAGACTGATTAAAATACGGCTAAGTTTAAAATATTGCTTACAAAAAATCTTTTCTAATATTTATCTCAAGCAGTGAGGAACTGCACTCCAGATCAAGGACACTCCTGCCTTATCCTGGGCTATATCATGTATATAAAGAAGGGTACATGGACAAAAGAATAAACGACGGACAGAATAGTTAAGAAAAAGACTTTTTTTCCTCTCATATTTATACAGTTCCACTTCTACAACTTCATTCAATTAGATGCCCCTTTCCTCTTTTGAAAAGTGCCCTCCTAGATTCATAACCCTGTATTTTCATAAGCCCTGTAGGCAGAGCATGGTAAGGCAAAAAAGATGAGCTGACCAACATTTAATGATTAAAGGTCACTCTGTGCATGTCTATATCTGCTCTATTATTTGTTGTATATCTGGTGAACAGACAGTAATTAACAACTGATACTTAACATTACTTAATTATACTGAGTATAATCAGTATGTTATACACTCATGCTAACAGCAATTTTTGATTAATTCCAGGTTTTCCCAGACCACGGCAGGAAGGCTGGAACTAGAGTATCTTTTAAATTCCTTCCAACCCAAGCCCATCTATGATTCCATATGGGCTTTTCTACTTGTCTAGCAGTTGTCTTTGAAAAATGCACCACTCTTATATTTTATTTCCCTCTTTTTCACACTATCTTCTCATCACAGCAAGTCTCTGCACTCTGATTATCCTATGGCCTCATGCTAAAGCCAACTCACAAAAAAAAATCAATATAAAATTGACCCTTATCTGTTTTAGCAACACTAGGTTGCCAAAATACAGCTTAATTATCCTTTACATACAGGGCACACTCTAAACAGAAGCAATCGTTACAGTTTCAGGTAAATTGAAACTGAAGAACACAATAAGGAAATAAACATTATCCAAGAAACCTACAGTCCCAAGAAGTGAGTACACTGCCAATTCTATCCTGCAGTATCACTGCTTACCTAATACTGGAAAAGGGACAGCTAGAGCTTTCACAGGAAAAGTATTTCAGACAAGAATATTTTTGTTAACAGCACCTCTAACAGAGATAAAGGGGTTATAATAAAAAATCATTGAGCTGGCAATATTGAGATAATATTCCTGCAACCAATACTGACAGATTTTATTCACAAGAATTGTCAGGATTCTCTAAGATACTTTAGAAAACCTGCAAAGAGCAGCGCAGATAAGTCACAATACTGGGTGGCTGCTTACAGAGTGTTTCAAATGCCTTCTGTTTTATGATTCTTATTTATGCTGGAAATCTTAGTCCATGTTCTTTTAGATAAGATCTAATAGACAAAGAAAACAAAAGTCTCAAGATTTGTTTTCCAAAGTCTTGTATAGGAACAGTTCAGGGCAACATTAAAATGATGAAAACAGTCACAGATGTCCCAAAGTAAGAGACGGAGATTTGGAAACTGCCTCCTACCTCTATCCCCTGGTTTTTAAATCAACTGAACCATATGCATAACCAAGAAAATTACATTTGGAAAGTATCTAGAGACAGATTGTTTTATCAGATCTTGCTTGAATTAAGACTAGAGGTTATTTTTTTAAGTGAACAGGTCCAATATAAATTTATTTAACTCCAAGGATTTCATTAAAATTACTTCTAATTTACACTGGGGTAATGAGGGGAGAACAAAGGTGCCATAATTTCAATAAAGTTTATACTTAGGTTTAATTTACTTTAAATAGTACAAAGCATCCTCTCAAAGTTTTCAAAATTGTGTCAGTGTGAGCCTATGGGGCATAATGTCACAAAGTTGGAATGAAATTATGTCACTGCAAATCTATGAAAGCAGCACTGTCAGTAATGAACCAAAGCCATACTAACGTGTTAAAAAATTGCAAAAACAATCTGAATGGAATAAGTAACTTTTGAATAAAGTTAAGGTGTTTCAGATCAGAAATTATTTATCCAAGACTGCAATCATCGGTCTTGACTATAGATCCAAATACACATATATATTTGGCTATAGAGCCAAATCTACTAAAGTGCCATCTGTAGTACATTACATCTTTCAAATCCACTACAGCTCAAGTGATGGCAGCTCACATGGAAGTCTTTGGGTCAAATTTTATCAGAGTATAAATAAGACTGGAAATTACATACCAGATACAACAACTGGACAAGAGTTTAAATGGCTGGAGAATTTAAACTAGCACATTAAGGGGACAAAATTTACTTCTGATGCAATGTGGAAGCAGGGAATCCACATCTGGTCACTCTTCCAGCTTCTAAAACTAGTCATCCAAATGCAAATCAGAGATTAATTAACTGCACTGATGAGGGTAGCATAAACACAGATTAGCATATGATGACATGGCTGCTGATATTTCACTACTGGCAAGTTTCCTTGCTCAACCTATTTCCTTTCTTTCTGTGATCAAATTAGCATTCACCATCATCTTGAATCATATTTCAAAGTATTTGAACCTACAGTGGGTTTTCTCTGAAATTACAGTGCCATAGAGAAATTAAGGATCTGCATTTCAACTTACAAAATGTATGAATTTTACTTATTGAAGTTGAGCATTTCATTTCATACACATCACTGCTTTGTCACAGTTGTTCCACCCATTTTTGAACCTCCTTACCAAGGCCCCATATAGAGCCTTACACTATTATTGCATCAATACTGAACATATCTGAACATACAAATTAGAAGCTTTTCATTTCTTAGCCACATTAACAAATCTTTCTAATGTTCTAAACTGTACACATGCATAATTTCAGATTATTTTTTTTTCATTCAGGCTTTTCCTTTAAAATAGCTTAGCACAAAGTGAAATGCAGCTGAAATTAGTCTCATCTACTTCGATATGTTAATTTGATGTTTTAATTGTTCTGACATATGACAATCTGTTTTACATGGACATGAAACTGCCAAGATTTACCAGTTTGGTAAATCTGGGCAATAAAACAGAATACTGATCTTCTTGCTCTCCTCAGCCCTACTTTGACAGTACATCTGATGTTAACTTTGTCCCTAATCCTCACTTTTCCATGGGACAGATCCAGGAAAAATCATGGTAATACTTTCACCTTTGTTATGCCGAATTCCACGTTTATCTTTGGAATGCTTTCCAGGACAGTTTACTGTACTTTCATGACACTTGTGAGAGATTGACAAGGTGCCAAGCCCTGAAATCCATTTAAAGTGCTGTGAGTGCTACCAAAAAAAAGCCACTTTCTTGGCACGAAAGTTAAGACAAAGAATGGACAGGGTTAAAAGGAAAAGCAGTCAGGCTTAAAGAGTGCACAGATTTTTCAAATAGTGCTGTTTTTCTGTGATATTTAATAATTTTAGGATTCTGATAACTCTCTTGACACAGGAATGAATAATTTAAAGCTAGTGTTAGTAATTTAGTTTAGTTTTGATAGCTGCCAGCTGTAACCTGATAGCATTTTGATTCTGTCACATGGAAATGCCCTGTTGTATATATTCTAGCACGTTGTATCTCCTTGCAGCCATCAGTTTTACATCTTTTTGCAAATACCAGAAAAAAAAAAAAAAAAAAAAGATCTTTTTGGGTTCTGGCAAAGATCTTGGAATGGGAAAACGTGGTGGCTGCCAAAAAGGCACTGATTACTCTAACAGAGTAGCCTGGAGTTTCTATCCTTTCCCTTTTAATATGTAAACTTGTTTCTGATTTAGAACTGGCTCCTGGAAAAGGTGTTTTGCTCAGTGCTCCAGTGGAGCACCACAGAACTTAACAAATGGTTACAAGATGACTTTGAACAATGATGACATAATTTTGAGGTGGTTTGGAGGGATTGGGTTTGGAGGGTTTGTGTGGGTTTGCCTTTTTTGGGGTTGGATAAATGATAGGATAAAAAACTATTAGTTTTAATTTCTTACATGGTCATGGATAACCCCAAACAGTAGCTCTGGACAGAGACAAAGCTACAGAGATCTTTCCCTTAGACAAACCTTGCTAATGCTAAGCCCCAGTTCTGAGAAGTTCTTTCCATGTTACTTTCTTCTCAAAATATCTCCTAAGCAGGTATTATGAATTTTAGACAGCTAAGAAACATGAATGTGAAGATGACAGCACAAAATGTAAGTATCTCTATTTTGACATCAAGAGAATCTTTCATCATTAACGTACTCTTATTTTTTTTTGTATCAGTCTGTTTACTTCAGTATTAGCAAAATGGGGATATTACGGAACAATTTCTGAAATATTAAATGTCAATGCATTAATATTCACTAGAACCTGAAAGAAAGTTCCTTGATGGCTCATACCAGACACAGCCAGACTCTTGGTGTCAAAGAATAACTCACTGACCAACCTTTTATATGGAAATATGTACATTTATCAAACACTTGATCTCCACAATTTCTCTAGCAAAGATTTCATGCCATAGACACCGGGGTGGTACACAGCATAAAGCTTTGAGCTTTTTTGTACTGATGGGATTTGCTGAGAACTGAGTACTGAGAACCAACTTTACTTCACAGATTTAATTTTTTCTTCACTCTTTGCAAGGGTATCAGGGCTAGGTCAAAAATTAATAATATTTAATAATAAAAAATCCCAAATAAACACCCCCTCTTTTTGCTATTACCTTTCCTCAGTTGGAAAGGGTTCTAAAATTAGTCCAGTGAAATTGTAACCCTGACTAAATTAGTTACATTATACCTGAATCTCTAACAAAATCAAGCACAATTATCAGTACCTGCAATTTTACTTGATTTATGTCAGTTGGGTTTGAGGGTTCTACACAAAATTCTGAATGCCACTGTGGTTCTATACCTTAGTCATAATAGAATATTTAAAATAAATTTAAAAATAAAATTTAAAATAAATATTTTAAAAATATGTCAAATACATGCCTTTTGCAAAGAAGGTTTTTTAGGCCATCCAGGATTATCCTCTTATTCTTTATAATAAATGCCCAGGAATGCTTAGGAAGCCCAAAGTCAATGCATTACCTTTCTTAATATTTGCTATGTTTTCTCATGTTCAGAAAAATGGGATCAGATAATTAAAGATGGTCTAATAAATGCTTTGTTTGAAAACTCCATTTACATGAATTTTGCAACAAGTTGAGCGAATTTTCGTTTTCACATTGCAAATGTTTCCTGGAACAGCAAAAGAACCATGTTTAATAGAAAAAAAAAACAAAAAAAAACCACAGAATAAAATTTGAAAATTTTATCCTAACAAAAAAGGAAAATAAGGGTTACTTTTGTTTACTTCACGTTTATATTTGACTAAATAAAACATTCTACTTGTATATTACTTTTCCTACTTCCTTGATAAATCTGAGCCAGCTACCAGAGTACCGGACCAGGAATATTGATAATCCTGAAGGATTTCGGATGGATTTTACTTTTTCCTCCCATGTAAGAATCCTTCATAGACTCACTTGTTCCATGCTTTTGATATTGAATTTGACTGATCTATGTTGAAGTTGTTAAACTTTTAACTGTGGCATTCCTTTATTCTAATTGCAGTTTGCCTACCTGTCATTCCTTACATTGTAATGCTGTGGGACCTCAGCAAATTCCATCTTCCTGTGTTGGAAAGTGCTACTAACCCAGAAGGACAAGGAAATGTCAAGAGAAGTAATTTGTTGAGGACTCTGGTCAGCTCATTCTCTACTCCACTTTTGAGTGTCCAAGGAACCAAGCAAATCCTTTCAGTTGTGTGAGCAACCTCATGAAGTGTCAGCTTCATCCAAGCATTACTTTTCATGACCACTTCATTAAGGCATTCCTTCCTGGGATTTAAAACAGGATTTAAATACACGGATGTCAGTACCAAAACCAAACCCAGGAAACAGAATCTGAAAACAGGAGTAGTTTTGTAGGTCTGTCTAAAAGGAATCAGCTCCTCAATGTGTCGGTCAGGCTCCATAGAAATACTGGCTGCTTTTGTTTGGTGTTTTAAAAAAACAAATGTTGTCCCATACAGTGAAGATAGATGAAGAAACAATGCAGATCACTGTCTTGAAGATCAGAAGATAAAAATGAAGAGAAATGGCAGCAAGATAAACTTGGGAAATTTTTGACTGGAAAAAACTTTTTATGTTAGAAATTTTTAAACCCTATCATATAGTTGAAAGAATTCAAGTTATTGTTCAAAAGAATATTAAAAGTATTACCATCGATTACAGTGTCTGAAACTAAGTGGGCTATAGGAGTTTAACTGGGTGTATAACAGGCTAGCTAATGGCAACATGTTTTTCAGGTTCAATATTTATAAACACATCTCCTTATGAATAAATAATCTTAAATGCAATAAAGTTTCAGTGACATTAACATGGTCATATGTTCAAGATGATATGAATAAAGCAAGATTGTCAAAATAAACCCAGCAGATGAAGCAGCAACTTGCCATGTTGTGACAAGGTAGGAAAAGAGGCAATGGATTTAAATTGATGGAGAGCTGATTCAGGCTAGATCCAAGGAAGAAGCATTTTACCACGAGGGTAGTAGAACACCAGTGGGGTTTCACAGAGAGGTGGTGGTTGCCCCATCCCTGAAAACATTCAAGGCCAGGTTGGAGAGGGTTCTGAGCAACCTGATCTAGTTGAAGATGTCCCTGCTCATTGCTGGTGGTTTGGACTAGATGATCTTTAAAGGTCCCTTCCATCCTGAACCACTCTATGATTCTATGATAAGACCTTAATGCAAATTTTAAAATTACTTAATGTTATTTCAGTATTACTTACAAAAGCAATCACAACCTAATAAGCAACATGAATGGCATGTTTAAGGCAATGGTTCTGGCTCTCTTCTGATTTTTAAGATGTTCAGATAGAGCTGCACCTACTTGGTTAGACAAGAGGTGTACTTTTGACTGCAAAAACCTAAAATGATCTAATAAGTTCTATAGAATGTATTTATCTAAACAGAGTGGTCATAATAACCAAAGCATTTCAGAAGCTGTTGCTGTGATTGAAATACTGTCTTGACAAAATAAAAAAATTTTAATGACATTGCATGTGGATTTGTTTTTTTTGGGTTTTGAGTTGTTTTTTAAACATTAGGGAAAATTAATTTCTGGGGAGTTGAAAGCAAGGCATTCTAGCACATCACAAAGCAGTCTGAATCAAGGGATCCTGATTTATGACTTGATGAACAATCTATAGCTGGTCTTCAGTTTAACAGTTACTCTCTTTTGGAAAATACTTCTAAGATAAATAGTTGACTCTGGGATCCCCAGAGTTTACAAAGTCTTTGCCAAAGACATGTTTCCTGTAATTAAAACATCCTTATAGCCACAGCTTCTTCTCAATTTGCTCTGAATTTCAAAAATCAATGACAAAAAAAAAAAAAGAAAAGAGCAGAAGGGATGTTCCTAAACTTCCATTAAGACATGCACAGCAATCTTTAAAAGTTAGATTTGTTTTACACTTGTTAGGTGTCAGCAAGATCTGTAAAACAAACTGACGTTAAAATGGATTTTAAAAGTTTTAGAACTTTGTGCATTCGCCATTTTAAAAATCGAAAGATGGGTAAATTTGTGTTCATATATAGCTATCCCTCAATGAAATAGTTCATTACTACAAGACAATCACAAGGGAGCATTTCTGGATGTATGTTGAGCTATGTTGTTTTCAGAAAAGGATAAATAATGGCAACTGCACATCCAGTTTTAGTTCCAAATTCCACATTTGGATAAGATAGAAGTTTTACCCTTGGCTTTTGTGGGCTAACACTGACTTCAGTGTTTGGCTAATAACTCGCATCTGTCTCTGAGTTGATACTTATTCATGTGATAATAAAACTTTTCAACAAGGCAAAGATGCAATAATTAAAGGTTGTTTGATGTCCCATTGCTAAAGGAGAAAAACTACATAGCAAACTTCACCGAAAATTCATCATTTGATGCACAGAGCACGTAAGTGATCTTGAACTCAAACTTCTAATGCCAAGAAAATAAACAAAACCAAAGAAAATAAACTCAGGGTCAAATGTTGACCTTTGTTAGGCATCTGCAGTTTCCATTGATGGAAGCAAAATGTTGGTTCCAGGTGAACTGGCAAAGTCACTTGCCAGAACTCTTGCCATTGTGACTACGAGGAGGTTACCAGTTCAAGAGGCAGAAACAGTAGCTAATACATGCTAGTCTGGGGTCTTCAGGTACCTGTAGAGAACTAATAAAATCTGCATTTTAACCTGCTCATGTATTTTGATCATCAACTACATTTTATACATGTTCAACACAGAGCATGAAGGGCAAGTTGTCATTATATAAGAATATATAATCAAATCTGAGTGCACTTAACCTTAAAATCTACTTCCTTAATTCTATTTTGCTGTAGAGTAGAATTACTGGCAAGAGCATTTGCCAACCATTTTTCTTTAACTATTTACATTAATGAATGGAATTTAAAATATGAAGTAAAAATAGCTATTCATACTGTCTTAAATTATTAAAAGGAAATTACATTTAAAAGGAAAATTTTATTACGTTGTAGTTACATAAAAATGTAAAAATCTACACTTAAAAAGCATTGTTCAATATATTCTTAAAGCATTATTTCTATGTTATTGCAATATAAGACAGCTATACTGAATTTATCACAACTATTTCATAGTCTTTGGCTCCTAGACAGATTAATAAATAATTAAAGGGAGATGACTGCTAAAAGTCTCCTTGTTTTATTCATTCTGTACCATCAGTTTCTTGATAAATAATTCTCTTTGTTTTTTGAAAGATAAATCAATTCCTACCGAGCGACAAAGACGCAGCTGAAGTAGTTTTTTTTCCTTTAAAGTTGGAACATAACATCTCAAGATAGAATCTTAAGAAACTAATATAAAAAAAAAAACCCCTACAATTTCTAACACAGAATATCTCAAATGGGCAGTTCATTTTTTCAATTTTTAATCTAAAACAGAAAACAGACCCCATATAAAATGCCAGTAATTCTGTAATTTGATTATTAGTCCCATTAACCAGGAATTGCTTGTTGCTCTCCACTGAAAGAACCCTGTAGGTGAGATGAATGCAGCCTTTGGATTCTTAAAAAAAACAACAACAAAGTTTTGTTGGTTTTTTTTCAGAGAACAAGAACTCAACTTCCCACTTTCTCTCTGGGAAGAATGGGTACCTCACAACTTCCATTAGGAAAAAAACCCCGTGCAACAGACTGATTGGTAAATTCTCTGCCGTGAAAATCAAGACAAGTCTAACTAAAACACAATGTTCTACATTTCAACATGATAAAGAGGATTTGGACATACAGCACTTACTACTTCTCTTGTCATCAGAACTAGACAGCAGCACAGAGTGATCAAGAGACACATGGGATGAAATCCTGCTATGTTTATTTATTATCAAAAGTACTTTAGACCTTTATACACACCTTGCATGTTGCCACAGAGGTGCAGTGGAGCTTGAAAACAAGGTCTAGTAGATAGAAATAGTTTTTAGTGAACAACATGAGTGCTTACAAAGTGTAGCTGGACACAAGAGGAAAAAGCCTTGTTTTCACACTGACAAGAGAATGACAAAGAAATAAACACTTTTAAAAATGCACTTAAATCTTTTTCTATTGTTTTAGGAATAGAAAGACCAAATCACACTGTATTAAGTATTTTAAAAGTCTACATGCCATTTTTCTTAAATTATGGTCATATCCTGAGTCAAGACATAAAGCCCCACTGGAAATTGCCATGTAAGCTAAGAGTTCTTTAAGAGTATTACCCTAAAGCTGAAGAACAAAGTAATGGATAACCAATGCACTTCTATGCCTGAATCCTAATGGTCCAACAAGAATCTCTTATGAACAGTGCAGAAGCTTTGGTTTACTCATGGCACCAGCTCCAGGGAAGCTGCATTTATTGTCCTTTTTCTAGATGGCACCAGGAGTTATGTGTACAGTATGAAAGTATACTGTAGACAAAGTATATCACAACAAAGAATCAGGTTGTTTTTTTCCTTTTTAATTAGTAGTATATAGTAATTATCTAAAATTACAATGAATTAACTGAAATTCACCCCATAAAACACTGTAGTGTTCCTCTATAAAAGACAGATGTGCTTACCTTAATTGTGTAAAACATTATTCCCATTAGTGTCATACAAGACCTTTTCAGCTCATCAAAGAAGTTTAAGTAAGAAATGTAAAGCTCAGTGCCATCCTCCTTAAAGAGAAACACCACAAATAGCTGCATCTCCATTTCAGGTTTGCTAGTTCTAAACTACAAGCACAAATTGCTGTCTCATCATTAATGCAGAACATATTATTGTCTAGTAAATGTTAAATGGATTCTTACAAAATGACTCATCTATTAAGCAGATACACAAGACAAAAATAACAAGAAGGAAACGCTTCCCCCTATTAAGATTTTCAGTATAAATTTACAAGATCAAATCTGTGCTTCTCAGCAATACATTATAAAGGCCTTTTTATTTTGAAAATCCTTATCTGTGGCCTAATGGTGGAGTGGATTAGCAGTCTGTCTGCGCTCTTAGGCATGCAGATGCCAGTCCAGTACCTTTCACATACACAGAGTTAGAGAAGCAGAAAAAGGAGAGGAGTGGAATTATATAATTCAGTCTATTTTTGCACTTTTAACATCTTAGGGAAAAAAAAAAAGTCTGAAAAAATGAGATCTGTATTGCATATTGATCTCGCTCATCCTTATTTACCTTTAAAGTATCAATAATTATTTTTTTTGTACTATTAATTACCGCAGAGAACAAACACACTGCTAACACTGGAGTGCAGGGGGATTTTACCCTGGCATCTTCCTGTCATAAAGGAACATCAAGCATCTGGGGATGTCTCACTTTGCCATTTCCAGCTCTTGCAGGCACCAGCTGCATTAAGAGCACACCACAGGCTTCCCAAGCCTGAACTGCATTGCTAATGAGGTCAGCTGAATTTGTGAGTGATGCTTTTAAAGATATTACACATAAAGCCTCAGAACACTGTACCCTGGCCTCCTCCTGAAGGAGAGCTCTCTTTCTACTGATTTCACACAGCATCATTTTGTTATAACTTCATCTCTAGAAGCTTAAATTATAAATACCTTGGCAGGAAAATACCACGGATGCATTAGTCATTTCAAGAACTAGAAGGTGACACTTCCTTAAGCATTATTACACACTAAAAATGCACAATGTGATTTGCTGAAGATTTTTAAAATCTCCAAGTGGAGTTCTCATTGTGCAATAATGCACAGAGGGAGACACTGGGAATTCAGGAAAACACAATATTGGATTGTCCATAGAAGGAGGTCACTGAGGTAAACAGGTCTAAGCTAGTGAGAACTGCAGAGCTATTGCATAACCTGCCACTTTCACTGAATCTGAATATTGCATCTGTCATGCATTCACACATATGTATTCCGTCAAAAAATTTTCAGCCAGGTCCAACAAGAACCCCATTGGGGTGAAAGTCAAAAGGAGTCACTCCAACACTTTTCCATTAAATTAGCAGCTAAGAATTTGAATTATGGAGTGTGGCTTTTTGTAAAGACATTTACAATGAATCCTTTCAAAGTTCTAGACACTGAATTAACATGAATGGCAACACAAATGCAGTATATTGATAAAAAATATAGAAAATTAAATTAAGAGGGGTAAAATAATATTTACTTAATTTCTGGTACTTTATTGTTTGGCTAATCCTCAGTGAAAGTCTCATTCATTTAACTAGAAATGTCAAGTCTTCACAGAACCAGAGTGGGGAGCTGTAGCTGCTCTTGTATTGAGTGCAAACACAGCATCCCCCAGTACAAAGTGAACAGAGAGATGTCCATGGCCTTCTGGCTTCACAAAAGCTTCTATACCTGAGTAAGAAAAGCTCGAGGCAGGAAGGGGAAAAAATAAAGAAAAAAAGGCAGAAGCAAGCAAGAAAGTGCAAGTGTAAGAACAAGCAAGCTGCAACTTAAACTAGGGGAGGGCAAGGTCTGCCTGATGTCAATGGATTCATGTCAGAGTATAAAAGAAAATAGATTTCCTGGCCATTCTATGGGCAGCACTAAACTCTGGTCACCCCACTGACATATTCAGTATCACTGTCCAAGAGCTTTTAAGTCTTGTGAATTTTACTAGCCCTGTAAGGACTCTTTTTTTTCTTTATTTTTTTTAAACAAAAAAGAAAACCTGAGAAGGTTGAAGAGAATTCCACTTCACAAGGAAGGCCGAAATGTGCCATCTAGTCTGCTATTGCAAAGCTGTTGAAGAGGAATTGGCATACAGTAAAGAAGTGTTCAGCTGAAATGTCTCCAAAACCACCTTCTATCTGAGGCATAAATTAGGGCTGGTCTTTAGACATGCCTTTCCCTAGGTCTTCTGCAGTCTTGAGTTAAGAATGTTTGTCCCTGAACATGGGGAGACAAAGATTAGAAGCCCAAAGAAGAGGCTGTTGCTGCCCTGAGGAGAAGACACATTTTCAGAATTCACTCACCAGATCCCAGGCATCCCACTCCATCTCCTTTGGAGTTAGAGCAATTAAAACTCCTGATCTGCCTCTGATTTTGGCTTTTTAGACACCCTTGAAAGGTATTTGCTATGGATAAAGCTTAAGGAAGGAATTTCACTGCTAAAAAGGTAAACTATTTTGCAGACTGGAAGTGAATGGGCCTGGGAAAAGCAGAACAGCTGTTAAAATCTTTGGAATAAGGAAGAGAAAAAAAGCCAGGAAAATGATGCTGAAACAACAACAAAAAAAGACAGAAGCACACCATGCAAAAACCATGAGTACAACTTAGGTATTTAGATTGGAAAGGCAGAACAGGACATTTGAGTCTTGAGAACTGTATAATCAAATCTGGTTTCTATTTCTCCTTCATTCCAGTTCTTATATGGTATTTTAACCCTACCTGGATGGTTTGGAGTAAAATGTGCTTCTATGCTTATACACAAGTACATTTTTCTCAATAGAAAGAGGCAATAATGCACACCAGGCTGTCTGCAGAGTGATTTTATGTATATAAACATATATACTGCACATACATGCGTTAGTAAATCCCAACACAAAGTTTCTACAGAGCTGTTGTAGCAGCTAAATAACATCTTTTATTTCCTGGGATTTAGAAGAAAAATAGGCTTATTAATTTTCCTGCTTGAAAGACTAAGGCATAATGGTAGGTTGTGAAAGTGAATAGGCAGATAATTAATTGTATATAGCATGTATACAAAGATTACACTGATTGAAAACCAACATTTCAGTTTTAAATAAGCTGGTGATTTCATTAATTTCAAGTTATTAACATAATCCATTACTGTAAAACATGTCTTCCATCTTTTTTTAAGTAGAATTTAGACTCATTTCTATTTAGCAAGAAAGAAAATTCACAAACAGATACATACTTTGTGTTTTTTTGTTTGTTTGATTGATTGATTGTTTGGGTTTGTTTTTTTTTTTAACAGAACTTGTGGAACTAGAATAACATCTTTACAGATTTAATATTATTAAATAATTTCTGAAAAGAATATTCTTAACCATCAACTAATAGGTGTTGGTGTTAACTACTACCACATGGCATATTTGTAGAATCACTGAAATAATAGATGTTTTAAGTCCTATAGAGGTTACTGGAGAAAGCTAATAGAGTAATACAGTATTTGGTATACTAAACCAGTTTAAAATAATGAAACTGTTGATCTAAATTCTACTGGAACACACTGAATTGTAAACAAATGGCATGTATCTGGCTGTGTCATTTAGGGCAATCTGGCAATAAAGAAGCCAGCAATAAAGGGAATTTGACGCTCACCATTCTAGCAGAATTCAAGTTTCTCAAAACTAGAAGATTAAAAATACTCTTATACTGCTTTTTGAAATTAAAATAGGAAAAAGAAGAAAATGTGTTAAACTTTGTCAGATTACTGAGGTCTTTGTTAATGATTATTACCTTCTTCAGTCATTTGAAGCTAGTAAAAAAGCTAGTAACTACATATTCTGTAGAATTAAAAAAAAAGTCTCACTGGCAATGAACCAGAAAATTTATTAATTCTTTATATTAGCACGTTAAATCTCAAATTGTTTGTTAGATTTAACAAATCCTTCATTTCCTCTTCTTTCTGACCTATTACTGAATTAATAGAGAGTTCTCAATCCTCCTTCAGCACAGTATTTATACATGTTCTCAACCCTACACTCCTGAGAAACCCCAAATCCTTATCTAGATTTGACTTCATTGTAAGTTACGTTAAGCATAAGTTTATGACTGAACAAGCACTCTGGTGTTTTGTTGAACCAGAAGCTTGACTTCTACAGATGGGAAGGAGTCCCTCTAACTTCTTTTGTTCTCACAAGTGCTAAATCCTCAGTTTTATCAGGTCACAGTTTTATGCCTTCAGCAAAATAGGGGTAACAGTTATTTGAGAGCAAGAGCTATCATTATGTCAAGTCATGATTCAAGAATAGTGCATGTGGAGAGGAAAATGGAAAAGAGCATAGCACGAATCAGATCCTTAACATATTACTACAAAACAGTAAGATTAGCATATTTTCAATTACTATTATCACAGACATATATAGAGAGGATTAAGAGGATCAAAATTAAGTTTGGAAAGCATAGCTGTGCTAAAGTCAGTCAGATAGTAATGCTAGCAAATATTTATACTGATGATTAACTTTGTGCTATGGGAGTTAGTACTCTACATAAAAAGTCTGAAATACAAGTCTGGGTTTGGAAATACCTGTTAATCAAATTAAGTACTATGGACATTAATGTTTTCCTCATCCTATTTGAGCAATATATCTGAGCCATGACTTGGCAACTCAATGATCATGAAGTCTTTGATCTGTTTCCTGACTTGTCAAACAGTATCAGCGAAAGAGGCAGAAAGGCTGTTTTAATGCAGTGGATGTTCTTTCAAGATAAACAGAGGAAGGCTTCATGTCCATTTCTGAATACTTTTCTTCTGGTTTCCATTTACCAAAGAGAGAGCAAATTCAGTGACCTAAAGTCAGGAGGATCTACGACATACTAGTAATTCCTTGGGTCAGTTAACACACTAGTTATTTATTCCCCAACAGTGTCATAAAAATGAACCAGTGCTGGTTAATAATAAAATATTTTCTCCTCTTAATCAGGGATGTAATTTTCAAAGTGGAAGGTAGTAGATACTAGCAATTCACTACAAAGTAAAAATAAAAGCTTTACCCTAATAAAGAGGATCTTCTCTCCAACTCTGTATCTTCCCTGTGAAAGACGCTCCACACAGAACTTATTAGGGCATTTACAAGGTGGATCTTCAGAAATGTGTTTAACCTGCAAAACACAGAGGTTATTAACACAAACTGTTTAAAATAGCACGTGCAGTAAAATATTCATTAAGACACTTGTCATAATATAACTCTAACATAAGCCTTAATTGATGACATTTTTCTTAGTTTTTCTTAATTTTCTGAATATTTCTGTAATCCCAGAGAGCACCCTATGGTGCCTCCAATACCAACAATGATTTAGTAGCTGTGACGAGTGTCACACAGTTCAACATTAAAGTTGTACTGTTCAACTGAAATCAAACAGTTTGTTATGTCAAGTTCAGGATCAAACTTTTGTAGATGTGTTCTCAGTACTTTATGGTGAAAAGTGCTGATAGAGCTAATGGGCAAAATGAAGATGTCATAAAGATGCATTCTCTCTTGTAAATAAATATAATAAATACAGAAGCATCTTCCTTACCAATAAGGGGCCCTGCCTCTTTCAAACTGTGCACTAACACCTTAAAAAAACCCATACAAAAAATACAGTAACATAATCATAAATCCACACCAAGATACTGCCCAGTATTTCCAACTACTCTTTGCTGATCTCCCCATTAAGGGCTAGTGCCATCAGACATAATTTAAAGGGACGTCAAGTCCATTGCCAAACCTACCTACATGGCCCCAGACATAAGGGCTGAGAAAAGAGGCAAAACCCAATTTCCTGCTTTTTATTAGCTGCATCAGCTTGACTTTGGCCTCCTTGGTCTTGCATGTGCTACCAAAGGCACTAATGTTTAGTAAAAGTGTGTTTTGTACTCTTCACTGATGGGAAAGTAGTCAAGGCAACAATGTCAAAAGAAGAGATCTGGCTGAGAAAATGTTACTTGACACTGAAATTGCATGACAGCAAGAACAAGTGCAGCATTTTCATATGCTGCACTATCCTGGATGAGTGGTGACTGAGTATGTCAGCATCAACCAGTGCAAAACGCCAGAGGAACTTGCAGATGCTTCGTCTGCTTCAAAAAATATCCCAAAGACATTTTCAAACCCAGTTTGTAAACCAAGGCCCGTAAAAACAGCCTGAGGTCCAGGAAAGGTTATTGTCAGAACAGCTAAAAAATGAAAGACTTAAATTGTTTCATAAAGAAAAAATATCTGAATAAAGCTATGGCACTCCGATAGGTGTTTTGATTATTGTGAATAGATGAACATGAAAGGCTTCTGAAGTACAAATGTTTTGCAGATATGCTCTAAGAATTCAGTTATAGTATGTTAAATAAGCCAGAAAGAACTTAAAAGATAGGCAATTGTTGTTTCTATGCTTTTGAAACCAGCCCTATTGAGTGATTTGAAGGCTTTTCAATTATTTCTGAAATTGTTCAATGCTGTCACCTGAATAATTTCATTCCTTTGTGAAGGGTTTTTTTATAACTATTTTTAACGCCTTTTTAAAAAAAAAAAATCAGGGCATAATATTTTTGTGAAAAAATAATTTTAAAATAACATCTAGCAGAGGAACTCTACATGCATTTTACAGACAAAAAGCGTTCCTCAAGAATCAGATGAGCTGTCCTCAGTTTGAATGAATCATGATTTGAATTTTAAGATGAGTTATTCAAGCGATTTCATCAACAGGTGTGAGAGTTCACAATTTCTGGTGAATCAAACTATTTAGAAAGTCAATGTACACTAGAAATAATTTGTATGAAGTCAGTGGTTGATGACTTAGATCCAACTGCAGTTTGCTGAGGATGAAAAAAGTGTATTGCTGTATTTCTTGGAATGTGGTACTAAGACTGGGATTGTGCTTAGGGACCTATTTGGCAACGGCCCTCTGAATACTGTTCAGTTATCAGGAATTTCTGACAAAATATCACATGGCATTTATCACCTCTGGAGACCCTTGACATTCGAAGGTGAAAATCGATAGCATGAACTATGCCTTAATTCTGCATCTATCAGAGTTCATCTAAGCAAGCAAAAACCCAGAGTAGCTGGGTCTAACAGGTTCAAGGTTGTTTTGAACCATATAAGCAAAATAGAGGCATCTTTGACCCCTGGACCAACAGGTTCATACTGGGGTAAAACAGAATCATAAGACCTTCACTGCTGATCCTGCTATCGAGGGTCCACTGCCTTACCATCCCAAATGACACTGAAGTATTATTAAGTGGAATTTGGAAATCAAGTAAGGAAGCAGAGGAAAGAATTATATTCTATTTTATTTTGTGTCTGGACTATATGAGCACAGCTGCTATTTTATAGTGTGAGTGTCTGGGGCAGTGTGGGTCAGGAATCTAGCTGGATGAATTCCATTCTGTTTCTATCCCTACTGCTTTCTAAATTAAAGGAAGTGGTTAGAGACAACCTTCATACTCTCTGCTCTGTTTCTACAAGATATGCAGGCAACATGTTCCTTCTACACAGAACTGTTCTTTCTCAATTCTGTTGAAACACGAGTGCTTTTGCAAAGTTAAGGAAGAAATAAAACCCCAAAAATTTTAAATGTAATTATATGTATCAAATAAAAAAGAGTGTTCCAATAAAATGAACGAACATTATATTCCATCTGCTCTTTGTAACAGAAAAGTGGCACATGGATTTTTCAAGAAGTGCTTTGTAACTCCCAGGTGGCACATCTACCTCGCAGTGTAGCAGTTACCATGGTAACTGCTTCTTTTTAAAGGCTAGATTTGTACTTTTCAAGTTTAACCTCTTCATGGTCTCAAAATGTGTCCTTTTCATCCAATTCCAGCTGTTTCAAATGAACTTCTATGTGTTTGCAACAGAGAAATGAACACTCAGTATGCTGCAACAAGTGCAATGAAATTCAAAACAAGATACTTTTGTTCCAAAAATGAGGAAAACAATGCTTGGGTTTTTTACTATGTGAGAAACATCCAGAACAGCAGCATAAAAATCATGCTGAAATACCATAGAAGCATTTGTTCTAAGTACAAGTCATTAAATACAAGTCAGTATGAGCCAGATCTCCTAGTCCTGACTCAGTCCTTCCTCAGACAAAGCACCAAGTGGGAGTTGGTGAGTAAGAAGTAAAGGAGAAATAAGAAGGGAATGTGGCCCTAAGCACAAAGCTGGGCTCAGCTGCAGAGCTCCTACACAGTATGAGTTTTTGGGTTTTTTTCAAGTTTCAGGCATAAAAAATTGTGGTCAAAAATTAACTAGCTCTATCAGCCTGCAAATGTTTAAAATAGTGAGATGCTAAACACAGGTTTGTGTGTGCTTTACAAGGAAGTGCATATCAGAACAGACCAGATAGGAAGGAACTTCCTCCCACAACTTACAGCATCATCCAACAGCTTCCCTGTGCTCTTCTTCGCAGGAGACTTTGTTGGTGATGGTGAAGGAGATGGAAGGGGAGCTGAAAGTTTTTCCTCTTGTTCAATTTCTTTTTCCAGCTTTATTAATCCAGGAGGCTCCACCCCAAACCTTTTGGAAACATGCAAATAATATATTACTAGTCCATAAAAAAGTATTACATATTTTAAAATAGAATAGTGGAAGGAATTTCTATGTTCTGTATCGCACTACTGTGCAATAACAAAATGGTACGTTCATTAATAAACATGTATAAAACATATCAATCACTACTGCAGTCATTTCAAGTTAATAGAAAAATTGAATTTAGATGGAGTCTCTCAGTTAATCAAATTTACAGGAACTACAGGGCTTTTTTCAGCTTCTCTGACAATATGCATGTTGGTGATTTATGAATGACATTAGGCCTCAAAAATTGCTATACCATACAGGACAGAGTCAAGTTCAGCACATTTGCTTTTTAAAAAAAAGAAAATATTTTCTTTTCAAATAACATCCTTTCAAATTACTTGATAACTTGTATTTTATGTTAGTAGCTTTCAAAGACATCCAGATGAAAAGGGATTAAGGGTTATCCTGGTCTCAGCTATTGCACTGAATTTATAGATAACTGAGATAAGGCCACTACTATTCAGAATTGGCTATTGGTTTTTCTAACTGATTTTTGACAACCAAACTTTTTGTTTCACAATTCTGAAAGCCCATCCCATTTTCCTAATCACTGATAACTCCCTTAAGATTTATTTTTTATTTTTATATTTGCCAACACTGAACAAAACCCAGAAAAACAGAGAGAATTCATTTTTCAGAAAAGGGCTTTAGCTTGGAAAAGTTCTTAAGCCAAGCAGACTTTTCACAGCAAACTACTTGAATAAATGAAACTGTATTTTCTTCTGCAGTAGAAAATCCCACAGCCCAGATGCAGAACTATATAGACTCACCTAGGTAAAGATTTGGACACTAAAATATTGAGCAGTAACAAATATAGAACATGAAAGTCTAAGCTAAATTCCATAATAATGTTAGAAGTGTACAGAGAAAAGGCATAAGCACAGCTTATGTGTTTTTCTGATAACATTTAATTTAGTCACACTGCCTAGTAAATTAATATACAGAAAACTAAGAACCAAATCTGTTCTTGCATGGGCCTCTAACTGGTGCAGTCTCCTTAATGAAAAGTCAGCCAACATTGAGGCAAGCACTTATATACAATCCATTTACTTCCTGTCTGTCTGCAGATGCTGACAGGCTGTAAATCATTAAATTCCTACGGGGCTCTAAGCCTACTCCTGCACACAGCCTTACACATCAAATAAAACTCTTTCCCTCTAAGCAATGCTGCTTCTTTGCTTCTACTGTTTTTCCTAATTTCCACTTTTTGTCTTTCTGACAGATTTTTAAAGCTCCCTATACTTCCAGTATTCTGAATTCCTCTGGTGAAAAGCTGGAAAATAAAATCAAAGAATAAATACACGTGTGGTTTTTTCCACACACTGTATCAACATGAAGAATAATTGTTAGAAAGCTGAAATTGTAAAACCAACATCTTTTCTGCGAGGAGTAGAGGTGCAAATTCTGCTCAGGAAGGTATGTTGAGAATTTCCTTTTCTCTTCCTTTGTAGCCTGGCCTCTCACAACTACAAATGAAGCAACATTGGACTGTAACATGATCTCCACTAGGCTTCTTAGAGCATCACTTTCCATTTTTAGTAAGGTAAAATTGAATACAATAGGAGAAAGCTCTTAAAATTGCTCAACAGTAATTCCAAAAGACCTGTTTAACCCCCCAGAGTTTAAGTGTTACCCAAGTTCTTTTTTTTTCTTTTTCTTTTTTTTTTTTTTGGTTCAGAAAAGATAATTTAGCCATTTTCCATTGTATAATCTCTGACTTTCGAATACTTTGGGAGAAAGTTGGACCTGTGCAACCCTCTGCAACAGTCCTGTGTATTGTCAACTTCATCCTGTAGGACACTTCACTCTCTCATTAATCTTCTCCCTCTACCTACATGACATCTGCCAGTGCATACAAGGGCTGATTTTAGCTGTTGAAATTCTGCAGATAACCTCAGAATTTTGTTTCATAAACAACTGAAACCCATGAAAATTTATCAGGCAATTCTATTTTTATTAGTATGTGGGCTATGAACTACCATTCTTTCAGCCAAGTGGTCATACTGGTTTCCCACTCTGTGCAGTTCATCTCTCAAGCCCATCTGTCTCTAATTTGGCTAAAAGGACACTATAGATAACATGCTAAAAGCATTGCAGAAGCAAAGATAAATTATCACCTGTCTCCCCTCCTTCACAGAGTACCTATTGAATAAGTACAAGTTTAGCAGAACAGAGATCAATTCTATGTCCTCCTCAAACAATCCTCATTCTTGCTCATTTGTACCTCAATCATAAGCCTGTTTGCATTAAATAGGAAGGCTTAGGTCGACTTAGGGCAGTATAGACTCCAAAGACTAAGAATAATCTAGCTGGGCAAATGTGCCAAAAGCTGACTCCTTGTGATGGGTAAGCCACTTTGAACATATATTTCTGTTTCTAAAACAGAAAAGGAAAAGGAAGTTATTCAGTGCCTCTTATCATTCCTTAAGAACAGACTGAGGCACCTTTTCAAAGATCTCTGAAGCTCCTGTTCTCAAAAGCAGAGCCCCCAAGACCTGCCAAGAGATGCAGTTTGCTTTATAAAGCAAGCATACATCTGACTCCTCTCCTGTTTAAAGCAGCACAACAACAACAGTTTGCTGTGTCCTTTCCTACACTTTAGTGAAGGAAATTATCACTTCTCCTTTCCCATATAGGTCTAGTTTATCACAGCTCAGGCAAAATTGGGATGCCATATTTGGTTTTCAATTATATTAACCTGATGTTCCACTTCAACAGTTTCTCTGCGACTTTGAAGCGTACAATATTCTAAACAGGGGTTTGCTTGTTTCCGAAGAGATATTAGAGCAGGAACAAGTGGACAGACATGTTATTTGACTCCTAATATGTAAAATTAAAATACAGAAATATAAACAGAGAAACAAACACAATATATAAAATATATTCATGATCTATGGGAATATGCATGCACTATAAATAACATAAGTATCTTCACTGAAGTGACAGCACAGAGATTTTGTCATATTTGTTAAAAACTGCCCTCAAGATACTCTTGACTGACATCAAGGTAAACATTCTCCTTGAACATAATGAGTACAAAAGTTATTTTGAGATGTGCTGATTTATCAGGTCTCTCAATAGCCACTGCTGTCAAGAATGTAAATATTTCATCATTCTTTAAACATTTTCACCTACCTTGCTGCAATCCTTCCAAGTTCCAGCAAACAGAGACACACTTCTCTTGGTTGCTTGTGGAGTACTGGAAAAGCAAAATGAAGATGGAATACATGGATAAATAAAAGCTGTTTTAAAGATCTTAGTGATGGAATGGAACCTAATCATCAACATCTGTACCTCTTGACTGTGATAAAACTTAAGTTTTCTTTGGCTTGCAGTGAAGTTTTACTGGAATAAAAAGGATGGGATTGAGTGGCTCTCAGAGTGCGGACAGTTTAGGAAGCTCCATTTAGTTATTCAGATCATTAACTAATTATTTGGGCTAACTGGTAATCTGCAAGCAATTAATAACTATTTAAAAATAATCAAGAACTCTGACAGAACACTTAAATTAGTCAAACGTTAAAAATTACATTAGGAGGACATCTTTCTTTCTAGAAACTAAGAAAATTCATACTCTTCAGATCACTATTTTTCTTAGCCAATTTAAATCACAAAAGTAGCAAAATTGCATTAGCAAAGATATATCTTACTATAAACTTGGCCCTTAGTTTTTTATCTATCTACTCTTAAAGCAAATATGAAACTAGAATTCTTTAGGAATTCAGTTCATCATAGTAAAGCAAACCAAACAAAGTGATAGCATTATACTTTTATATTGCAGCATTTCTATAGATAATAACTAAAACAGCTACATTCCTTCTTTCCATTGCAACCAAATTGTTCTAAAATAAACCTACCACACATAAAGTAATCTATTAACAAGAACCTCAGTTAACTTTGCCTTCAGGGACAGGTCATAACAATTTTGAAATACTACCATAAACCAATGTAATTTTTTGCTTCCAATGATTTCAATAGCTAATGTTCTGTAAAGGAGTTCAGCTAAGCATATAAGCAAAAGCCAAAATCAAAAAATGAAGAAAGGTCTGTGGCTGTTTGGACAATCAACTCTCCAAAACTCCAAAAAGAAGAAAGTAAAAATAGAAAAAAAAAAAAAGAAAAAAGTAATTTATGCGTACATCAACATCTATTCTCCAGAAACACCTACTGCAGTAAAACACTCATATTGTGGATAAAAATCAGGTTTTAAAAATTTCTGTAATAATCAAAAGATTTGCACCTTACACTTCAGCTTTAATTGACACTAAAAAGTAATTCTGTAGGTATTTGTATGAATCAGAAAAAAAAGAAACTGCATCAAAATCAATTTGTTTTTAATGAGTAAAGGTCAAAACATCAGCTGTATAAACGTTTGGGAGTCTAAAGAGTCACCTAACTCAAAAGCATGAAGCAAAAATACCATACCTGAAAAAAGATATTTCAATGTCTCGTTAAAGCTTTGAAAGTAACTACTTTGTTCTATGTATGTATGAGACCCAAAATGGGAAGCTGCAGACTTAAACATCTCTAGATAACTAACTCCCTGGGGTAGACCTTCAGCTTCTGCAACTTCAACCTCTATCAAGGTGAATAAATGTATGATAAGTGGCGCGAGTTGAACGCTCATCCCAATGTCTTCCTAGAGTCTATGTAGCCCTTTCAGATGTATGCATTCTTCCCCTTTAATCTCATCCAAATATATTGCAGAAGTGAAAGTTCAGAGCATGAAAACTGAAATTGCATTGCACTAGGAAAAATATTTTTATCCTTCAGCCATCTGTTACTAAGAATGTCAATTATCCAAACTTGGACATTCAGCTATTCTCAATATTGTTCCTTCCCACAACACATTAATTTCATAAAACATTCAATCCATATTTTTGAAATGTTACATTCAAGGCCCTAGAAGTGTATTCTTCTGCTTTGGTTTTAAAGGAGTTGGGACTGCCCCAAAATAAAATTTGATTTTAAGAAATAAGGCATCCCCCAAAATATAAATGGAACAAACTGGGTTTGGAGAGTCAATTGTAATTCATACATATGCATATCTGATTAACTTTGGAATGGAAGAGAAAAAGAGAGGTTCAACTATTATTTGCAAAACTATAAAAGAACTTGATTAAAACAGGTAAAACATTTTTCTGTCACTGCTCTAACCAAACAAAATTCAAGTCCTTTAGCAAATCTGACTCAACACAATCTAGACACATCTCATGCATTTCACACTGAACAATGTGACACAGTGAAATCATTAGAGGATGATGAGCTATGCAGGCCATAACCAACCACAAAAACAAACACTTGGTCATCTGATAAGAAGACAGTGACAGTGCTTCTAACAAGAAAATGTTAGCACTCCTGAGGACTATACAGCATATGTATTTGGGGACTTCATAAATAAATAAATGTTATTTTCTACACTGCTATGCCCACTGACTGACACGGAAAGCTGGTAGATGTATCATAACAAGGAAACTAGTACAGCCAGCCCTAATTATAGCCCAAGTACTACACTTGGCATCACAGATACAATTTTTGTATGCATTTTCCCATATTTTTTTCAAGCTTTCATGTAGGGAAGAAAACAAAATTCCTGGAGAATCATTGTCCAGTCCTCTCCTTTCAAATATTAGCAAGGTGAATTATCAAAGTAGGTGATTATAAGCAAGTAGCAATTTGTAAATACAAAAAATACATGCACTAAGCAGGCCTAAGATGAATGGAAATATCCACCTAGCTTGAGAATCTCACTGATGACATTTGCTTGACAAGAACACAACGGGAAAGTTTAAAATAGTGCATACAAGTCCAGCTTATTTGAGGTGCCCTGACATGTTACAGACCCTTTCCCTTTTGCTTTCCATCTCATCTCTTCAAATGCTGCCCTCATTGCCTGCACCTTTTCAAGCTACTTCCAGTGAATTCTTTTTTAACAGTAATTCCTTTTCAGCTCCTAGCAAGCTTTTATCTCTGCTCCTCTCTAGTGATAACTTTTTCTTCACACTACTTCGATCTTGTTGCTGCCCTGTCCTCCTTTTACAGGTCTTCATCTTCTGTTCACTCACCCTTTGTGTTCCTTCCATTGTACTTCCATTTCCATTACCTACTGTTCACCACATTTCTGCATCCTTCACTGCCCTCTTCTACAGCAGTCCCTTCCCAAGTGCCTAGATACTACCAGAGGAAGCAGAGAGAGCAAAGGAGGAGGACATGAGTTCTGTTTCTAAAGCATTCTTTAGCTCACTAGAAGCCAAGAGTTTTCTGAAGTGGCTTAGTATTTATTATTATAGGTGTCTAATTACAATCACAATTCACACAATGTCAAGGAAAATTTTCCAAAAGGTTGGTCCTTTGATCCTTCTTTCTATTGTCTCTCACCTTCTCCTTTAAAACTTCTTATTCTGATCCTACAGTAGTCCTTTACTATATTATTTTATTTTAAACTTTGCTTTGTCAACACCCTGTCCAACCTACCCCAAACATACCCTTGCTCCTGAATGAGTTATGCTATAACACATTTGTGTTTCCCCCTCATCCCCTGCCCTTTTCAATGCAATCACTTATGGAAGTCTAAAAACAGTTAAGGCGTCAAACACAGTAGATCTAAGAATAGTAAGGAATGAATCTAGTAGGAATATAGAGATAATCTAAACACTAATAATTTATTGGAATTCATTAATTTAAGATGTAAATCCAATGGTAATTATAATACAGTGTCCAGGATGCTTCTATAGTCCTCAAAATGAGATATATTCAATAAAATTATGAGTAGTTTAGTAAAGTGTTGTGAAAGATGGGACAAAACCTTATTCTGATGCAACTTCATGTAAATTTTTACGTCCTATTACAAAATGTAAACGTATCAGTGTAAAAGACCAGATAAAACAATTCCATATTGTATGAAAGCAGATAAACTAGAGTAGCTAATTAAAAAAATCATTTACCTCTATAATATTTCTTTGTTTCAAAATAAAATATTTTGAAGCTACCAACATTTATTTAAAAAAAAACAAATTTAAACCAGCAATGTTAGAAGAGAGATCAGAAGTGCCTAAGTCTACTGTTTCCACTAAAGCACTAGATGCTTGTGTTTAGGGAACCTGCCCATTACATTCTAATCAATGAGTTGCATCAAAAAAAGTCCATGTCACATACTATGTGTATACACTCAGTTACAGAATATACAAGCACAAAACATTAACACATCATCAGCATCCAGCAACTCCCCAAACAAATGACACATATCAGCATGCTATCACACTTGGTGGCAAACCCTGTTCTTGCTGAGTCGATTTTATCATGGAAGAGATGCAGAATATTCATTGGTTCCAAATCCTATAATCATCCAACAACACTCCATTACCACAAAGAGCTCGGAACTCACATTTTAAGTTCACTTAACTAAAGCATAGAAAATCTTACCATTCTTACTATTTGTCCAAGCAGGGTTTTCTTCGAGTATTGCACTCTTCAGCCTTGATCACAACAATTACAAATAGCTCCACCTAGAACGCTTTCATAAATAAAATTACCATAGCTGCGTGGATCTGCTGCTCTACAACCTATACAGGGGAACCCCCAAAGTCTCCTTACAAAGGAAACTGAGGAGTTACAGGCAGTATTACTATTCTTACACTGCAGAGTATTAGGGTAGCTTATTCAGAGTCCTACACATGGGATAAATTTTGAGCTCTGATACATCTAAGAACTCCAGTGAATGACACCGTATCTCAAGAGTTGCCCAGATGACCAAAGTTTGGACTTTGGATCATATTTTTTGGTATTAATGAAGCTAATTCTTTCTTTAAATACACTAACTATAAAAATAAAAAAAATACAATGAACATGCTAAATTGGTCAATGAGTACAGGAAGCATGCAGAGTCTCCATTTTGCAGCATTTAAGATTATCCCTTTGTACCACATTGCTGTGATTTTTACAGATGCTATTTTTTTTTCTGCAGCTCATACAACAGGTACCCCACCCATCTCTTCTTTGCAAAGGCATTACCTGTGAGACTTTCCTGGCATGTCTTAACAAAAAACTGTATTTCCAACTTGTCTACATGTTAAAGAATGGTAACATTCAGCAAGACAAAGCACATCATCGTAGACTACTAACAAGTTAGTAGTACAAATGCATTGTCTTCAAACTTTTGAGCTCAGTAATGTTCTCTTTCAATGATCTTTAAAGCAACTCCTGATTAGAAGACATAATCATAGCTACCAGCATAGCAAGCACCTATTTTTCATTCTATTGATTTTTCCTTCTATTGATTTTGAAGAAAGACTTCAATCCTGTTTCCATGTTTAGCTCAGTTGAATAGCCCAAATCCAACAAAGCATCTGAACCCATGCTTAATTTTAAATAATTACATAAGTGACTAAATTAGTCCACAACTGAAGGACGTGAGCAAAGTAGCATGAGTAGGTCTGCTCACCTGCTAGTCTGAATCAGCCCTAGAATGGTAACCCTTTGCAGAACAAAGTCTCTAGGAATACTCCAGATTCCCACCAACATCAATCACATTCATGTTTGTCAGGCATGGACTATCCCTCTCTTCTGTACTGTCTGTTTGACACAGTTCCATTCCAGTGAGGAACACCAAATTATCTTCTCAGTGCTAAAATACAGGATTGTTGGATGCATTTGTGTGCAGCTATACTTGCATGATATCAAAGATTTCAGAACTCATTTTGATGAGAATGTATTTTTAAGTAATAACAACAGCAATTAATAATTTCCTAGCTAATATAGATCTCATTTTACTGGTCTCTAATAGACTTGGTACTTATTTTTTTTCTAAATCAGTAGTGTCACAAATCCATCATTCCAGTATCTCAGTGCACTAAATTCAAAATTGTTCTTGTACTGTTAGAATACCTATTTGCCAGAAAAAGACCTCAGGAATGTTTTATATTGTACAGTGGAATGAAGAAAATACCACTAATTAAATAATACAGTATTTACATATCTAAAGGCAGACAGAATAGAGTAAAAACAAGGATAAAAAAAATCCACTCAATTGAGAACATTGACAGTAAGTAAGGTTCTCCAATACAGACAGAAAACAGTTGCTTTATCACTAGCAATATACACATAAATTTGCAGTTTAATAGCCATAGGGAAAACCAGAAGAAAACATTTACCTCCATAACCATCATTTCAGCACAATTATTTGTTATCAAAAATGCAGAATTAAATGAGGCAGTGCAAACACTTAGATATCATTCATACATGTTTCTCACTGCTTTGAAAAGAACCTTTAATATTACTTACCTTTGCTGAATTTTTATATCCTATGCAGTGGTGAAGTGATTTGTGGGAGAGAGAGGAACATAGAAGCTTTAGATCAGCAACTGTTATGATTTCTCATTATTTCTAATGCATTAGAAAAACCTCAAATGAAAGAGTTATAGCTCAAACCAAGGGAGAATAGTAACTAGTGGTTTTATCTTTTTTTTTTTTTAAATTCTTTTTAATGGCGTGGTCACCATCTCCTTCTCAAGTTCATAAAAATGGGTCAAAATATTATCAAGCCCTAGTCCTATTTCCAGCACCATAAATCTTTTCTACTAGTACATTCTATAATAAGAGAAGGAAAACAAATGTTAGTTTTCAATCAATGAAGAAAAGCAGTCATTAAGCAAAGAAATCTCACAGAGCACAGGTTTGAGCACTGGGTATTCAGGCATATTTCACTTCAGCCCTCTTGAACACCAACTCTCCAGGTGTATTTGCACTCAGGGTTGTACTGTGGCAAGCAAAGCACTGTGTATGTATAAAAATTAACTTATCAGGAAATGCCAGTATTCCAGCTACACCAATTCCATCTCCAAACAAGATCTAGTTTCTTAACAATGCACAAGAAAATTCCTTTAAACACGCTCTAAGTTAACTTTTTATGGGAACAATGGTAAACCGCTGGGCTTACCATTGCAGTACAAACTCTGAGTACATTTAAGTACTCCATTAACCACAGGCTCTTCTGCCTGTCTCAGGAATTGGAGGTCTGTGTCTCCTTCTGGTGTTTACAAGTTTCTTCATCCTAGACAATGTCCAACTTCTCCTGCATTTCAAATCATTGAAACTACAATTATTGTTCGTCTTCCAAATTATTTACTATATAAAAAAAAAAAATTCATCTTCCGGAATTAATTACAAAGTCAATACATATATCCTCCTTATTATTTGTCACCTTTGTGATACTAATCTCTTCACTGCCAAGCAGTTTCCCCCAGACATATAAAATAATTACAAAACTTCATAGGATAAAAGAAGAGACAAGTGAAAAAAAAAAAGAATCAGAAATATTTATGCTAGACTACAGAAGTAGGACAAGAGTGTAAAAGAATGGGAATCAATCAGTTGCAACACATATGCACTTCAACAGGGCAGAGTTTTTGAGACTTAAATGAATTTTACATAGTGTGTACTTTGTTTATTCCACAGATGAAGGGCAGAATTAACACAGTCAGACACAGGTCAGATTTGGAGTGGAGATCTAGTAAGAGCCACTCTCTCTTTCAAGGCAAAACATTTAAAAAAAAAAATGTTATTTTAAATGACCAACTACTACCTAAAGAAATACATACCCAAACCTTCTGATTCAAACAGGCAGGTGTCATCCACGCCTACATCTCTGCACCAGGATAAGAAATTTGCTGTGTTGTCTCGTGCGAAAAAAGACCCTGAAGGAGCATTTGCTTTGCATGGAATCTTCCGAACGGGTAAGGTCTGAAAACCAGAAAATTCTCTATTTAGATAGATGATACATGCTAGCACAATGCTTAAGACATAGGAGAAGAAATTTAAATACTGTATTAGACACATGACAGCAGCAATGTAATGACAATATAATGGCAGAATATCTCTACATGCACTCACCACCATACCCTCAACCAACCAAATAAACTGCAAAAACAGCAACTGCAGGGATAAACACCATTCTATTTATTTTATCGATATGTCAATAGGAACTTAGACATTTTCTTAGATATATATGTCTTACAGATCTATGCACTTAGAGCTATTGCTCAAATTACTCTCTAGCTCTCATTCCCCCATGATTCTTACTCTAATTACACAATTTACATTTCTTCGTTTGACAAAAACCATGCTTTTGGTTCAAAATATTTGCAAGGAGATAGTAGTACTTTTCTATAATGTATTATAAAACAGTGTCCAGTTTTACAGGATATTTTAAATAAAAATCCAAGTAAACCTTGTGTCACAGAAACATACCACCTCCTAGACAATCCTGGAACACGGCAGGGGAAGGGGGAAGAAAGAAGTGAACTAAAAGCAGTTATTGTCTAATCCAGAATAAATAAAAAAACCTGTGAAACCTGAATTCTTTCAAGGGACTCTATATATTACAGATCAAAGCATAATGAAGTCTTTAAACATTATTTTAACCTTTTTTCCATTCTTCTGGGGGAAAAAATGAAAAATAATGGTGAAAAAAATGCTCAGTTCTTCACAGAACAGAGATTTCCCTTTTTTTTTAATTAAAAAAACTAATAAAGAGCTGTTAGCACTAGACATATTTGTAGACTAGCACCCTTTTCACATCACAGTAATTTCTTCAAAGGAACAATGAGTATCTGTATTCTGAGGCAAATTCTTGTTATACTCTACAGACTGCTTCACACATTCAATTTCCTCTCATTGACTTAGTCTTTAGGAAGAAGCAACGTGGCATTTCTCTGTCTCAGTCTGCCCCTATATCTTTTCCCAGGGGATTTTAATTGGACAAATCTAATAATCTTAAAAGAGCACCTACTTCTTTCAAAAGGAGTCATAGAGAACTCTCTGGCAGCCTGTTGGAGGAAGGTCGACTAGTCCAGCATTCAGAGGAAAGCTGTCAAAACGAGACTTCTGTTTCATGATTTTCTACTGAATCTTACACAAAGCATCTCAAAATCCTTAAAGAAGTTCCTTCTTCAAAATCATTTCCAAGCAGTCTAAGCTGATCTGACCTGGCAGTAGTGCAGTCCCACAGCACCCAAGTCATGCACTGCTGGGAACAGAACAGTTTTAGCCAACTGCTCTGCTACAGAACGAGGAGACAAGTCAGTTCTAGTGTGTCCAGCAGGACAAGAGGTGAAATCATACTGGGTTTGTTTACTTCCACTCAGTTTTCCAACTCCAGACGATTCTGTGTCTTTGAACTGCTTTGTCCTGCCACAACCCCTGAAAAACAGCCTATATTCTTTCATGTCCTGCTAAGGGTATTAAGCACTGTTCTGATAAACCACTCCTATTATTTCAGAATATTTGAACAACAACAAAATCCCAAGCCAAGCCCAACAACAACAACAAAAAATTATTGTGCTATGTGAATGGTAGCTGCCATCTGAAAACCAGAGGAGACTTGGGCTCACTGTGGGCACAGCCCATCTGCTCTCCTTGGCCCCAAGCCCACAGCACTGGTCCTGATGGCCAGGAGCTGCTCCTTGGCACAGATGCCTTCAGCAGTACAAAAGCCCCTAGAAGTGAAGAGGTAGCCAGGAGAACCTGCACTGCCTTCCTTTCAAGGAGCCATTGGGAAGGCATTGCAATGCCTGGCAGGAATGCATAAACCCCTAGTATACCCCTGAGTTACTGCTGCTCCCCAGTACTAATCACACATTGATAAACCTGGCTCTAAATATGTAACATCTTCTGATTTAGGTATATCACAGTGACTGAATATAGAATTTCTTTCAAGAAGATCAATTCCAGGACAGAGCGTTTATGTGCCAGAAATCATCTGAAATTTCATGCACGTAACAGATTCCACAAATTATGCTTCTATACCTTGACAGCTGAGACAGACCTTTAAACACATCAGTTCACCCAGCTTCACTATGAAGCTTAAGATATTCCTGGAACTTACTTTTGCAATTATAAGGATTACGGTGTCTTTTAGAAGGACATTTTTTGTAATAACAGTGTGGTACAAAACATCACACTTAACCAAGCAGATTTGTGATGTTCTCTAGTTTTGTACAGACAGAAAACACCCAAATGCAAAAACAAGATATAACCTGGGACACAGAAGGGAAAAAACAGTATTGAAGGACAAAAAAAAAATTAATAAAAAAATTAAGTACTTTTCTGGGGCAAATACTACACACATAAATAACCCTGGCATCACATGATCTCACTAAAATTCATCATTCTAAATTTCATCCCGCTTCCCACAATATTAGGGTCTAGTTGAAGAGAACAGCAAAAACCCCTACACTCTTTTCCATTCAATAACAGCACCACCAGGTTTATCATATGAATCATAGGTAAATATTCATATTTTCTTATCACCTAATAAATTTCCTACCACTTTTCAAATAGAAGACTACTTTTTTAATATTTCCAAAACTGTCACTGCAATGTTCAAATGAAAGCTCTTATTTAAGAACGGTTTTGTGCCCAAGTATTTTTTACTGATTTGTATAAATGGCCTGACTATTTCAAAAGGTGCTTTCTAACAGATCACTCTGAAGTAATTAGGTTTCCATCTGGCAGAAATTACTTTTGTTGACATAGTATAGTATAACCACAGTTGCTTTGAAACAGCAGTGGCCACAATTACTCCTCTCAAGTATCATGAAAACAATTCCACAGTTACACTCCTTTCACAATCTTGTCCTGTTGACGTGCATGCATGTGGTTTAATGCAGGATGTGAAAGTGTGAGTGAAACGTATGATGCAATCCTGGAAAAATGCTGTCACGTTCACTTCTAAACCCAAAAGGGACTCTCTTACACTGATGCTCTGAAATCACATAGAAAAATGTATTTTTATATTGCTTTTTCAAAACAAGGGTTCATGACCACATGTTAAAACCCCCATTTATTTATGAGACTTATGATTTGAGCCAAATTTTGAGGATTCCTAATCATATTTCCCTCTGTGAACAGACAATTTCACCACTTTTTGAACTGTCACTTATGCTTGAAAAAAAAAAAGGGAAAAAGGTGAGCAATTTTGTCTGCTATGAAAAAGGATTACAGTTAGCTAGCTACTCATGGGAAAATTTTGCCTGTATCTCCTGATGACCTACATTTACCAAAATAGCAGTAAAAATTACACTATGCAGTAGGTCACTGCAGGGGAGCCTCTGGTTTGGCCCTTTAGTGTTACATGGGCATAGATCCATACTGAAATGTGATTATATCAGCTAGATAGAACATATATCTGTTTTGGAACTTCTTACAATTTTGTCTTTAACTTAGCTCTGTGGCCAGTAGCAATGCTTTGTCTTTTGCAATTCTCCCCTCATTTTGCTCAGGTATCCTTGGAAAATCGCTCCTTCCCTTATAAAATCTAAATTAGCTCTTTGGGATAGGGAATGGAAGAGAGGAGTTCTGCCGTAATCTTCCCTGTAAAAATGATTTTGCTCTGCCTTTTATTAATTTGTTCCCCTCACCACAGGGTGACAATACCACTAGACCATCCTTTATTCAGTTGCTGAACATAAATCTTCAGGAACTCAAACACAAAATAACTTCAGATCCAATTTATAAATCACCAAAGGGGCATTCAGACACCCATTCCAGCAAAGGAAAACTCAGCTTACCCAAGACTCCCCTTTGCAGTGCCAAAATTCAGATTTCAGAAAGCATCGTGAAGTATGAACTAAACATTAAATTAATGAAACTGCAATATCTACAAGGTAATATAACTACTCCTTTGAAAGGTGGGCCCAGTTTTGTTTTCCCCCTACCCCATTTAGTATGGAAGAGAACACTTTTCAAATGTAACAACTGGACCAACAGTCAAAAGAATGTGCTAAATGCATATGCAAAATGGATAGAAGGAATTCTGAATACAGAAATACATACATAGAATTTAAAAGCATTTCCCACTGGAAAAAACCCATACTAACAAAACAAACTCCTCGAAAAAACCCCAATCTAAGAAAAGAAATATAAACCCCTCAGCCCTCCTAAAGCTGCAAAATAAAAGCTGAAACCCAGGAAAATTTCAAATATGAAAACTCAGTATGGAAGTTTTGAGAGAGTAATAACAATTGCCAAACTTAAACAGACATGGAACTTAGAACAACTTTTAGATCAATGAAAAATAACATTGCACTTACTACAAAGAAAGCACCCTTAAGCAATTCACTTAACAAGAGGCAAAACATTGTCTTTCAGTGAAATAAAGTCTTTACATTGACATATTAAGTCCTCTAGAAATATGTCATTTTAGTGAAAGAGCAGATTGGATTTTTAATTTAAAGATCATGTGTTGACCAGATTTTTACCCAATGTAAACACTGCAGAGATCATCAAAGGCCCAAAATCACTCATTATCAACTTCCTAGATTCTAAGAAAACACTTGTGAATACCTTGGAATCCCTAGCAGATTTGGGATATGCCAATAAAAATAATTAATACGATCAAGGCTTTATATAAACATACAGACTACAACGTGCAAATAAATACAGAACTAAGTGAATGCTTTAGCCATGGAATCAAGAGTCCAAGTAGAATACATTGTCCCACGTGGCGTTAGTTGTAACTTCTAAAGAGTAAGCATTGATGGAGAATAAGTTTAATTTAAAAACAATACAGTTTTAAAAGTTAAGAATTTGTTCATGGCTTTGTTCTTCTTAGCGCTCTGCCCAAAAAACATCTTACTCATGGCACAGCAAAAGGCTGCTTATTCAGAAAAGTTAGTGTCAATAGCTATGGCAAACTAATTTAACACAAACACTGCAACTTCAACTTCCAGCAGTGTGCATGAATGCCAAGGACAACTCGATCCACACACAGTGCACTGTACAATTGGGATAGCCAGTAAATAATGGCAGAAAGCAGCAATGCAGGAGCTGCATTCACCATCTTAAGCATGTTTGACTAATAAGTCATTTCAATGTAGTCTAGGGCAACATGCAGGAGGCCACCTCTCAGAGCCAGTCTGGATAACACAGAGATCCACAACCAGGAATGTTGCACTAGAGAGCACAACTAATGGAAGCTGACAACAGAGAGCCCATCTAAACAGGTGTCAGACTCTGTTCCTGCCTGCTCGATTTGTCTAATTGAGGATGGGATTAAGCCACAATAGTCCAAAGACTTGGGGAGGTCTATAAATTGACTTTCAAAATTACCAGACATTTAACTCTGTAACATACCTATGTCTACTGATAGGTTCACTTTTTTTAACAGCCTTCCAAAGTCTTGAAGGAGTAACTTGCAAACTCCAGGCATGTATGCACCAAAAATCAAAAATGCTAGCATGCCAAATGTAAAAAATCAAAGGTGGTTCTTTTTTTTTCTTCTAACACTATAATAGCATTAAAGAGAATGACTACAATTAAATATCACTGAAGATAGAGACTAATTTAAAAAAATAAATAAATTTCACAAAGATTTTATAAACAGAAAATAAGAGAGAGACACTAAGCCATGACAAAGACCTCTTTGTGGTGCTCCTGAAAACAGGTATTCAGTAGTTCATTCCCATTCAATAAATGCTCTGCACCTTTTCCTTAGATCTCTGGATTTCCAAATTAATGTTTAGATAGGGATTTTTAAAGTTGGCATTTCATAATAGGCTGCTTCGATAATATTTGATTAGAACAGAATAGGGTTGGACTTTCAGAGCACAATTACACCTTAACTTTGACAGATGATCCTTAACTTTTCCCCATCACAGCATAAGAAGTCAGAGCTGAATTAGCATAGACATAGTTGAAGAAGTTAAAGAATCCTGGTTTCTGAATTTCCCTCATTTATGTTTGTTATAGTTTCAGCAACTTGTTATTCCTTACTTTTTTTAAAATAGGCTTATTAATTGTGATGCAAATTCTGGTTATTTCTGCAATGTTAAATAGGAGCAGAGAGAGGAATAGGCAGGAGAATCCCTGTCTTGGGTTCACTGACAAGTGCAAGACCAGTCCAGCTTCAGCTAAACAAGGGAGCAAACCAAGTTTTCCCAAGGAAAAGAAGTGAGAAGAACAATCTGGAGAGACGTGATGTCTCAGTGCTCCTCCCAAAATTGTGTAGTTCTGCCTCCAACCCAGTGCATGGCCTAAAGTGCACTTAAAACCTTGTAAGTGGTTTTTTCAAGGTATTCACCTGGAAGGTGCCAAGCATACAAACACACAATATACTAAAATTGCTCAAAAATCTCCTTTCACAGCCTGGTGGGCAACAGCACTCTTTCCTACCATGCAATCCTCCTGCAAGCATCAATTTTACTTCTTTGTTGAGGCATAGAAGGTTTGTGCACATGACCCAGTGCAGGCAAATCTTAGTGTATCTGAAAGAAACCTGGTAGCAATCTAGTTGAACAAGCCCAGCAAGCTACTGACATGTCTAAGAAAGGTACAAAGAATTCTTCAACAAACATCTTTACAGTCTTGTGGAAATGATTCCTTCCAGATGGATTAGCACTTGTGAGTCATCTTGCAAGATTATTTTCCCCTCATATCCACATCAGTCTGCCACTATGAAGATTAATACACAAAAAGACAATGCTGTATTTTTTTTTTTTATTCCTCCCAAGTAACTGAGAGCCATATCTATATTGTATATGGTTAGAAATTGGCTCCACAAGCTTTGATTGCAAAATAAAAGTCTCCAGGAAAGTGCAGGCGTGCAGACAAGCAAATCACTGCCCAGACCACAAAAAATCTGTTCATAGCCTAACAGTTCATGCAATCCTATCCATGCAATTCTTGACTGGAGAGTCAGATTTATAACTTCCAAAGGGAACCTGAACATGGCTTTGCTGCAGCTGAGGACCCTATACTGTGCAGACAGCTTCAAGGCACCAAGTTTACAGAACACTGTATATACATCCCATCTATAGGACATAAATAACCTCGAGAGACTGAAGCCTACAGTATAAATAAAAACACAATGTTGATTAGCTTAGAGTTTCAGCACGACCATCTGGGGTCTAAGGGTAAGATCCAGATTCCAGATCCATTTCTGAACCCTTGGTCCAGACTCTCTGCTTTAGGAGGACTAGATTCCCTGCTTTTTCTTGTGGCCCCATTGCAGGGCAGACAAGCAGCTGTTTGAAGAAATAGATGCACAAGCAAAAGTCATTCTCTAATCTACATACATTGAAAGAAGCATAAGTTTCCATGCTTCTTCTAAATGAGCAGAATAGATTTTTTTTTCAAAATGGGAACTACCTACTAGTAATTGTAACTCACCAAATGAAGCAGCAACAGTCAAAGTACTTTACAATGTTCACAAATCAAGCCACTATTGTACAGTGAACAGTATTCCCAGGTGAAAGATGTAGAAAGTGAAAGCACAGAGGTGAATGCTCCCAAAAGCAAACAGTAGGTTTATAGCTGAGGAAGGAAATTACTGGGCTTCCAGTTTATAATCTTGGTCCTTTGCCACAGGTCCCTTCTTTCAATATTGACAGAACTCGGGTCAATTCCCTGGCTTTTCGAGTGCTGTAGTTTACAGGATTCGGCCTCTACTTCCATAAATATATATAACTGCCTCTAGAAACAAAACTATCTTGAAATTTAAAACAGTTTTCAGCTGTGAAACAGCTGAACTGTTTCGCCTTTGAAAAATTCAACTTCAACATTAGAACTTAATTAAAGACAAAAAAAACTCATTCCAAATAGTTGTTTAGCTGTTCTAATTGTAACTGTAGCTAACATGGCTCTCAAAGTCACCAGGCCAAAAACCTCATCTGATGCAAACCTGCATGGCTTTGGGAAGGCAATGCTGCCACAGCAATCTACACTCCCCAAATATCAGATTCACAAAGTACATTTCCCAGGAGCAAGTGAAAACTTTGGATACAGAAAAATTCCAAAACACACTTTGGATACTATGCCTATGGGTAAGATGTGAACATGATTTCTTGATGTTAGGATATATAGGAATGTGTGTTAGGATATATAGGAATGTGTGTTAGGATATATAGGAATGTGTGTGTGCAGAAATCACTGTTTCACAGACAGCTTCAATGGAAGTGGATGTGCACATCCAAGGACACAATTTACTCACTGTTTTCTACACCACAGCTCAGTTAACATTCAGTTTAATCTTATTAAATCAGTTCCCATTGAAAGAATAAAATTAAAAGCATATTTAAATTCAACATTGTAGGAGTTCAGAAATATTTGCACCGGAATTGATCTTTTGTACTTACTTCTATTTCTTTTACTGACCAAATCAATAGATCCCAATTTCCTGAAAATGAGGCTGAATTTTACATTCCAATTCATTATTCAGAAGTATTTATAAGAGAGATTTTAATTGAAATCTATCTTATTAACCTCTGAGAACTTGGAGAAAAGGGATAATTCAGTTTCAGCCTGTTTTTGTTTGTCATGAAGACATTGTTTTAAATGGAATGTTCATAAATATACAGGCAGCTTCAAGGATGGTGGATAAACTACTGCGCTTTGTTTATAAAAATCGTAATAACTATTAACACAATTTCTGTTTATTTTAAAATCTTAATGAATGGTCTTACTAAACTAAGCTAAACGAAATTGAATGCGGGCTCTGCGCACACTGCACATGCCTTGATGCTCTGAATTTGTCTGTCCAGCTGCAAAATTCTCAAATTAACTATCTGTCAGAGAAAGTAAAATACTGCCAGAAGAGCATGGAGATGAAATCCAAGCCAATGGGAGAAAATTACAAAATGGCATCCTGTGACATGAATTACTTTTATGGAATAACTCTTGCTATAATAATAGATCTGTAATTTCTAGACATTAGAAGCTGCAGCGCAGGTAATTCCAACAACTTCTTGCCACACAAATCTTGAGCATTTATTGATATCAGTCATCCCCTTGTCATTTTATAAATGTGCATGGTTAGATTTATTTATGACCCTAAATATCTCCAAAAAGAGAAAAAAAAAAACTTCTTTTAAAATATATAATACACTCTCACCAGTCTAGTATCCTTAGTATCCTGGTAAAAAAAAAAATCCATTTTCATTTAAAACTCAAAAGTTTTGTCTGTCTGTAGCAAAGGACCAGCTACAACATCAATGTTTTCAGAATGAGCAGGTTTTGAAGCATGGTTTACCTGCTTAAAAATGAAGAACATTGTCTTCTGGGACCTGCAAAAGAAACCTAGCACCTCACATCTTCTGCAATGAATAATGTTTAAACGCTTCCTCTTTAGAAACTGAAGTGCTTTTAATATCTTATTGCTGAATGATTAACAAACAGCACAAGGTTAAGGAGGCAGAGTCACAGAAGACACAGTCAGAGTATGTGTTATGAGATCCAAATGTGCTTATTATTGCATAAAGCTTAGAAGGGCAATGTGCATCAATGGTACCAGAGGCTGCCAAACCCCGAGTCTCCAGATCACATATTACTTCCCTGAAGAACAGATACCAAAGCAAAACGTGACCCAGGTGGTATTTTTAGATGCAGGGATTTAGTCCTAAAAAGGCCTTCTACAGAAAAAAAAAAAAAAAAGAGTACCAACTTAATTTCAAATAACTTTGTAGAAGTTTGACCCTTGTGAACGGATAGATTTGCCATTGTCTACCTGCAAAACCAGCAGGGTATTCATCCCCAAGGAACAGTAACATACAGAACACAAGAGTGACTCTTATATGTGGCAGAGAACATGCAGCATCAGAAATGGGAAAAATCATGTCAGAGATGGGCCTCTGAAGAAAATGAAGAAACCAGCCAAAGTGCCTTAAAACCAGAAATGTGTTGTAAAATGGATTCTTTTCTTTTTTACTTAGTCATCCTCCTTCTTCCCAAGACCCCTTTAAGCACCCCTTATCTATGTAGCTAAGCACCAAGGAATTCATCCTTGAAGGTGTCTGTTTAAGTTTCCCTATTGGCCCATAGTTAACCCTTTCCCATTGGTCATTTATCCCTTGATTTCTATTGGCAGCAATTTGGATTCCCCTAAAACCTATATATACACCCCAGTTATGTTAATAAACTCTCTCTCTGCCTCCCCTCCTGTGCTCTGTGTGTGTCTCTCTGGGGCATCTCGGGGGCCCTGAGTGAGGGGGCAAAAGGGGGAGCATCTCCCAACCTGCTGTCACACTTAGACTTTCTGAAGTTCCAACAATTTTCAGCTAAAGGGACTTCCTCATCCAGGTGGGGTTCCTGTGCATTCAGCCTTCCAAGAGATCTCTCTTCCATCACCTTATGATGTGTTTACTAGAACCCAGGTAAATTTTAACACTTCTTGACAAGAATTTTCCAGCTGGTTTGTAAACAAGGCCCTCCTTTTGCTTATTTGGCTTCTACTAGCTTCATTCAATGTTTCATAGTCTTTTGTATAGAAACTGAACTTCTACCACGCACTCCTGATTTTGCAGGTTCCATCCTCTTTCCACACTCAAGAGTCATAACCTACTCAGTGACGCATAAAAGACAACTCTGTTATCTCCTTCGTGCATAAAAAGTTACACCTTCAGTCCCTTCCTCTGACTCTTAAGACTCGTTTTCACTGAACACCATTCAACCTGTTCTTCAGGCTCTTAAAGCTGTATTCCCAAGTTATATTCCCAGTAGTTTCCTATGTATTTTGAAAGTGTCCCCAGTATCCACAAATGTCTCCATATGACACAAAAAGGAAGTGTTGATACCAAAATGACAACCTTCCTTCCAGATTTGGCAAACAAAATATTTTGGGAAGCACAACTTTTTTTTGTTTCTGCTTTCTCAAGGTACTCCACACTCAATAAGGCTGTTTCTGACATAAAGGCTTCCTGAAATCTGAAAAACATTCATTGCTCCCTAATTAGAAAGCGAATCATACAGTTTGGTTAACAAACTGCAAAACTGACAGTGATTAGAAACATATTGCATAAGCAGTTAACCCGGAAGCAATAGGATTTAATCTCTGCTATTTTGTAGAGCACTGAAATGTGAATTTAAGGAACTACAGCAAACAGCTGATGAGTCAGTGCATCCAGTATTATCTTTTACTGTCTTCTTCCATCTGTTGCTATGGCTGCTAAACTATAGCCCCAAAGAGCTGCACAATGAATTCATGATTAGTGCTACCTATCAACCAGAATAGGATATATCACCTTCTTATCTTCTTTCAAGACAAAACTAAACCCAAAATATTTTATGGAGCTTTTCCGTCTAGGAAAAAGTTCACATACAAGTAAAAGCTTCACTTATGAAAACAAACCAAATCTTCAAATTTGAGAAAGGCCTTAGTAAGATTACACACATTCCCTCCATTAATTATAGCCTTATCCTGTCTCCCTTACTCAGCTGCAACCTGGCTCTGCCTGCAGCTGATCTTTCTGGCAGTCACTCATTTTCTATCAGTCTGCTTTTATCTAAAAAAAATTAAGTTACATATATGGCTAGAAAAGTATGTTATTTATTTTGATAGTGGCTGAACTCAACAGAAATCAGCAGCTTCTTTCAGCTGCTGGTGAAGCCATCGAAGCAACATAGGTAAAAGACGATGTTTCTGTTTTCCTGGCCATAGAAATGGTCAAATGGCTTAAAAATTCCACATATTTTATTAATAGAGTGCCAAATAATGATTCAGGGGAGGATTGTGGAATTCTTACTATGCTAAATTTCATACAGTATGATCTTAAAAAATTTCCTTTGCACCACACGTCAGATTTTTCAACGTGTAGACCAGTCCTATTGCGTAAGACTGATACAGAGGGAACTAAAATATGAAAGGATGAAGATCTTCCTAATTGTCTAAAATGACACAAATCTATTGCTCTTCAATTTCTTTGAATTCTTACTATAATAAGTATGAAATAACATACGTTAAGAAAATAGCATTGGAACAGATTTTTATCCCCTTAATTGCATTGTCAGTTATACCAGTTTGACAAATAAAAGACCAACAAATCTAAGTAATGACAACATGTGGGATTGCAAATGTGTAATCAGCTTCTGATGTAATTTAGGTTCAAAAAAACACTACAAGTAACCCTTCTTTCTGCCTAGCTACTTCCTAGGCTTAATCAAAAAGACTGCTCTAAGTGTTTTCTCACTTGGAAGCTACCATGACACTTAGGTGAAGACAAGCTGGTCCATATTATAAAGAGGACCTCAGAAGTCAACAAGTACTTCTATTAAACAAGCCCTGATTATACTTTGAAATAGGAAATATGACAAGGCAATTTCTTCTGCACCAACAATTATGAATTTGGAACCAAGAAAAACAACTTCTACAGGTGCAGCTGACACAAGGCTGTCATTTCTCAGAATGGCTGATAAAATTTATGCTGTGCCCTAATTTCTGCTACAGACTAGTTATGAAAACATCAAGAATAGAAGATGCATTATGCGATTTCTCTTTTTTATCTTTTTTATCTGCTTTTTATTTGCCTATTTTAGCTTTCCAGGAAGATGGACCTGAATGCACAAGATAAATAAAAACAGTTTCACAGTAAATGTTTTAATATAAGTGTCAACTCTTTAATTCAACCTCTCCCAGAAAAAGAATTGCTGCACTCTTGAATTTCTCCCAGTAAAACTGTCCTAAGAAAATAATTTAAAGGGAAATCACATTCAAGCAAGATCTTAACCTGATCTTTCAAAAAATCTTCAGTATCTTCTAAGTTTCACATTTTCTGCATCATTCCTGCAACTCTTTAGTGAAACCCCTTCCAGTAGACCAACAGGACCTTTGAACTCAAGGCACCAAAACTAACTATGCAGTTTTATTATTGGCCTCCCTAGAGCTGTTTTTGGAAGAAAAGACACCTCCCACTGCAACTTAATATTCCCTCTGCAAATACATACAAGGATTGTATTTTCTCTATTAGCTACCACATTCCACTGCTACATCTTGTTCTGTCTTATCCTCTACATATTAGAAATAATTTTTTGACTAACTGCTTTGCATAGTTACTTTAATAATTACCAAGTATTATATCGCCCACCTTTATGCTGTAGTTCTACACAGACCAATCACCTCACCACTCTTTTGCAGAATCTCCACATATGAAAATCTCTTAACTGTGCAAAACAAAAAGTTCAGTGCCAAAATGGCCAGATACCCCACACACTGACATTACATGCTAGAACATTGACCAACACTTACTTTGCCTGGCTTGTTTGCATCAAAGCTGTTTTCTTTAAATTTCTCCTGCAGAGTCTCAGCTAATCGGCAAAGCAAGGCTCCATTATCCAATTTTTCCATAAAGGTTTCTGCTGTTATTTCTCTACCTGAACAGCAAACAGAAAGTTAAAATGGCAGAAAGCATGCAATAGTATAGACTGCATTTGTGTAAAAACAGAAATCGTAGAAATCTTGACAATTATTTGAAATATGCTTTCACTAAAAACTTGTATTACTTTGACTATTTAGCAAACAACCTCGCTACTACTTCACCTGTAGATATACAGCAAATTATGAAAAAAAAAATAACATGCTTTTTTTGGGGAAGGCATGAGATAGCTGAACAATAATTCTAGTTCATCAGACTCCACATATTGCCTTTTATTTATGAAAATCCAGTGCTTTAACATAATGTTTTAAAAGACAGACTACAGCAGGCAAGTAGTTTAAACCAGTGTGCATATGTAGCTATAGGATGAGTTGCTAGCAGTTTATTATGTAACATAAGTAAAAAATGATGTCAAGAAGGAAAAGATGGTATTTTTTTAGAAGACTTTTAAGTCTTGATCCTGCAAGAAGCAGCCAAGATACTACAGTTACTGCAATGCTCCTATGAAAGTTCTTTTTCAGAAGTAAAGTTGGGTACAAAACAAAAGAGAAAAAAATAAAAGTGAAATTTCATGTTCTGCATCCAATTGCCACACAGATTAAAATTTGCACTCCAAGAACAAAGACAAAATACTCTGATTTCAAAATCTATCAATTATTTTATCATGCTATAAGACATTGCTTCAGCTGCCACAAGCCTGTGATCTCTGATACCGCAAACCAGACAACTTTCCAAAACAATATAATTACATCCCCTGGAAGAGAAGATCTCAAATCCCATGAAGAGATGTGCACGTTGGTCAGACTGGACAGGCCAGGGCAGAAGGAAACCATTCACCATCCCAGACTCAACTTCCAGGATCTTTACATCACTTCCAGGTAAATATACTCCTATTTCTTATTGAAGGTTTTTCATTTTCCCATTTCTACTGAAAAACCTGCCTTCTCTTTGGGTACTTTTTTGACCAGCAGCTATATTTTTCAGCCCTCTTAACTTCCAGTAATATCAAGAGAGCATCAAGGACTAATTCTTTCTCCTCCTTTTAAGACAGGATTTTTTCCTGCAATACATTTAAGAACAGGAATAACACTATTGACTCATTTTTCGTAGGTTGCTTCACAGCACGTGCTAGTAACAACAGTCTACTCTGCCAAAAAAACCAAATAAAAAATTAAAAAACTGAAGTGAGAGTGGTTCCTCATCTCACCCATATCTCTTCCTGCTTCCACAAGATGTCTGGAAACTGAAAACTTTCTTCTGTTTAGAACAGGTGGACTGCATTTTTAGTCAAAAAAAACCAACCAACCAAACAAAAAAACCAAACCAAAAAAAACCTACAAAAATCTATAGGAAAAGTAGAAAAGCGAAGGATAGCTTTTCTGTATCTTTTCCTTAGAAGAGCAGGAAAAACTAACATTCAGAAGTAACAAAAATGAAGTAGGTAAAAAATTAATACTGAACTTCTTGTTGATACACTCTAATCTGATACTCAGTCACAATACTGAAGATAGCAGCATTATAAAGCAGTATGATTTTAAAAATGCTATAGGAGAGATGATATCTCTAGGCCCCTGCCTGAGAACTTTGAGATACTTTAGCATCTTTTGGGCAAAACCAAATGTGAGTCTCTTCAGTTTGGTCAGTTAAAATAAAACACCAAGATAAAGATCATTGCAGTAAATCATCTTCAGATACAACAGACTTCTAGTTTGCATTGAAGTTAAACTTATTTTTCCTAACACATTTTTACTTCAGAGATATCTGCTTAACGTGAAGATTTTCCATTTTTCAGTCCCATTTAATTCTATCTGCCATAGAGCCCACTTTATAGCTCCTGTATACCCAAATGACTTCTCCAGGAAAAGAGCAGTAGCAGCAGTGCAGACACACAGTTAGCTTATGCCTAACTGAGAGTATTTTAGCAGTGTCTCCAGTTCAGCTGAAGCCAGAACTGAAACTATAATAGCCTACAGATAAAAAGAGGGAACATCGCTGCACCTCAAAAGCCTTTGCCACCATTCTAGCCTGTGTATTTTCCCATTTGCTCCATTTAGCATTTTTATAAAATAGTACAAAGGCATCAGAAAGTTAAATTTGAAGAATTACTATGCTACAGAAACTGCTTTTGAAGAGTATTATGTTTCATAATATGCTCCTTCTTAAAAAATTTATTTCAAACATTTTTAACATACTCAAAGTTTTTATTTTCGTTTTCAAAATGTTATTTTTCACACAGGTAAAACAGAAAAATCACATTCTACATATCTATCCAGGCCTATGATTTATAGATTTATTGTTTCATAACAATAAAATGTTATAAAAAACATAAAACCTATTTAGAGATATTTTTTCTTTACACAGCCATGGAAAAATTCGTTTATCTTCTGCTATTTAACAATACATGTATATTATTTTAAGTGCTTTAGCAGTTCGGTCACTGCATATTGTACACCAAGCTAGATTATTTGAGTTCTATTCCCCTTTATGAAATCTGAAAGAATGAATTTTGCATTGAACATCTGTATCCAATGAAAAGTATATTAGGTGTCAGCTTTCAATTCACTGTATTTTATGGCTCCAAAAGGTGGCATTTCTTTACTAAAACAGACACTGACATATTTAACAGTTGAAATGTATTGATTCAAATGAGAGTAATGTTCATAACCTGAGGAAAAAAATTGGCTCTATTTGTATGGAAAAAACATTAAAGTCCATTAAAAATGTATAACTCCTCCTATAACTACAAGAAAGCAGTTGCAATGTTTTTATAGAATGGTAATAACATTAAGTATAATAAAAAAACCCACTGAAAGTATGAGGAAAAAACCCCAGGAATACGAAGGCTTTCTGAAACCTCTCAAGTGTTGCTCACCCTCTCTTTTACCACAACCACCAGATGCCCCTTAAAAAGTCCAACTATTACACCTGAACACCTCCCACTTGCAAACTGGGAGCAGCTCTCTGCAGGGTCCCAACCAAACCAGGCTGGGAGCTCAACCAAAGAATAACTGAGAAGGAGACCGTGCCCTGAATGTGTGTCCAACAGGTTGAAGATACAGAATTCTCTACGGGCTGTTCCTGACAACCAAAGCCTTCAGCAGAAGGCTGAGAGACCGAAAGACTTAAAAGTACCAAAATCTCATTGGTTCCTCTATTATTGCACTGCTGTTTTACACTTTCTGTAATGAACAAAGTGTAAGACTGACTCCAGCCTCAGAAGTAGCTGATGGACTAGTTTAAATGCACGTTTCAGTAGTAACACAAAACTAGAAGTTTATGAAGAGAAATATTTCACTCAGGTGAATCTCTGAAACACATTTACAATACTGAGGCACCAGTGAAACAACAACTCCTGACCCTTTCAATTCACATGGTACTTAAACCCAAAATAACAAAATATGATAAAAATAAGGAAAACAAAGGCCAGTGATTTTATGCACATACTGAACTAGTCCTTTTCTGACAAGGCTGCTCTGTTCCCTATGAACTGACAGCAGGAGAAACAGTTTTGAAAGCACTGAGACATTATCACTTACTTGAAATGGGACATATAACTAATTCCAGAGGCACGTTGATACCAAACTTAATGATAAAGCCACTCAACTAAGTAAGAAACTGTATCAGTGCCAGCAGAATAACCGGAAGCATCAGTATTGTAAATGTCTTGATACTCAGACATTTAAGATCTGCATTTCCCACTGGCTTGATCTGAACAAACTGATGTTGAGAACGAATGTATTGTTACAGAACCCTCTTAGACAGCAACAAGAACACTAAGCTGAAAGAGATTTAATTCAGAATCAAAAGAAGAGTTTTCTTGCAGGAGACTTCCCACTCTTCAATCCCAAACTTTACACCTCCTTCAACACACCTTTAAATACCAACCTGGTCTTCAACTCAATGCCTCTCCTAACATCCTCACCTCTCTGCTCTTCTTCTCCAAGCCTCCTTCTCTCTTGCATCCAAAAAACTTATACATGCATCAAACATTTTCACATCCAATTCCTCAGCATCTTGCATTCTCCAACTACTCAGCTGTGAGATTCTGAAACCTATAAAACTGTCAGGAAGAGGCCTCAGCACTGAAACCTGGGAGCCCAGACACATGCCCAAGGCATGGTCCCACATGCTAAAAGGAGCTGGATGGAATAAAAGACAATATAATCCTCTGCAGTTTGCAAATGAACTCTGGGAACGGGTAAAAAGATCAGAGCTCCACACAACAGCCAAAGAGGAAACAGTAAAACCATCTCTCCAGACCTGTCTGCTCCTCCTCACATCAGCCATTGTGCTTCTGCAGACACAGAGGAGAAAACAGCAAAGAACTGGAGAGCGAAGCAGGCAAGGAAACCTTTCAAATTGCCACATCCCCTCTGCTAGAAGAGTACTATGGCCCAAGGGTGCTAATTACCACATGCAGCTTGCTCAAGGTGGAACAGAACTTCTCTGTGTCCACAAGAGCATTCTACTAAAAGAAGTACATATGTATATATATATGTCATCTACCAAATTTGGAGTTTGTCAGCTGTGAAAGCATTCCCAAGTGCTTCATTGGCTCTGTACATAACAAAAACAAGGCTAGAACACGATCATGACTTGTAGGACAGCTGGGTAGATGCATGTCCTTAACTTTGCCATTGCCACTTTCAGCTGAGTCACCAAAGCCGAGGAGAGAGAAGCAAAGGTAAGAGACACAACATCCATAGCTCCATCTTTCTTTCCAGCATACAAACCACAACCCCCACAATGTTGATGTGTCCCACTTGGAAAATGCTATAATGTACAATACTGTATGAGTTAATCCTATTTGACACATGGGTTTCATCTGCAACATCCTCTTTCCATTCTCCAGTGTACAGACTGCTAAAATCTATTCAGCAATTGAACTGTAATGACAAAATGTCCTCTCAGAAGTTCTGAGTTTCTCTGACATGGTTTCAAAAATAATTAGCAAAATGCATGCAAAAGTAGTAGTAATTACTGGAAGAAAAACCTACAACAGGCTAAATTAGAATAAAATGTCCAAAGTCTCAGGGTTCAAAATTCTCAGTGTTATTTTCCAGCTGCACAATGTATCTCAGTTTTCTAATTTACCAACTGGGTAAGGTCAAATTCTAGCTATGCTGACTTTCTATCTGGTATCAAAACCCTTCATTCATACTATAAATTAAAATATCCCGATAATGTTTTCCAGTTTGTAATTTTGAACCCACACCAGGCTTTGTTACTACAAAGCTATAACCTTTCCAAATTCCAGTAACACTATGTAGGACATTATTGCCTCTCTACAAAAACTCCCTAAAACATCATCAGTTGATCAAACTACCTCAAAGAGGTTTGGCCCTATTCTTGCCTAAAATATTTTTTTTTTTTTAATCTACATTTATTTGAAAAGATTAAGTGTCCTTGTTGAGTCCTAGTATATATGATTAAAATAGACATGAAGCAAAACATGAGCCAAAATGGCAAAAATTAACTGAAACGCATATTAGTGTTCTTTACAAATTGAGAAACCTTATTGCATTAGAACTGGCATAAAGTCACTTACAATGAGGCTACACAAGATACAGAACAGAGCAAGCTAAGACATGGATACACACATTATTTGCTTTGTGTTACTTGCACATATGTGCATGTGTAAATCTACTGAGCATTAATGCAAAATACATTATTTCTCCCATGTAGAGAAAAAAACCAACAACAACACAAACAAAAAAAGTCTTCCATATTCTTCTCTCCTTTTGGATGCTGAAAATTTAGGGAGTACAAACAAATTTTCACACAGTAAAAGCATGCTCTAAATTCATATCTAGTTTATCATACAGCAACATGCTCACACATCCCTACTCTATTTAAAGTTAATCCAATTGTGCAATAATTAAACCAAATTTGAACTCTGAGTTAATACACTTTTGTGAATAATAATTATTTTAATTCGCTTACACTTAATTTATTCTGAATGTGAATTTTAACTTAATTGAATTATTAATTTGAATAACAATGTCAACCCAGGAATTCAAAGCAGTTGAACAAGTCACTGTAATTTCAATTTTTCAGCGCAAACTCTGAGAAAAGAAGAGCTTGGTGTGAGAGGGTGTGGGGGGATGTATTAAAGCACATGAACTGTATAGGCTGCTTAATTAAAAGAAGGTTGTACCCATTTAGTTCTACAGTGCAGAATTTGGTGTCCATATGAAAAATCAGATTTTTAATTATAGTTGGCATTTCAGAACCTCCTGCTGGTTGCCACTTTCTTGCTCAAAAAGTGACCTCATTCCTAAACTTGTCACTGGGAGAACTCTGTTACCAACTGCAAACAAGCTTCTATTTGTTTTATAGTGGATCATGAAAACTTCATTGTTTAAAACACTTAAACAATATATTGAATCCTTAATAGAATGTGCTGCTTCTGATTCAAAAAACAGTCATTTGGATTGCTCTCTTGTGGTAATTGGAATGAAAAGTCAGTATTTCTGGATTTTGTTCTGGAACTGCCTAGACAATTTTATATTCAAAACTCATTAATTTAAATAGAAGTACCACACAAACATGTAATTTAAAACACATGCCACTTTTGCAGTTTTGGATTCATAACTGTTACAACTCTCAAATAGGTATTGTCTCCCTGAAAAATACTGTGTTCTTGCATTCTACTGACGCTGTACATATTGACATGTCTCATGATGAAAGTGGTATTTCCCTTTCTCTTATACAGAGAGGAAATACAGCAATGTACAACATGCAGATGAAAGAGACTGAATCTACTCCATTATTGAATGGTATCACTGAGATGGTTTAACTACAGTATTTGACATGACAGGGCACTGCCCATGTCTTAGCAGAACAGACTTTCAGAAAACAAAAACTAAATAAACCCTCAAAAATCACATACACCCATTTAAAATTGCTCATCCACATTTTCCTCCAAAATAACATCAAAAAAAGTCTCATGCAACCATCACCTCCTCTGAAATATTTTCTCCTCTTTATTTAATGAGAGGAATTGCTGGCATGTTTCCCTTAGCATAAAGTATTGTTTAAGTCATACATTTGTTTGGTAATATCCTTTGGACTTGCAGCGATCAGGCAAAAACCATTCTCCCTTGAGTGATCTCAGCAAACAGCACACTATTTCCTGGTTTAGAGTTTCTAAATTCCACTTTCTTGAATGATGTGTGCATCTCAAAGCATTGTCTCTCTCCTTCCTGGCAGGGCAATCTCATTCGCTCTTTTTCATGGGTAAATGATTTTTATCTCAGCGTTTGGTTTGCATCCTCTTTTGACAACAACATGCCTTGGCTTCACACACCAAGGCAGACATTTGCAACCAGCAAATCTCAGGTTCCAGCTGAGATCAAACCCCTCTATGAATGAGCTTCCACAAGCCTTAGCATGCATTACTTATCAATTACTAAACTGCTTGGTCAAAGAACTGTTTAATGGTTCCTTCTGTTCAAGACAAGCTAGTGCACCCATACTCTTTAGGAGACCTATCAATAAAAATGGAAAACATAGGTGACGGCAGTGATTAGCACCATTCAGCTTAATGGTATTAATACAGAAAACACATGGGAAAAAAAATTTTAAAAAGGAAATTTGAAAAAAAACTAAATGGAAAATGTATAAGGTTCAATTATGCTACTCACAGAAACACAGTGAAGGCAAAGCACTCACTAGCTTTTCTGACCTTGCTAGCAGTTGCACTACATGGAGGCAGCTACCTAATCAAAACTACCTTTATTACTGAAATACAAAAAAGTTTGAATTCCCAGCTAACAGTTTAAAGAGTTCTTTTACTGTTCAGTATCTGAATTCCATCTTATTGTACCTTACCCAGTAGGTTTGTGAGCCACAGGGCCAAATCCTCTTTCATTGGCAGCAAGTTGGCCTCATGTCTACTTGCAAGCCACTGACTGTACTGATGCATATCAGAGAGGCCAGGCCCACGTGCCTTCGGGCCCAGGGCAGTGCACATTGCTTATCCGTTTCTTCTACCTGTTTTGTTATAGAAAATAAAAAGAAAAAAAAAAGAAAAAAGCATTTTATTATACCAAATAAAGTTTTGAAAGCTCCGTTTTTAGGATTGTAGAAGATATCTCATCCAGAAGACAAAAGTTCCATTCTTAGAACTGTAGAAGACAGCCCATCCAGAAGACGATCCCCATCTCTTAAAGTGATCAAGGGCAGGTTGAACAGGGCTTTGAGCAGTCTGGTCTGGAGGAAGATGTCCCTGCCCATGGTGGGGGAATGGGGAGGGTGTTGAAGCGAGATGATCTTTAAGATCTCTTCCAACCCAAACCATTCTATGACTCTATGATAACAACAGTAACAACGATTCTAAGAGATCAGGTGTCAGACAACCAGGTGTGGATCTAACATATGGTTGCAAACATCAACGACTGATTTTATTTTGTTTTGTTAATAGATTTTTTTAGCAAGTGATTAAATCATATGGATAAACGTCAATTTCATTTGCACTCACCAAGCTACATGTTGCCAACACGTAACCATATATTCTGCAAGGAATGATTGAAATCAAACAAAAATAAACATTTTACACAAAGCTAACCACTCACTATGGTGCCTGATCCAATACCCATTAAAATTACATTGAGAGCTTCAGAGATTTTTGGATCAGGCCCAATAAAAACACGGGAACAGCCCAATTACACTACTACAGCAAACTTATTAACAACTTATAAATTCTGCAACCAAATCAAAGCAGTTTATTCTACAGCTTCAGTATAATTAAAGAAAAAGCCTACACCAAATATATTGACTGAACAGCGTATTTCTTCAGAAAGCAGCACAACAGCTAGCACTGGTCACTCGGACTTCCCAAATCCTCCACTGCTCCAGTGACAACACAGTGAAAATTAGGTTTCAGGTAAGACAACTAATATTTAACACATAACCTATTAGGTGTCGTGAGTTGCAGCAGCCAGGTATGTCAGAACCACTGGACCTGTATCTCTGCTCCTGAGGGACCAACTCCCCATCCGTGTGTGCTAGAGAAAGAATTTCTTTAGAAGTTATTTTTCCTCTCTGAAAGAAACTCGGATGTAGACCCCAATACTTGTAGCAATGAGCTGAGCTACTTCCTTGCCTGACAGGCTGTAGTCTGCTGAAAGCCCAGTGACACCAACCAACAGCCACAAAGTCTTGTTCAGGTGGCACTGAACAGACATTCCACGAATGTGAGATCCAGAAGGAATAGTTCTTTGCCTCTGCCAGCTGGCTGATCCATGCCAACCGTGATTACACGTGTCAGCTGGCTCTGACTTACAATGCTCTGCAAACACTGTTTCTTTATGTCCTTTTACATACTTTTCAAACCAGGTAAGCAGTATCTGGGACTTTAAAAATCACAGCAGAAAAAAAAAGAACAACTTGTTATACTATCCATTATGGCCTTGAATAACAAGAATACTGAAGACAATTCCTTTGTCAAAAAAAGGAAAACATTAAATACAAAAAATATGACAAACAAACAAAGAAAAAAATTTCTTTTCCATAAAATTTTGCTGTAACTGACTTTTCCAAATGTATGTATTGCTATTATATGTCATGCTAGTTGGGTTATACTTGTATTAAAATACTCCAGTATTTTTTTAACTACTCTGGGTAACTAAACTCCACACTTGCAAAAAGATCTGCATAAGCTCATGTTGACAGTACCTCGCCTCAAATCCTGAAGTTTAGGTTGTCCTTGAAATAGACACAGTTTTCTCTAGAAATAGAATTCTTACTGAAATTAGACATTTTGTTTCAGTTTGGAAGAAGGGAAAATAGACATTAAACAAAAATATTTACTCTCTTGTCTAAACATGCATTTCTGAGTTATGAATAGATTTTACATTTTTCTAAAAAAAAAGGAAATAAATTAAAAAAATCCTTATGTATCAAAGTTCCTATCAAACCAGAGAAATTTAAGGCAGACTCGAGTATGCAATTTAAGCACACCTCTGTTCTGAAAACTGGCTTTATTAAAATATCAGCTTGGATTTATGGTTTTCTGGTTAATTACATTCAAATCATACCTGTTCATTTAGGGTAGAGCATGAGGGAGGGGAGGGAGAAGAATAGGGCTGTTAGATCTGCAAAAATCAGTCTGGAATGTCACTCCAAAATAGATCCATTCAGACTAGAAGCTACCAACATGTAATGAATTTCAAAGACAGTATATTTAAAGTTGCCCAAAGTCACTCAGGACCACACAAATTAGTCCTTCAAATCACTGCTTCATTTTGGATAGAAACAGTCACAAGATGGCTGAACCATCTCACCTTCAAAGATTAGATGGGAAAAATCAAGTATAAATACCTCTGTCATATACTTTCTTTCCACAAAAAACCTTCCAATAATTTTTGATTGATTTCTAGAGTCTATAACGTCCACTGATACAGTGAGAACCAGAACTGAAAATAATTTGTTCTCTTGAATGACATCTGAAACTATATTGGTAAAATGCAACTTTGAACAATTCTTATTCCTGAATGTTCAATTCACATACAGCACACAAATAAAGCAAAGTATTTTTTGCATCAATCTTTCAGTTTATTAACATCTACGTATCTAAGTATTTAGGAACCAAAATCCTACAACATGTTTCTCTTTAGATACAGATTGGAAAAACGTACCTGAAAAAGCAGAACTATTGTACTAAAGGAACCAGTTAGACACTGCACCTCTTCACTGGAAATAGTTTCACATGCTTTGTGGAGAGGGTTAGACTGGATGACCCTTGAGGTCCCTTCCAACCTAAATTAATTGTTATATTTCAAGGACGCACCCAGTAATATTAATCACACAACCTTAAGTAGGGTCTGCCCTGCTAAAAGGGTAAAAATTGGCACACTCACCGAGCTGGGTTGTGTCAGGAGGAAAACAACAGAGGCAACACCCTTTTCTTTCACCTCAGGAAAGGTCCACCTACTTCATCACTTCCAAGACCATGTATATGAAGTGCCCTATGGGACTTGGGGCTAATTAATCACGAACATTATGACATGCCTGACAGCCAGCCAGATACAATATACACTGCTGAACTAATCCTAAGGTCTACATTTCTTAAGACAAGAGAAAAGGGGGAAAGGCTTCTGGAGAGACTACAGGAAAGCAGTTTGGGTTTCCCCATCAGTGAAACAAGCACTACAGTCTGTTTGTGCTTCAGGCTGGTTTCTGTGGAGATGCAGAGCAGAGAACCTGGGGAACTGAGATGTTACTGCAGTTCATCTCTAAAATACAAGGTTGTCTTTAAATATATTTCCTACTGACCTAACTCAGCAATCAGGCTGTGTGACAGTTTCAAGAAACTTGAGATTCCTTGAACGAAGAAAGGCAGCAGAACAAATATTTTGGGGATGTAAGGGTGCTTCAGTTTCTAAGTAACTGTGGTAGTAAGAAGAGAGAAGATATAGAGACAAGATGGGTATGCTGAGTTTAAGGTAGTTTAAATAGGACACAGGGTCTCAGAATGAGAAACTGGAAAGATCATTAAAGGCAGATAGGTGACAAAAATTTCAAGAAGGTGAAAATGATTCAGGTATCTCTATAGTGGGGCTAGGTCTGCTTCAAAGAGTAGACATGAATTAACAATAATGCATGGGTTTCTTTACAAAGTAGACATGCAAAGTGAGGACTAGGAAATGAGAAAGTTCATAGTGATGAAGAGCCTGAAGAATTACAGATAAATCAGATACAATTCAACTTTACCTCTGTGTAAGCTTTCTTTAATTTCATTTTTGAAAAAATTGTTTTTCTCCTTCCCCACTGCTTCTCTGAAAACTTGCCCTACACTTCAGTAATACTTCCTGTTAGAATGAAGCCACAAAATTTCTACCTTGGATTTTTAAAATGAAAACAAAAAATTTTAAAAAAATCAGCTTCAAGGAGCAGAGCATAATTAGTTACTTGTATCTCCTGTTACAAACTCTACAAGTAACACTGGAGGTCAGCTGTCAAACTGCAAGCATCAGAAACATTCAAACTCAGAATTACTGTTCATGCAAATACTGACCACTACTGCCCTTGTCAGTTCAGCTTAAGCCTTCACAATACTTCTGTACTGAAATACCCAAGTTTCATTAAAATGCTCATCTACTTCATCAGTTGTAGTAGCCCACACATTAACTATTAGAACTTCATCAAATACCAGATGGGATCTGTGAAGAAGACAAAATGAGTTAGTTATATGAGGGTATTATGACAGCAGTTGATTCCTGAGCTCCTTGAAGACCCCTTTAATGATTCTACTTGTGGTCAAGGCCAGGCTATTTATTCATTGCTCAGACACTTTTAACTCTCTTTCCTAAAATGCCTTAACACATTTATTTTTTAGTGAAGTTTATTGACAATTTATCAGTGAGGAATTTGGATAGAGAAATGGACTCAGAGGTAGAGAGCAGCTTTCAAGGATACCTCACCACAACTGAGGCAAGCCTCTGTCTCCAAAAACTATTTCATCCTTTCCTTTTTGGCAGATGTAAAGTATGAACAAAGTAGCCAAAAAATCTTGGGTTTCCTAATCTCACTACTTTCTAACAGCAACATCAAATCATCATATATACAGCTGTTTAAAACTAGCCAACACAAACATGTCAGATACTTTATAGAATGTTACACTTCTCTATAAACTGTTGATGCAGATGTGATCTGCAGAAGCATTTTCAAACCTTACCTCTAAATGCTTTAAAGTAACTGCTTCCACCTACTCTTCTGAATGCAGGCAAGGAACGGACTTTATTTTCCATTCCGTCTTGTTACAGGCCATATTTATGCAGCACCACTTTTTTTTTTTCCACCTCTCTCAATAAGAGGATGACATCTCAAATTCTTAAGACTTATTGTCTAGATGAAGAATTCAGTGTGGGATAGTTCACAGTACACCCAGTGACCTGTATCAGATTCAACACACTAAAAGGTCCTATTTCTCTCTGCTTGTTCCTACCAAACAGTGAAGTTCTTATTTTGCTTTACAGTAGTGCATTTAGTTGTCTGTGTATTGTAGTCCCCTGCTAGTATTTTGCCAGCAGTGTAACTTACACTAGCTGTTGATTGTTATCACTGATCATCAGGTGAAAGCAACAAGAATCAAACAAGTGATCTTCTGTAATTCTGGCTTTTTGGGGGGTTAACTGGTAGAACAAAAAGAATCAAGAATCTCTGTACTCAAAACATATAGGAGGCAAAGACTGTTTAATCCAGAAAGTAAAACTGGATACACAATGAAGCCATCATGGTTGTAGATCCCTAGATTCAGCTCCATTTCCTATTCCAACTATCTTCCTTACCTACAAAGTTGTGGTAACAATTTTCTTCAGCCAAGTATAAGGAGGAAAAAATATTCTAGATAGAAAAAAATATATCTATAAAAGCATGCATGTATGCATAGATATACTTACACAGAAAATACACGTGCTCCACTCTGTTAGCTAATCATATAAAACAGCACACTTTTATCCCAAATTCCCCATCCAGTCCCAGCACATCGACAGAACAGCTTATACTGACTAGCTGCTGGCTACGCAGTGCCCTCTGTATCACAAAAGATTCACTGTCACTTCAGCCTGGTGTCTAATTACAATACATGCATTAATTCTCAAATAAAAGGAGACTTGAACCATTTCTTTTAACTTGCTCCTGCATACAATCCTTCCAGGTCAGGGAAAGAAGAAGTCTTGCTGAATCACTTGCTCTTTATGACTTGGCTTAAGAATTGACATAGAAATTAAGTATTCAATTAAGCAAGCATTTTTCTTTGTATTCAGTTAGAAAAGAATAAAAATATGTTAAAAGATTCTGTGGAGGGGAAAAAATACATCACAAAGCAAGTGCAGTGATCAATCAAATCATCTCAGATGCACAGTGTCCCCTTTGCACCACCACAGCTTGATTTGGACACTGTGTGTAGACATCTGGCTTGGCCCATCCAGGCACTACTGCCTTAGCAGGCAAGCTGATTGACTGGCTCTGGGCAGGCAAACCAGAGTTATCCAGGACTGAAGATTTGCACATCTGCCAATTGAGTGGCCTAGCTGCTCTAAGAAGCTGGAACTCTGCCTTGGACCCAGTGTTCAAAGATTCTTCTTCAGAAAATCTTCACAGAATTAAATATGGAGGCTTTAAGCTCGTGCAATGAAATCTGTTATGACTGAGGAAGCATATTAGCCATTAGCTGTAGAAGAAATTAAACAATATGCACACAACTGTGCAACAACTTTCCTATCAGTGGCAGAGGTAGCAGATAGCAACTTAGACAACAGCAGCACAAGTTTTCCTCTGAAGGAACTGGAACTTCAGTGCTAGATCGCACATTGGCTTTGACAGAAGGGTATCAGCCTTAACTGCAGACAATCTCCTCCTGTCTTAGAGAGAAGGTAATGCTATTGGAAAGCAGCCACCCTGGAAAGAGAGAAGACAGGGGATCAAAAGCCAGAACAGAGCCCATGAGTATCTGGCAAGGGCCTCTGCTGGATCTCCCTGCTAGTTCTAATCCCCTCAAGCAGATGGAAAAGAACAGAACTTTTGAGATGCTACTGGAGTTTAAGTGGACTGTGTGAAGCATTCTCTCACTGTCACAGCAAGCTGGGTGCAAAAGAGGCTTAGGTAAAAGATTCAGTGTTCATAAACAGATTCAGTTCCAGAACAAAATGCATATTTGTGCAAGTAGAAGTGAAGCTGGTCATAACTTGGTGCCCATTTTCACATCATCAAGTGACAGTTTTACAGACATAACACAACTAAGCATAAATACATTCACATTTTAAAACTGATTTCAATTTTCCCATCCCAGTGTTGGCCTATTTTTCAGATTTGGAGAGTATAACATTAGTCCACAGACTAAAGACCACTCTTGTACTTCCATCCCCTCACTCATATGCATACATATGTGTACACACACACAGATATGCAGAAAGAGGGAAAAAAAAAAAGATATAGGAATGCTTTCCTTTGAGAGCCACAGATGTAACTAACATCTTCTGCAATTGATATTTTTAATGTCAGGAAACTGTTCTCTATGGTGAAATCTGCTAGACAGTGGACTGATTTCCCCAAGTGAAACTGTGAAAGCTCCCTTACTTGAAATCCTTGAAATGGACAAAAAGAAGCAGTAGGAGAAAAAAAAACAAACAACAGAGACTCACTGGTAGATGTTAGTCAGTCAATATTTACCTGAAAATTCCAGAACAGTAATCTGTCTCATTTTGCGCTTTTACACACATAAAACCAAACCCAATCACTTGTAAAGTGATTCAGTTACTACCTTGCATAGCTCCTCTTCAAGACCTATTGGTGAGCTTCCCTGTCCCTAAGAAACAACAGGTCATTCTTGTGTGCATCCTCCTTAATACACGTACCTGTAATCTTAGTTTGCTCACTACCAGAAACAAACAGATTAAACATAAGCTGACAAATGCAGCAAGCATATCTTTTTAAGGAAATTCAATTTTTCTAGTTATTTTATTATCCTTCTAAACTATACCACAACCAATTTAGTCCAAGGTTTCTGGAGCTTTCCCAGATTAACTTGGAGCATACTGTACATTAGGAGCAGGGGGAGGGGCACTCAAGGGGAACCACCATCTGAAACTCATTAATCAATTAGAATTTTTCATGGCTTACATCAAAATGTGATCTGCAGTGATAAAGTAGGCTTTAATCACAAGAAGCCTTTGTCCTTTACGTTATGAATATATGTTACAAACGTGTGCAGTACTTTGAGGGGAGGATAGAGAACCTGGCACAACAGTTTACCAATACTCTAGACCTTTAAGGCCCCTGGTCTGAGGCCAGACCAAAACAAAGTTAACTGTACTTAAAAATCTGATCTAATAATTGGAAGCCTAGACATTCTCAGGACTATGCCTAGTAAAACCAATTTTATTGCCTTGATAATGTCTCATCTACCCAAAGGAAGGCAGAAAGTCCTTCTCACATACATGCAAAAAAACCCAAAACTTTAGGAATGTTCAATATATACATGTTCATAAAATTATAACTTCTGGAAACTGAGCCTGATTCCCAACACAGTCCAAAAACTTTGAAGTTTTTGTCTGGCTCTTATTGTATGTTTTTCTGCTTGTCTAAGCAAAAGAGATGTTAAAAATTAGTACAACAGAAGTTTCAACCTGCACCAATTAGAAAAAGAAATATGTATTTAAACTGGCATATCACATCTTACAAGGAATAGGAGTGTGTCATCTACTGTAATACTGTCTGCATGGCATACTTACAAGCTGACTGCCAATCATCAGCTTTGTTTTTAATTACGATGTTCCATTTCTAAATCCTGTCCTGAAAATAGTGTTAAGTTTAACTGAGAGGTGTAAAATAGATTTAAGGAGGTACTTCGGGTAGCAAGTGTGCCAATGTAAAGAACACTGTGAGTAAAACAAATAAAGTGACCAAATAAGTTAGTAGGCTAAAGTCAATGAGAGATAGAACTTGAGGATAGTATTGTCTCTTCAGCACGTCACCACCTCCATCTAGATTTGGCCTTGGTTCCAACTAGGGTACTATGGTATAATGCTGATCTGATCACCTATGGCACCATACAGTATGCATTTAGGAATGTCCTATTTAGAAACTTCCTATTAAATCACAATCCCCGCCACAAAACCATCATAAAATCACTACACTTGGCACAACATCTACCTCACAATGAAAAAGATACATAAAGTCCATGAAACCCAAATAATACTTTGTTAATTTTTAATTCCAGAGTAACGTCAGAAGTATGCTGGAACTGTACAGGGGAGCCAGCAATGCCCTCGTCCCGGTGTCCCAAGAGCCCTTAGCAGCATGCAGAGACAGCAGGCTCAGATGACACACACCATTGCAGCAGGATGCTGAGAGCAATTCTAGTTAAGAAAGATAGCAACCTTCATTCCTTATACGTAGGGCACTAGGAAAGAAACAGAGCCTCCTTAAAGTGAAACTCTGCCCTCGCAGATTTGAATCCAGATCCCGAAGAGGAAAGCAAGAACCTGAAAGGGCGGCTTTTGGCACAAGAAGGGTCTCGTCCTTCTGCCCTCGGGAGCGCTCGGCGGAGCCCGGCCGCGTCCCGCCCGCGGCTGCTCCTGTTTCCCACGGGCACCGCAGACATACAAACCCGCCCTCCTCCTCTCGCTCCACAAGCATCCTAGGGCTGCGTGGAGCAGCCTCAGAGATAAGCCAGAATTTGGGGCCGCGGGGTAGCGTACAGTGAGCAGGAGCCACCTCCCCCTTTCCGTCTTGGCTCCCCCACTCTCACCCGCCGCGGAGCCCGGTGCGTTTGTCCTCCTCGGGGCCCCTCCGCAGCCAGGCTGAGCTAATGGCTTTGCCATGAACGCTGAAAGCGCTGCTCCCAGGTCTGCCCCTCAGGGGCAGGACCAAGAAAGAACCCCTCCGCGGGATGCCGGGGGCAGCCCGCCAGCGACCCTCGGCGAGCCCCCGGTGAGCCGCCCGTGGAGCTCCGCCACAAACCCACACAACGCTCTCATTCGGCCCCCGCGATGCTTTCGGAGTCCCACAGTCGGAGAGCGGGAGGAAGACAAAAAAAAAACCACAAACCACCACAACCAGACGGCGGCCGCCCCCGCGGTGCAGCGCGGTGCCCGCCGAGCCGAGCTGAGGGGACCCTCTGCCTCAGCACCCAGGGGGAAGGAAACACGAGCACCTACTCCGCAGCGAAGAGCCGCCGGGCAAAGCTCACCTTCCCGCCTCGCTCCGGCCCCTTGCTCCTTAAAGTCGAAAGCAGCCGGCGAGAAACACGAAACGCCCTCAATTTAAAGGAGCCGGCGCGGCGGGCTCCGCTGTGGGGCCGGCAGCGAGCCCCGCCGGAGCGGGGAGGCGGGATCGGCTCGGCTCGGATCGGCTCGGCTCCCACCTTGGGCAGGCAGGCAGGCAGGCAGGGCTCCCACCTGGGCCGGGCAGGCAGGCAGGGTCCCGCCGCCCCGCCGAGCGGAGCTGAGCAGAGCGGGGGCAGCGGCGCTGCCGCTGTTCATACTTCTGTCCGCTCCGCTCCGTGCTCTCTTTGGCAAACCCGGTTCCTTTTTTTTTTCGTTTTTTTTTTTTTTTCCTTTTTTCTCCCCCCTCTCTCCGACACCGATTTCCTATCCTTCAGCACTCTGCGCTAACTGAGCGGAAGTTAAATACTTACTTTTTTTCAGAGGGACGGCAAACGCAGTTCACACTGATTTACCCTTGAAATGCTGAGATATTGTATTACAGCCCTTGGCAGTGAGTTGGCTCTAGGTTCCATTTCTCTTTCATTATTATTGTTCCCTTTCTGAGTCTCTTGATTGTGGAAAACGAAAAGGAGAACGGAAAATTTCACATGGGAGATAAAACTAGTTTTTTTCTTTAATTTGACTGTTATCTCTGGAATTTTCTAACACTTATAGACACATCTTTTAATTGTCAGGTTTGTTTCTTTTTTTGGCTAAAAAAATAACTTGGGGAACTCTTTTGTATTGCATATTTCTCCAAAACCATTTCATGCCACCTTGTAGTTATCTTGAATAAAGAAGTATAGTGTTGATAAATTGATCATTACAGTACACTTTCAAAAGAGTGATGGGTAGACGCTTAGCTTCTTCTTGTCTATCTATGCTACATTTGCCAAACTAACTTTTATCATACCTTTATTTCAGTAATTTAGTTCTCATCTTACATCATTTTTGTGACATTTCAGCATTTTGTTAAATGTCAGAGATAATCTTCTCCAACTGCTGTTTATTCACTTATTCCCTGCACAGCAAAGCCCCTGTTGTGAATTCAATAGCGGGAAACAGATGTTCAGACTTCTGCTTCTCTAAATGCATGAATGTAGATTGTTTTGTTGAATTTCCTAATGGTATCATGCTATCACTTTTCATAAGAGTGCCCCAGTCAAACAGCACACTTATTTTTCTCTTCCACAGTGTATAGTCACTAAATTAAATTGTTCTAGCCAAAACACTTTATGTATAATTACACTGAAAGAATTATTTTAACCTGATTGCTGAAACCCACATCAAGTTGACCCTTTTTTTTTTTTTTTCACATTAATTTCTTTGTACACTGATCCCCTGGGAAAACTTGATTTGCATAATTAATGCTGGGCTATGTCTCAAAAATTGCACTATAAGCAAATTCCTATTCTTTGAGTAGGAGGTATTCATTCCTAGCCAATGAAAATTCACACATCTTTTGTTATTTATTGTATTGCTATACTATTATTATGCTAGATAGATATGATATTGTTGACTATTAACTGCTGTGATGAGTGCTACTTAAATGAGAGCATTTCATCAGCATGCTGATATATTTAACTATGATGAGCTCTAGTCATGTCCTGTGTAAGTAACAGTATAGAATAAAATGATCTCCTACATTTGATCTGATTAGCAAAATTTGGATACCTCTGTGCATGACTATTTTCATTGGCTCATCCAATTTTTTGATTAGAAAAAAAAAGAGGAGAAAAAAAGCCTAAAAATATATGCTAAAAATGCACAGGTGTGGAAGGGATGGTGAGCTGCAAAGTAGATTCCTGCATGCAGTTGACTATCTTACAGTTTTTATCTGACCTTGAGAAAGGTTTGTTTGTGTTTTTTTTTTTAATAAGGAGCAGCAATTTAAATCCAATTTATGTCACCTCAATATAAAAACCAGCTTGAGATGAAAAGACCAATTTTGTTAAGGTGTTCCCAGTACTTAAAAGTCCTGTCACTTTCTAGAGAAGTTGAAAAACATTCCCCTAAGCAGCAGTTACATCTCCAGTAAAAGCTTCTCAAGGTTTGTACGGGTACTAATAGGAAGTACAGAAAAGGGAACGGTAAGATTTCAAACCTGAAGTTGGTTGTGCAATCCTTGATGGTCCTTGTGGACTCCAATTTGTACCAAAGAAAAACCTAATAACAGGTGATATAGTTTGCATTCATAGATACACTGTCTATGGGTCTTTTTCTAATGAGAATTGAGAGTAGACAAGCAATATGCACCACCCAGTATAATGGTCAAGAAAAAGAAGATTGGATTAAATTTCACACAAGCAAGAGTGAGCAGAACACAGCACCAAGTGTGCATTGACATGTCCATGATATGAATGCTAGGAAGTTTTAGTAGTGACATCATATGCGCTAAAATTCACACTTTTTTCACATTTTAGCATTATAATTTGGCTTTCAAATTTGACATAGTAACACAAACACATTTTCTAGATAAGGTTATTTCAATATCATCCTTGCTAGTAACCTTTGCAGAGGAAATAGACAAAAGTTTCCTTGTGAAATGCTATCATTTTCACTATTCCTCCACATAATTCATATTAGGTCTCTACACTTTCAGCTTCCAGTGTGCACATGTTCTGATAAGATTTTTGACAGTCTCCTACTTCCAAACAAATAGGAGGATGAATAGGCATATGAATAAACAATGATTTGAAGACAGACATAGGAAAGAAGAGGGATGGAGAGGGAGGACTTACAGTGACAGAGGAAGGTAAAGCTTGTTTGTGAATGTAGGAAGACTGAGTAATATTATCACTATGACAAAATGGTACTACACATTGTCATTTAGATCATATTTCTTCCTGCTGTTAATATTAGTTCTTGTAAGAGATGAGAGAAGTGTGTAGGTGGCTGAGATGCAGCAAATTCTCATAAACTTTCTATGATTTAGGACCAGGATTAAACATTCTGAAATATTTACTTTTACTTGGTTGCACATCATAAATCCTGATGTGTGGATAATTAGACACGAAATTCTGGAGGATGAGGCCAGCAAGGATGACCACAAAAGAGAAAAGAGATGGGAGAGAGCAACTGAATTGAGTATCAGAAATGATGAGTGAAGTGTATATTGCATAGAGAATATCATACTTGCTGATTTTCTTGCTTTTTGCCATTAAAGGTACTATGCAATTATTTAACTGAAAGCTAAACAAGTTTGTAATGCAGAAATACATTTCCTCTGTTCTTTTTGTTCTTTCAGTGCATGCCACAGAAGTTAAAATTCAAGAGATGCAGAGTCAGGTGACTAAAAACTGCTGATACTTGAGTCAAGAATATGAGCAGCCACAGTGAGTGCAGAATGTGTTTCATAAATCACCCATCATTGTACCAATATTATAGTACTTACTTTGCCAAAAATTTCCGTGTTGTCTTTTAATAAACAGAGAGTAGTCAATAGCCTTGCAGGCCTGAGATCAATAACTATAACCTTGTGGAACTCACTGAAACATACTGCACTAACCAGTGCCAGATACACTTTATTTTAATTTTTTTCTAAAACACTTGGAATACAATGTATAAATGCTAGTTAAAATGTGTCCTGTTTATGGCAATTTTAGAACTACTGGAAGAAAAATAAAATGGGTAGAAATTAAAATTGGTTCAGTTATGCATCATTTTCTATATTAATTATTGTGAAAATAAGACAAACTGTAAGTTAATTCTATCCTCTGATAGCTCAGTTCAACACACACAATGACTTCATGGTCAACTGAACTTTTACTAAACCTGCAGTGAAACTTTCATTTTAAAGCTCTACAAATAAACTTCAAGCAATTCTTTCACCATAAAAGTCATATGTTTTGTCCTTCCATCTTGTAAACTTACTACACAAGAACTGTATTTTCTATGGATATAATTACACATAAGTAAAAAAGTTATCATTTTCATGAAACTTTTGTTTTAATCTTAGCTATGAAAATGTGTGCTGTAATCTCAGATAAACAAATTTTCACCATTGCAATATATAAGGTAACTGTTTCATCTGCATCATATTTACTAAAACATGCCCACTTCTAATCTTTTGGGGTAATCTTCATCAGTGTCAGGGAAAATACCTGGGTGAAATTTGACCCAATGACACAGGTTTCTATTGTCCCAGAGTACACATACTTGAGTTGACATACCAGGCACCAGCATACACAGACTGCTCAGAAGCTCCAGGTGTGCAGAATGTACATCACTGGGATCAACATTATACTAAAAGTGCTCACAATTCTGAATTATATACAAAACTATGTTTTGGCTGAGTGTCATAATCATTTATTTGTGGATACAGAACATGCAGTTGACATGCCGGAAAAACTACTGTGGTGGATACAATGATTAGCAGGCCAAAGTCTACGTTCTGTTTGACAATAAAAGTGCAATAACCTTTCTCTAAACAAACCAGTGCCTTAAACATTAACAAAGGAGATTGGTAATATTAATTTTTTCTTAAATATGAGGAGCTCAGTTACTACGTTGCTAAAGATGATTTAAATGCCTAAATATATTGGATTGGTCTCACACCACCTTCTTGCCTTCTTGAAGTGAAACCAATGATAATCACACATACAGAACTCAAAAGTTGTCTTGCTAGCTTATACTGCACGGCCTTCTTCACAAGACAATATAGCGATGGAAAGTGACTTGAGACACTATAGCAATTGAATCTAACACATATACCTCTAAGAACTAGCCTAAATGTAAATGAAGAGATAGAAAAATGCATGTTTGAGCTCTGTTCCTTATATTTAACAGGAGCCCCAGATTTTGTGGTTGGTCTCTGCTTTGGATGGACAAATCATAATAAGATGCCATCTGAGGTCACAGAGAAGCATCAGGTTTTTACTGCTGGCAGAAGAAGAGCAGTGAGAAAAAGAGGATCTGAACATATCAGCAGCTACCATGGGTCCACACTGTCTTCTTGTAAGTGCTCTGGAAATGTTTTTGAATAATTTAGCAACTTCTTTTTTTATAGCAGCTGAACCAAAATAAACTAATTTTCCAAAATTAGAGGGCTTCATTCGCTGGCCAGCAATGTGAAGGATGAGAGACAGGATGGTACTTATGGGTGAAAATCACATGCACACTTAGGTTTCCCTATACTTTCTCCATCAATATTCCAAATTAATTTTCCTTGGAAGCTATTGTTCAGATACTACATTTGTTGCTACCTTTTTCCAGGATTTTTTTTCCCAGCTGCTCAGTTCAGTCAGTCTTATACCTTAAGGAATGCTTTGAGTCCAGCATTCCTTTCCATTCTTCTATTAAAGTGTCATCATCAAAGCATTCCTAATGGAAAGAACAGCATTCTCTCTGCACTGTACTAGATTGCCAAATGAAAGAGTGTGAATGTCAGCTCATTTAATAAGTCATTCCTGTCTTGTGAAAGATTCAGTTCCTTTCCCCAGCTCTGCAAATTTATCTGTTGTATGAGTTTTGTTAAATCACTTTTTATTTCAGTTTTCCCATCTATGAAATAGATATATTCATAAAAACTTTAGCTCATAAAGTAATGTGATGCAAGTGGACAACAACTATTATATAAAGATGAGTTTGATTTATTAATTCAATTTATAGAGAAGTCCTACACATACTTCCCTTCTTGTCTTTACTTCTTCCTTATCCTGCAAGCCATGTATCCAGTAAAATGCTAATAGAGGAGGGAAGTAAGGTCGTTTGGGAATAATCTTGGCTCTGGTTGTCACTTGCTGTCATATCAAAACAAGAAATCTGTGTGTGATCTTGGGAAAGTTACTTAATCTTCTGGATGCTTCAGAGATCCAATCTACATCATGATTATCAAATATATCTCCTGACGGTTCTGAGATAAGAGACACCTATTAAACATCTTGATGCCACAGATGAAGATTCAACATGAATTATAAATATTACTTTTTTAAGGTATTACCTCTTTTGCAAGCATTTCTGTTGCTGTGAAGAAGTTGATCAATTGCAGAATCATCTCTGTGACATTATATTTTATGTAAGGACATGTTTCCTTCAGGAGAAAATTCCCAGTTCCATTACATGCATTACATGCATTACTATCTGAAACATAATAAGGGAATATGTAATTGCTGACAAAAGACTAGTGTTTAGATTTTTAGTATGCTACTTCAGCACGTCTAATTCACAGATCATCCTTTTCCAGTTTATCTTTCTCTTCATTGGGAATGATTCTTGCTGTTAACCACATCAATTTAAACAAAAGGAGCTGTTTTTTTCAACAGTGTACACTTTCAGGTTTTCTCTTGGGAGGAGCCTGACACAGCTTTGTTTATGCTATAGCCAGTGCCTTGGGCATGTTTTCCTCACTGGGGCTGGCCAAAACTGTTCTGCTTTCCTGCTGCCTGTCATAGGCTGAATTACAAGCAATGGTGAGACCAGTTACCCAGCTCTCCTCATTAATGGCATAGGTTGCTGAAGTGCATTGAGAAACTTTGAGTAAGATCAAACTGCAGACCAACCTCAAAACCAGATGCCCAAAACCAATAATGAGGAGAGAAAGCTAGAGATAGAAAACTAGTGGTTTAGCCTTGGGAGCATTATAACCACGCTTACAAATAGGACCAGGATCAGAATTCCAGTATTAAAAATCATTCTGTGTGATCTTTCAATTTAGTACGTTTCTATTTCTTTTTCTTCATCTGTCAGAAATCCAGCCAAGGAACCTCTAAAATAATTAAATCAAGAAATAATTAAATGAGAAAAAAGGCTTGTGCTAAGTATTGTAGGTCTGACAAGTGAGAATAATTAGGAACAAAGTAGACCAAATAACTAGGTATTCACATTGGCTATCTGAATGATATGATAGCATGAAATACTTGAATTCTAGTGATTCCCTATCAAATTTGCTTCCAAATATTGTACTGTGTATCCGTGGCCTTCAGGATTCACTCAACAAAAAATGAATGGGAAAGGCAGTGGTCTGAAATACTGTGGTCTTAATATACGCAAGAGCTGGCATCCAAATCCATCATAAGGACCTTTATTTCTATCCCAGTAGTTATGGATCTGAAATTTTGATTTGTAGAAAAAAAAAAAAAGTAAGGGAAACAAAAATATGCCGTGATCTATCATGGCATTAGTGGTGATACACATCTTCTGCTGTAACATAGACACTAAGTCATCCTGGACATAGATAAAACTCTAACTTTCTTAGGCTAACTTTATGTTTTATTATGCTAACAGCAACATCTCAGGATCAGCTGTGAAATAGCATACTCTAATACATATATTACCCATGTTGTGATGCTTTTTGGATATAAGCAAAAGCTCCAATCTTTGCCATTATACAAATCCTTAAGTGCGCTGGACCAGGAATAAAGTCAGACAATGAAAATAATATGGAATTAACATGAAATACACAAACCTAACTGCTGTAGAAAGTGCAACAACAAAGCATTTGTTTCTGGGCCTTTTCACTAATTAAATACCTTTATTTTCTGTCAAATGTGGTAAAAACTTCTTAAACACCATTAAGTTAAAAACTCTGGAATTAGGAAAAAACCCTTTAAGTCTTTATTTACCCTGCCTTTTCTTCAGAAAAATATCAATATAAGGACAATATGACAGTTAGGATGGTGGTTTCTGTGATACCATCAGGAAGATCCTGACAAAACCTGCCAGAGGCATTTTTGTAACAGGTACAAAACTCATTATTAACAAGCAGCTCTCAGGAGAAACCAAACTTCTTTTACTGTATTATTGATCCTATAAGCAGTTGTGTCAGTTTTAGTGATCTGCTTTCAAAGGGTGCTACGAGTATAGATAACAGAATCCAGTATTCCTTTATATGTGTTTAGATAAATAAACAAACAAAAACTCCTTACACTTCTCTTAAGTAACAAGAAAAATCCCTTCAAAGCTTTGCATTAACATTTGCTTATTTCAAGCAACCATGTGATTTATTTTTTTTTTCATGAGATATTCTTTTTGATATACCAGGATGGATAAAAGTAAAATCTTTTAACCATTACTGAGATTCTCATGTCAGCCCTCATTCACTTCAGGAATGATTCTTACCCTATCTCTCTCCCACATTTGCTTCACAGTGAAAAGGATGTTAAAATGGAAAATCAGATTCCTTTGTAAATATTAACCAATGTGCTTCTTAGCATAGACTTAAAAAAATTTATGAATATATTCTGTGTTTTCCATTTCCTTGGTTTTATTGTTTTTATGTAAATTCTCCCAGGACATTTCAGGTTATACGTCTGGAAGCCCCAGCCATTCAGCAGAGGAAAGGCTGAGAGAATAATGAGAAATGTGCAGGAAAAATTCACATAAAAGCTTTGGAGACATGAAAATGGAAACAACAGATATATAAAAGCCTTATCGCTGAAAAAAATAGTCTCCCCAGCATGTGCATGTGTGTTTTAATGCATCTCTCTCTACACACAGCTATGAAGGAGTGATATCTGACAATTTTGAGATGTTCTCAGGATATTAAGATGATGAAAGTGAATAATTCAAGTGTCTTATGTTATTAGAACCCAGACATACGTATAAACATCTCTATGCATAGTTGTATTGTATTGAAGTTCATGTACTTTTTTATGCAAGTGAAAAAGGTAACCAAATTCAAGAAAAAACATATTTACAAGATAACATATATATGTTTATAAGATAACTCCCTGTACTCTGGTGAATGACAGCAGTTTAACTGTCATGGAAATATACAGAATCTAAAAATAGGAAAGAATTTTTAGTTGCTATTCTTAAATGTACATATTTTTTTCCTCCAATACTTTTAAGAGACACTTTGTCATTAAATACTAAACCTGTCATGCTAGACTAAGCTTATTCTGAGTATGCCTCATTTCATACAAGTACTACAGTATTATAGATCAGAATTCCAAACCCTTAGCCACAGCCAGTCTTTATGACTCAAGTTTTATGGAATATTATTTTCAGATTATTCTGGTAAGATGATCTCTAAAACAGAGAGCTCTTTAAGACACTTCTTAACAGGTACCCTAAAAAGCAGGGATTGGTTCAAGCTGTCTCAAAAGTTGAATTTGTGAAATTCACAATAGGTGAAATTCCTAATTAGTGTGGGGTTTGGTGACGTGTAATGTACAACACTCTTTCAACACACTGATTTTCAATCCATTTTCACTCTTGTGCATAACTGCTGCCTGGCCACTGACACCAATTCCTGAAATCCTTGGCCTAACTCATCACCAATGGGCATTGCTACTAAAACACTGATACACTATAATCAGCATAAGCAGGATTTACAAAGAGGTTTCAGATTATGACAGATATGCCTTTGTACAGTCTGAGGCTCATGCTGATATAAAAATTAGTAGATTCAATACCTTTATTGTGCAATTTGATCTGTTCTCATCCCAAAAGCCCACCACAGCCTTGTTTGTTTTGTTTTTTTTTGAGATGAGAGATTACATTGACAAAAAACCATAAAAACCAAACCAAACCAAACAAAAAAAAAACAAACAACAAAAGGAACCAAAAAAAACCCACAAAAACCAATTAAATACAACCCCCCAAAAGACCAAACAAAAAACCTCGAAACTCTAAGTACCTCACTAGAAAATACAGAAGGACTGACATAGTCTGCCAGGTTGGTCAGTTTTCCACAGAGTTTGTTGCAGAAATAGAAAGAAATTCCACAAGAATGGTTTACAAATTCAGAGTCTTCACTACAAATAAGTCACTAGATAATGAGCGTGGCAAACTTGTGTATAGCACACAATTTGAGGAAGCTAAACAAACCTCCTTACAGTTAAAAAGTGACAGTGCCAGAAAAATAGATCATTATTACATCTCAATGTATTCATTTTTGTAATTTACACTGATACCCCCTACATAAGGAAAGATCATTTCAGAGTTTTATAATGCCAGTTATAATGAGTAAGCAATGTCCTAAATTTCTATTCAGTAGAAAGAGTATAATCACATTATAGCCAATTGGACTTCTGAGAGGAAGGAAAATATAACAGTTAAATCCAGACTTCTATCTACTTGGACCAGTTTTCCTTCAAAACTGATTATTTCCTGTCAGGGGGGATTTTACTGGCTCTGTAACCAGAGTGAAGAAACTCACTAGTTCCATAAAACTTCATATGACTCTTTTACTTGACTTCTCAGCTTAGATAAAACAGCATAGTGATTCATATAAAATGCAAGGCTTGTGAAACTCTTTTACAGTGCTTCACTAAAAAGTGGGGTTGTTTGCAAGGAGTTGTGGAAATGACTTCCCAGATTCTGTGTCTGAGACTTCTCTTACTTCCTTAACAACCTTCTTTACCACGTATCTTACCCATCAAAAGCTGTAATGGAGGAACATTTACTACAGCTTAACACAACCATAGATGAATACACTCAAAACTCTTTTCTTACTTTAATGCTTATTTTAGAGATTAAACTAAAAAACAGACTTTATTTTGGGGGGGGGGGGGGGGGGGGGGG
>JAWWEW010000165.1:3939895-3991461 GCA_035583185.1 Anabacerthia variegaticeps | reverse complement strand
TGGCCGTGCCCCGCCGGCAGGCCGGGGCCGAGCCGGGGCTGCGGGCGGGGGCGGCGGCGCGGCTGCTGCTGGGCCGGCTGCGGGAGGAGCGCCGGGAGGGCGCGGGGGCCGCGGCGAGGGGGCCGTGCCGGGCCCTGGAGCTGCTGCCCCAGCCCCGAGCCTTCGCCGTGGTGGCGGCGGCGCTGGACCTGCTGGGGCAGGGGAGCGGCGCGGAGGGGGATGAGGATGGGGATGGGGATGGCGATGGGGATGGGAGCGGCCTGGACGGGGACCGGGCGAGTGCGGCAGGAGATGATTATTTGGCCGAGATCCTGCTTTCCTGGCTGCTGGGAAACCTGGAGCGATTTTCTGCCTTCTGCCTTTGCCTCCCGGGTTCCCTTCTCGCTTCCCTAGCTGGTCACTATTCCCAGTTAAGCAGATCTTATCTGGAGCTCTTAACTGGCTGGGGAAGCCACTTGCACTATGACCCCTTACAGGGACGGTGGGTTCAAGGTCCTCTTGACAAAGCTGAATTGTCTTGGGAGGAGCTGAGGGAGCGGTTCAGGTGCCTCTGTCAGGGGTCTGCACTGCTTAGGGAACAGACCCAAACTGCTCTCAAACTCCTGAAGACACGAGATGGAGACTTCAAAGTCCGTGGTCTAAGTGTGTGGACTGACTTACTGGCCGAAGTGGAGGAGTGTCTGAGGAATGAAGTAGGGTACTAATGAATGAACACGAAAGCAGCATGAAAACTTTTAAAATCAAGCAAATCTGATTAACTATTTGTATGAAAGGCAAGACAACTATGCCTCGGTTTGGGTTGAAAACCAGCATGTGGCTGCTGATCACACTGATTCTGACTGCATCTGAAGTCTTTTAGGGAGGCCTGGTCCGCCCTTATAATTGGGCTGTCATTTCTGGTCACCACAAAAAATGCCTTTCTTTTCAGTACTTGCTGATTAAATTTCCTAATAAAATGAAGAAACCCCTTTCTGTTTCAAATGTGGAGTAGTTTTCTGTTTATAAAATGTTACGGTTCAAATATGGTCACGATACTCATTTCTCTAAGTGTTGGAGACTGTCCAAAAGCTCGAAGGGAGGGTGGAGTTTCAAATGTGAAAACCCCAGATTCAGGGTTCACTTAGCAGTAGTTGTTTTTGTTGTGCTGTCTGCTCTGGTGGCTGCTCTCCTGGTTTTATAACTCTTGCACATGACTTATCCCCTGGATCTAAGTGAAGAAAGTCTGAGGAAGCCAACTGAAAAGCTTCTTGAAAAGTTCTAAAATTAGAGGTCTTTATTAGTTGCTATATTATTTGATAATGTGCAAGTGTTTCCTAAAAAAATGACAGTAAAATGTCGGATTTTCTATATGGGTTTCTTCCCTTTACCATAGTCTGTTAAACGATTCATTGTGTTGTGAAATAGAAAATTGAGTGAACAACAAACTTTTTTATTATGTGTATTTTATATGTGTATAAAACATTGTCTGTTTATGTAAAATGTTATATATAACAATATAAAATATGTAAGATATATAATCTATTATATTTTATACAATATAATATATGTATAATATTTCCCCCTTTGCTATGTTATGTTTTGTCAGTTTCTGTGAAGACAACTTGAACAGGGTAGTTTCTGTCTTTTCAGTGTCATTTAAAAGGAGTATTGTAATGCAGAGGTAACATGTTCATGTGTATTTAGTTCTGTAAGCTAGTATTACTGAAAGTGAGCAGTGTAAAGAGAGAATATTTAAGGAAGATGAGGGAAATGTATGGAATTACTGCAAAAAGAGGTATTCATTAATCTTTTGTGTCAAGGAGCTGTCACAGTTCCTGTAGCCCATAATCTTAGAGTTTCAAGATCAGTTTGAGAAGGGTTAAAAAGTTCTTCACTTACGCTTATAAGCTTAAAAAAAAGCAAACAAGATATTAAAGTTATAAACTGGATGGAAGCTAATTAGAGTAATCATCTGTATTATGACATGAAATGGTGTATATAACTATGGCAGATATGTCTGTATGACAGAACTTGAGTGGGAAGGATTAATTTTGAAATGGAAATAATTAGTATAAGGGGATGAATATTGTTTATCTGTGAAGAGGAATTATGCTTATTTGACCTTGTATGGAAATAATTAAAGACATCCATAAGTTCTTATTCTTTACCTCTTCTAAAACAGAAGAGATACTTCAGGGTAGCACACTTTATATAGTTAGAAGGACATGCTACTAACCTCCTATCAAAAATATGTCTCTTTTCTTTGAATTCCTTGCTATGTTGTGTCATGGACATGACAATGTGGTTATGGAGATCTGCAGGTGAATATATTCTAAAAGCTGCAGCTGTGGCAGTTGTCTAGCTCTGTCTTAAATGGAGTTGTTGCCCCTTCTAGAACTTGGTTTCAGTCTTAAAAGACACCAGTGTGTCAGAGGACCTCCAGACTGAGTCAGTATTTCTGTGGTATTGAAAAGAATGAAATCTGTCTAAAAATCTATCTGAAATCTGTCAGTGTTTAAGACTTCTTCGAAGTGAAAAGCACAATGTTTGAATTTATGTTGTCTAGCCACAGTTCCCTGTGTTATGTAGTTTTGGCATTTGGAGTGGAAACTCTGCACTTGAGCTTACTCTTAATGTTTTTAACAGGCATAAAGTTTTTTGTCTGTTAGAATATGTTGTGCTATCAGAGGTTCCTGATGAATGATATATCCAAAGATATTAGTCAAAGTCATTCCCTTCTCTCCAGAAGGGTGATTATCAAGCATTGCAGTAATCTTAGAAATGTCACAGTAACAAACCAAACCTGATCAGTGCTCTTGCATGGAGCTCTAATAGGAAAAGTTATGTAGAAGGTGCTTGCATTCTCTCTCTTAATGAGGAATAATCCTTCTCAGCTATTAAAACTTACATGTACCAGAGTCTCTGAGACAAAATTCAGTGAGAGTTAAGACTTGGTTTTGCTTGTCAGAGTAGATATTTCCTGATTAGAATGTTCACTGTGAATTAAGTGTCTTAGCAGCTTTTAATTTTCTAGAATAAACCAGCCAATTGTAGGGAGTTTCTTGCAGTATTTCAAGTCTTGCTCTTTGTTAAGCTTTCTGTTATAAATTCAATTCATGAAGACAGGTGTCGTCTTTCCGAGTAATGTGCCATTGCACATTTTATTAGCTAAATGCAGCTACAGGATCTTCTACTGGCATACCTAGGAAGTAATAGGCCCTTCAGTGTGACTTCAAAAATGTAAAAAAATAATCAGGAGTATGGGCAGGCAAGAGGCAGGTCAGCATAGACCATATATACTTGATTTCCAATTCTGTCCTCCTTATGGGAAACCTGGATAGTGAAAAGTATCCAGTGAGACAAACCTCAGTGAGACAAAATCATCTGGTTATAGCAATTCCACAAAAATGTTCAAATCTGTCCCAAATACATTATAAAAAAGTGCCAGATCCCTGATTACCAAATTCCAAAATCCATATGGCATTTATTGGACAAAGTGCAGGTCCATATCCCCTATTATTTCAGCATGCTTGAATTCACCAGGTAGCTGTGTGAATGGATTTTTTTTATTATTTTTTTTTTTTGGAGCTTCATTTTTAATAGGAGTCGAAACAGGAAAGGAAAGAGTGTGATGTCTGTAACCTCCTCCTTCTGTATGAGCTGCTCTGTTTGCAGCTCATATTTACATGCTGAGGTTTGCAGCCCAAATTTGCCAAGTCTCGACAATCTCAATGTTACAGGAAGTGAGATGTTATAGATGACAGACTATTGCCTCTTCCCCAATTGCTGTCCATTTTATTTTTTTTTTAACTAATGAAACAGGTCTCTGCTATTTATTAAGTGATGATTGATGAAACTTGTATCTCAGAGTGGTCAGGATTGTGAAGTGCATCAGGAGAATCTTACTTGCCCAGTTAACAACTAAGACAGATATATTTGGCTACTATTGATGTTTGATTTTTTTTTTTTTAATTCAGTTAAGAGAAAACAATGTAAGGCTTGTCAAACAGAACTGTAACCCCACAGGTGACATACTAAGAGATATCTGGATACTAAGTTGCCTTTTTTATTTTTCTTGTGACATATCTCTTACCTTGTAATAACCCTACTAAGCAAAATCTAGAAGAAAGCAAATTATATGTTGTAGTAGTTTGCAGTGTGTATGCAGATACTAGAATAAAGATAAATGGTGTAGAAGAAATCATTCATTTAGGAAAAATTAGCAGATTGATACCATTCAGGTGAATATATGAGCCTTATTGTGGCTGAATGTGCAATTAAAATGTCAAGTCAAACAATGAACCTTTTTGTACACAAAGTTTCTTTCCCCCACTCCCCTCCTAAATAGGTGATTAAGGGTCTAATGTTCTTTTCTTCAGTGACAGTCAAGGGTGATTTTTTTTTTTCTTGTGTGTAAGAGATTATTTTTTAGGTCATAAATGCAGACTAATATTTTGATCACATGTCAATAACATTTTTAGATACCGTTCAACTAGAAAGCTAAGTTGTATGGCTAATTTTAGTTCTGCTGTTTCTGAAAAATGGAAGATTTAAAGCTGAATTCTATTCCTTGTGAACAGTTTGGATGAATGACCAGTTGCAGAGTGCCAGCAAAGGCCCTACATCATCACCATTTAGAATATAGCAAAGGGCAGTAGCATGAGCATCATAAACTTAAGAAGCTTATTTAGTTTGGTGGGCAGAGTTACAGAAAAAGAATGAAAATGCAAGAGAAAATGGTGAGAAGAAAAGGCAGAAAAATGCTCCCTTTTGAAGGCCCTTCTCCCCTATCCATGTCCTTTTTTAAAAATAAAAAGTCTCATGGGAAAAAAATATCTGTAGCAATGAACTGGACCAGAGATAAACACATAGTTGAGGTGCATTCTCTTTGATAATTTTTCCAAAGGTAGCCTCCAAAGATGTTAAGGTGATAAAAGCTACTACTGCAATATTGAAGTCATTCATGTGCCAGCATCACTTTTAATTCCTTGTGTTATCTTAAAGTACCTTAAACTTACTGATATTATTTGACATATTTAATTGTATGCTAGTAGATCTTCATTGTGTCAGTCCTGTCACAGCTAGAGATCTTTGTCCCTGAATTTAGAGTGGATGGCATTTTATTTACAAGTCAGTGCTTTGATTCACCTGAGAGGGTGGCACCAGAGCCTTTCTGCATAGATATGCTTGGACTTCTGATCCAAGGGGAGAATCCAAGTTCATGGCTCATTTCTAGAGGCAGAAAAGATGCAGCAAGTGAACACCAATTCTTGTGCTACCCACTCAGAAGTTTCCAGTTGAAAAATCCTATTGAAAGGCTATTTTGTCCTTGCAATTCTAATTTTACTAGTTCTTTAACATAATTTAGGATCAGGTAATATAAACTGTATCCCCTAACCATCTCTATGCACAGACCTATTTTGTTAATAATAGGTGTGCAGCTCTTAAATTCCTTTTCTATTACATGATGAATTCCATAGTATTATGTGATCAATTTACTGTAACACTTAACTAGTACATTTTACTAGAAATGATAGCACTATGCTCTGAACAGAAAATATAGCAATCAAATTCTGAATTTTGCCTTGAACTGCACCTTCCTATTGTTTCTCCCCTTGGAAAAAAAGTGCAGGATGAATGCTCAGACTTGGGCTATTCATAGTGTGTAGCCCACAAAGAGATTAATCTCAGCATTTGATAAAACATTATTTAGGATTTTGGCAATCGTCATGAGTTTTAAATCCCACCACAAAGATTTAGTTGAGCATGTTCCTAAGGATTAATTAGCAGGAATGAAATATGTACTTCTTTTACCTGCACATTTGTAACCCTATTTCTCTTACGGTTCATTGGACTTTATCAGAACAAGAAAGTCATAATTGTTGTCTTGAGTTTCTGTGCATAGTTCTTCTCTCAACATAAAATTAGCAATGGAAGACAATAATAGTGTGCTTTCTGTCATGTATAGTAAAAATTACACCTATAAAAAGAGCCAACAGTGCAAGACTAATTGTTATATGATCCAATTATCAGTTAAATGCATAGATAAATACTTGTTTTTAATGCTGAGTAACTGGGAAGAATTATATGCATTTATTTGTTTTGCTGTCAGGAGGAGAGAACGAATGTTCTTTAAAGACTAGTAGACTGAAATGTGAATGCAACCTCTATTTCCAATACTTATAGGCAGTGAAGTCATTAATATTCTCTTATTAATGTAAATGAGCGAGGTAAGAACAATTGATTTCTTCTAGGAATTAATTGAACATGATCAATCCCTAAAACAAGCATGAGAACCAGGTCATTCATCAGCTGCTTAATGTTGAAATAGCCTAAGCTTGCCTTTTCAGCTGGGAAAAGATGCCATGCCCTGGAGAAAAGGCTTTTAAATCATTATGCTATTGACAAAAAATTGTGTCCTGTTGTCTCTCACGGCCTCATCATTCTTAATGTTGAGGTGAAAGTTGCTGAGTTCAGGTATTTTATAATTTGCCTTGTTCAAGCTTGAGTTTCTTTTACTGGGTAAAAACATAAAGTATATATATGAAACTAAGAGTCTCATCAGCTCTGCAGGGGTCTTAAGGCACTGGAAGTGATAAGCAAGCAAATGTCATAATTTTCCATCTAGATCTTTTTCTCACTCTTGAAAAAGATGATGCTTTTTGTTTGATTATACTGATGAAATAATCTGGTGTGACTTGTTTATTTGCTTCAAATTTGAGCACTGAATTCATCTCAAATTTTCTAGTCCTTTGCTTTTTTGTTTAGAGGCTTGCTTTCTCCCAAATGCAATGAAAGCACCTTCCCTTTTATTCCTCATAAATGTGCACAGGAAAAGATAATATGCCTCAAGGGAACACCAGGCTGACCATAGTGCACAAAATAATTTATATAATGTGAATCTGGAATTTCTTACTGCTGCTGAAGCAATCAAGTAAGTCCTTTCCCCTACTTTTAAATGAGGCAAAATTCAATGAGAGGACAAAACTCCCCCTACTTTTAAGTGGTCCACTAAACTGTTGTTTAACTCAAAAAGCACAGATAAGACTAGGAAATGCAAGCTCGAAAAATTCAATTTTCTGTAATGGTAAGACTATCAAGTTAATCGCATAATTTATCAACCCATTTTGTGCTGTAACATTTTGGTGCCATTGTTGTTTAAGTCTATTGGAGCCCATCCAGTAAAAGTGAGAAAAGTTTTATCTGGATCAGACTTAGTAGTGCTTCCTTTTGAAAATGATTGGATTTGTGGCACTGGCTGTAATTGAGCAAGATAGAACATGAATTTTGGTGTGAAATGTAGGAAACTATCACCACCAAAGCAGGAAGAAATGCTGCACTTATTTTTGGAAGACCATACAAATGTGTAGGGCCATCCATTCCTATGAAAGAAATTTATAATGTGAAAAAATAGTTGTTTCTTTTAAGTAACTGCGGAATGATTCCTGAAGCGTTTAGTAGCATAAAATTCTCATCTTCACACCTTCCATCTATGTCAAGTTTTCTAACACTTTCTCTTTCTTATGACTTTCTACATATTTCACAATTTTTATACCTTTTCAGTCTGAGAAGGGGAAAAAATGGCATACGTATTTCTTGTCTGTGCTCAGTCATATCAAAAATGTGTTGCTGACACTGCCAGTTCAAGACTGTTTGAAACATGAAATAAATTGCAAAGGATTACAAGGAACAATTTACTGAAGGTGCATTATCCAGACATTTGCACACATGCACTCCACTAGTCACTGGACATCTGGTTGAATCTGGAATTACTACAGTGACTTCCAGGTAATGGTGAGCATGCACTCACCACTAATTACAATAGGAAAACACTGCACCCTGTGCACAGCACTGACATATTGCTCCCAGTGGTGTCTGAGCTATTTCACTGTTACCCTTATAGCCTCTAGCAAAGTCAGGATATTTGAAGAGTATAGTGTCTGCAACCTATTAAAGATATTATATCCCCATTTATAGTCCGGTTTCATGAATAGAAAATTCCAGCAGAGAATGTTTACTATAGAAATTTTGGAATATGGAACTTTTAAACGCAGTTATGTTTAGTTTATGGGCCAGGTATTTAGGAAAAAGCAATTAAAGCCACCTTGCTCGTTAACCTTTCAGTTCCTCATAGAGCACTTTAGGCACAAGAAAGTGATTGCGTTTTGATTTGTAATGCTTCAGTGAACTGGCCTTCTTCTCTGGGCATGTGTGCATTGTATTAGAATACACTCTCTAAACACTTGCATGTGGTTTTGTTTCACCACAATTTAACGGATATGCTGGTCTAAACGCTTTGAGCTCATAGAAACCAAATGCCTTTTGCCATGTAGTCCTTTTTTAACATTTACTTTGCAAAGCTCTAATACCAGAAATAGGTGGCCTAACTGCATTGGCATGGTTACCACTAGCTTTCAGTGATTGGAAGGACTCAACAAATTACAAGCAATGTCAAATCAAGATGATTTGTAGAATGCATAGTTTGACTTTTGCACTAGAAATTGGAAGAAATGACAGTGTGAATATTATTTCTCTATCGCTGACTATGATGAGCACAAGTCAACAAATTTGTACTCCCTTTAGAAGACATCTGAAGTGAGGAAAAAACCAACCTACATCCCATGCAGTTGGCATTAGGAATGGGTTAGCTGAACTAAAAAGTCATTATATTAAAGGTATGGGTCAGCAAAAGAGAAGTGTTTAAAAGTATTTAGGTTCTCAGGAGCTAATTAGAATGAGTATGTGTTGGTATAGATGGTGCTCTTATGTTAATATTTTCATTTTCTTCCAGGAGCGATTACAAAATAATAGATGCAAAAAAACCCTAAAAGGTAAAAGAAGGATTTGTTTTTTGACGTCTTCTAGTTACAGAAGAATTACCCATGTGTTGGATGAAGTTTTTCTTCCTTCAGCCTTCATGAGGACATACCCAAATTTGTATTTGGGTCTCATTACAAATCTGTCCTTGTTTAATTAGGAGGCTAAGATGTTTTGAATGTTTCACAGCAGTTCAAAGGCCACTTTTAAGAAAAAGCAAATAGTCACTTGATATTGCCAACGAAATCACTCATCATGTGCACTTCATGTTACAGACTTCACCTAGGTGACTTTTTTATTCCTTTGGCACTCCTGTGGTAAAAAGTAATTAAGTTCATATGAAGCAAATGCAAAATGGTAGCTTTTCCACCACAATGAAATGCTGAAATCTGAATGAATGATGGAGCCTTTAGAATTAGTGGCACATTATTGTAGTGAACTGAGAGAGTGACCTGCCCTGAAGGAACAGGGAAAAGCAATAATGTTAATGTCCCATCTGTCAGGAAGGTGTAGGAGACATTTCTTGTTATATAATGGCCATCCCATTCATTGAAATATTGTGGGGATTAGAAAATACCTTGCATAATTTATATACACCATCTCTACTCTGGAACCATACATTACCCTTCCCACAGACAGATTACGCTGACATTCTGAACCAAATGCATAGTTTATGTGGGTAACATAATACTTTCAAATTATATCTGCTATGAGCCAATACAATTAGTATGGGGTACTTACGCAATAGCCTCATAACAGCTAAAATAACAAAGGTTTATAAAATACTTCTAATTTTTCATGAAGCAGTCACTGGGTTTTATTTTTTTCTCCTTAGTTTACTGATGAAAGACAGCATTAGAAACAGCTCTGTTACTAGCCAGCATGCCAGTGTTCTCAGGCATATGTGGTATTTATATTCTTCTGTCTCTTCTCAAATATGAATTTCTGTGATTCAAGGACTGAATTCTCAGCTAATACAGAATTCCCACAGGGCTGTGAGAAGTTACACCTGCTTAGAATCATACTTCTTGAGAGACAAAACAGATTATAATTTTAGATATGTTTTCCGTGATGGCATTTTACTCTTCCATCAGTTTTTATTTCTATATGGGCGTTTTTCCAGATACCTTCATTGGTTCACTTCCAAAACAGTTACTGAACGATTCAATTCCACCAGGGCTTTATTTCTTTGTTTTTCGAGGGGAGAGGATATTTCCTCTCTTGAGAGTATCCCGCTGGTACAAAACCTCTGGTACTATTTGACTTCTTGGAAGTACTGAGTCATATATAAATCTACCCAAGACTCTATGCCAGGACAGGACTATTGATTGTTTCTGTTGGGATTGTCTGTTTTGACTTGGGTGGGATGCCGTGCCAGCCTGGCACACCTTATCTTGAGAGTGCGTGTGTGCTAGGGCAAGGGAGGGAGATGTGTGTTGTGGAAGGGATGTATGCAGCATTAGTGTTTAATGCTTTGTTCCAGGACACACTTCAGTGCATATTTTCTTTATTCTTTACCGACAGTTTAGAAAACAGGTAGACATTGTGGTTAAATAAAAAGCATTGGAAGGGAATAGAGTTTCTTCCTGGGAAAATAAGTTTCTTTTTTCACATTACTCCACTGCAGAGATGCAGAAGCTGGGCTGTCCTAAAGAGTTATTCATGTGGTCATTTCGGATGGGGTAGTCCAAACAGTAACTTTTATTATGTTTTTCTGAATCAGCTAGATTTATTATAAAAAGTACAGTATTGTGTTCATTTCGGTTGAGTTCTTTTTCTTATTAGAAAAAATACTTCCCAATGTACAAGATGACTGGGTGTGGTGGTTTGGCCTGGTGTCCAGCAAAGTTCTTTCAAGGCCTTTTTTCCTCCCTCCCCTTTGCACCCCGATGGATCCCCATGGGCTTCGAGGGGACAACTCGTAATCACCATGGTCATCACCACGTATTCAGGGAATAATGGTTTTAAGCCCTCTCCCTGATCCGTGGGGTCCCTCCCCCTCCTTCTCCTCTTCTCCTCCTGCATTGACCTTGATGTCTGTGTTGTGATGTTGTTAAGCCATGGTTGCCAATTCCTAACCGTGCAACAACTTCTTAAATGTGTTTTCCCACAGGGGCGTAACTTAATGGTTCAAAAGCAGGAAGTTTTCCTCAGAGCTGGCCCTCACTGGCTCTGCTCTGTAGGATGGAGGGAAACTTCCAGAGGCTTCCAACAGGAGCCAATCTTCCTCTTATAAAACAAAAATCCTAATCAGAGAAACCCATGACACTGGGGAAGGATTCACATCTAATAAATAAAAGTGGAGACTAAATCTAATCCTTTTTTACACTTTTGGAGCAGTGGAACTGCCTGGGACACAAAGCATTGAATTAATGTCTATTCAATACTTTCAGGATTGACACTTGTTAAAATTTGTTTTATATTTTAAAATTTGCTTCCTGATTGTTATTATTTTATAACAATGGAAAGAGGTGTAATCTCATGCAAGTGAGATCTTCCTGCCTTTACTGCTGTTTTAAACTTGTAGCAGAATTTAATAGCACTAGGTGTGTTTGCTGATAGACTTTCTTAATTAAGTTTTTCCTCACACCTAAACAAACACACCACATGCGGAGTTCTTGTAACCACAGTCTGAAACTTTTCCATGCTGTAAAATCAGTAGGTGGTCAGTGTCAGCAACAGCATAGTTGATTTGTATTTTTCTGCAATAACTATTGGTCTGGAAAAAAAAAAAAAAAAAAGAAACTCAATTCTACACAAATAAAATGGGAACAAAGCAGGTTTGGGGTTTTATTATTATTATATTAAATATCTCAGACATGTTAAAATGATGCTTATTTCCATAAGCCATACTAACTGATTATTGGAATATTTAAACATTAGTTTATGAACTTGTTAGATAATTTACTTTGCTCATGTTGTATGCAACCATACCAACACAGGTTTTGGCCCTCCTATTGTGCTGGTTTGGGCTGAGGTAGTGTTAGTTTTCCTCCCAGTGGCTGGTATAGGGTTGTGTTTTGGATTTGTGCTGAACACAGGGTTGATAATATAGAGATTTCTGTGTATTGATTTCTTGAGAGTTTCTTCTCAAAAATTGCCTCAGGGTTGTCATTCTGTTTGACTGCTGCCTCCTTGTGTGCTGCCCTGAATGCTTTGTAAGTCAGCAGGTAGGGTCATCAGTTCCTCTTGTGCTGTAGATCCTTATTAATAGGAAATATGTCACAATATCTGTCTGAAATTGACATTTGTAAAATAACTGATGCTTCAAAGAAAAAGAATATTAAGCATGAACTATGTTTCTGCTGCTGTTCCTGGTACAGACTAGTATGGAAAGGAATTAATAGTTCAAACACCATCCTGCCCAGTAATAGCAATCAACTGCTTACATTACATTTCCTGTACTTTGTTATTGTATGTCAGGAAACGATAATATGTAGACCTAAATTATGAGTGAAATCCTGACACTGTTGAGTCACTTTAAAGTATCTATTGACTGCCCTGACCTACAGAGTGGATATTGTAGGATATTGAGGTAGCAGAGCTGCAGCAGATCCTTGAGCCTGAACTTCTGGCCCACCAGTCAGACTGCCAGCATACAAGCAGGAAAATGGTTGAGGGTTTGGACCACAGTTAGTTCAGGCAACTAAGCCAACATACCTCCAGCTAAGGAATTAAAAATTTACTAGGTGGCTCATGATATGGTTATTACCAGCTACCATAGAAATCTTTAGGGCATTTCATTATTATTCTAGTATTTATTATTTTAGTGATAAATGAAAATGGAGCTCTGTTAAATATTGTTTGGTTTATTTCCTTGGGGTCTTTACCAAGAACAGTAATTTTGTCTCCCCCCCCACATTTTCTGCAAATTCATCACTCCATGATGAATTCAAACATTCAAGTTCATTAATTAAAATGTTCCCTTTCTGCTTATTTTAACCTGACGCACAGAGTTGATTAACTTCTGCATGAGTACATTTTGGAAGACTGATAGTTCAGTTTTGCCAACTTACAGCTTTTATAAGGATCTTATCTGAAATTATTTCAGTGGCAAGGTCTTGTTTCTAAGGTATCACACTACTTGAATCATGGTAAGATATGAATTCAAAACTAAAGGCTGTTCTAGACTGCCACTCTTTGTAATGTAACAAGAGGAAGGGGTGGAAAAAACCCAAAACGTTTCCAAGCCTTGTGGTCATGGGTAACAGATGAAGAAGTGTAAAGCTCAGTAATAGTGGGGTGCTCTGTAGAAAAGAAGTAGCACTGGGAAGCACTGCTTTTACTGTTTTAAAACCTTCTGCTTTACTGAGGTGCTCACATGAGTACAAGAGCTCTTTGCAAATCTGTCCGTGTGTGAATACCTGAAAATGTTATTTATCTTTAAAGAGTGTGTCTGAAAAATTTGCATGTTTCTTTTCAAAACAGTAACGCCAACACTCTTGCAGTTCTTTGAACTCATGAAGACGGGTCCCCTACTTTAGAGAGTTTAGTTTCTTTAAAAAGAAACTGCTTTCCCTGTCTGTGGAAAACAAAGAGGTATTCAGCAGCAGCTAAGAGGAAGAAGGGCCAAGGCATTTGGAATGCTGTATGTAACATGAGAATCCCTAGAGCAGAATGGAGGGACCGTGCAGTCAGTGCCTTATATTCCCACTTGCCTACAGGGATGTGTAATTTTAAATGCACTTTTTATTAAAGTCATAATATTTCCCTTATTAATTCTATAACATTTCAAAGAATATTTTGCACATATTTCCATAGAGAAGTATATATAATTTTAATATTTTTCTAAGCATTCAGTACTTGAAAAATACTTTTTCAACTGAGAAAGTGAAGAATATTTAACTATTAGATGTGCAAACATAGTGAAATTGCTCTTTGAAACAAAGTTGACAAAAATTGAGGAGCAAAGAGTTTCTTCATGTACAAGTTGAAAGCCATTAAGCTTTCTGTAGTTGCTGTCACAGGTATTTTTGTTTTTGTCTTCTCTCCCCTCCCGTAATTCACCACCACTTTGTTCAGTCCTTGATGATCTTTTTATCTGGCTGCCTTTTCAAGGTCTGTCCTCCACCGTTAGAAAAATCATTATAGTTTTATTACTAGGAATATTTGTAGTAGCCTTTTTTTTACCAATTTACCAACCAGGCATTACAAACCTCTTTGGAAAGTCATTATTATGTATTGATAGCTGGTAACTGCAGGCACCCATAACAAGGCAATGAGATAACTTGTGTCTTTATCTTACACATCTTGGATGCCACTGTGCAGATAAATCCATAGTCCCAAACTTTTCAACATCAGGAAATGAATTTTTAGCACTGGGATATATTACTGTCTATATGTGTTTTGGTTTCTTTTTTAGTTATGAATTCTCTTACTAGATTATGATTGGTTTTAAAATTGACAAACAACTGTGGGAAAAGCTTTTGGGAGTAATGAATGTGTTTGGGGTTCCTCAGGTTTCAAAAGGAGTGTAAATTGACTTTATGTCAGTGAATATTCAGATTTTATTTTGAGGTTCTAGCCTTTATGTGCTGCATGATAAACCTTTCCCTATTTCACAAAAATGGCCAAATTGAAAATCTGTGTGGTGTTTATTCCATAGTAGTTTGGAAGTGAAAAATGAAAGGACTTGCTGAGCTAAATCACTGGGGGGTGAGAGGTGGTTCCTGGGGCACATCATATTGTAGTGCCAGCTCTGTCAAGCCAGATCATCTTGCATTTTTACCTGCTCTGGATTTCTCCATTTCCAGGAAATCAGAATTTATCTTTCTAACTGAGGCTTTTAGGCCGTTTCTTTAAAGAGTAGCCAAAAAAAAAGCTTATAATAATTTACGATGGAAAGAAATTACACATCACGTAAGTATGCTATTAGAAATAATTATTAAGATACACTGTGGATAGTATTGAGTGTAAATCAGATTTTGGTGACTTTTTTAGTAACTTATAATAGGAAATTATTTACTGAAGTATCAGTATGTATCTGTCTGACATAAATTCAATTACTAGCAAAGCTTTTGTATTAGAAAACAGCATGGCAGTGCATGTCAGGAAGTTCTTTGTGTATACGATTGTAATGTTTGTTTTACGACTTTGCTAAAGTCTTCGGGCCAAACTCAAGCCTGATATGAGTCAATAAAATTGGTTTAAAAATACAAAATATAATCCTACTTTTTGAGGTTTGTTTGAATAAAATCATGTAAAGAACAAAATTGCCGTAAATGCTTTAAAGCTTTTCAAAGTCACTGTGCATTTTAAGTCTTTTCCAAAGAGATAAATAATCTCTTTTATCTTTGAGGTATCAAACATTGCACTTGTTCCTTTTGCCACTGAGCCAGGACACGGTTGCTGAGGGATCTTTGCTCTGCATCTCTGTGCTCAGGCTGCAGCTTTACAAATAACTGTTCATAATTTCTCATCTCTCAGCTGCATTATAAATACTTTCAGGTTCCCAGCTGCACTGTGCTTTTACAAACATCTTAAAATCATGAGCTTACTGGCATGCAGATGGGTGAATGTAGTTGCGAATGCTTTATACAAAAAAATATCTGAATATCATCAGAATCCTTTACTTGTTGAAGTAACCTAATGGTAGGAAAGCAGGGCGTCTGTTTCCACCCCACCTACGCCCACTATTCTGTCCCAGATTTTTCCTTTCTTAGCTGGTGGTCTGAGATGTGAAGCCATCTTGGGTCATCATCTACTCTGCCATGTAAATATATAAAGGGTATATGCATAGCCTTGCTGCAGGTTTATAACAAGAGGTGATGAAGAAACAAGAAAATGATAGCTGTGGGCTTGTTTATAGCACTGAGTGTTTTCCAGTTTTTGTTCACTGAAACTTTTAGGATAGCTGCCTGGTAGGGTATGCTGTAATAAACCCTGTTTCTCTCCTTACTGGATAGCCTAGTGGTGTTTTCAGTGGGGACACCCTAACTGTGGAATACAGAATCTTGCTTCTAGAAGGTCTGTGCACACTAAGATCATGGCTTCTTGGGCAATACTTGTGCAGTTAGAAAAGCCAAACTGCCTTAAGGGTGGATACCTTGAAAGCAGCTGTGAGTTATCCCTGTGTAGCTGAAATCAATAGCAATTGCGTGTATCACTCCCTTGGAGTTGCCTGCTGGCATGTTTCTACATCAGAGAGTATTTGGAATCTTAATCTTTCACAGATTTCTTCATCTTTTGCAGATTTAAGACCCCTTATAATTTAGTGCTTAGTTTGAATATCACATAACAATTTTTTAGTACATCTGTATCATAAAATATGGTGTGTTATTTTTGAACTTCATTGTCTACCTGACTTAGGTTGTTTTTTTTTTTAATTTTAATGATCAACTCCTTGGGGCAGAAAAGTTGTTCTAAAGTTTCACAGCACTGAGTGCAATGATAGAGATTAAGTATGTGGAACTGTGATGAACTGCATCCTCTCTGGCATCAAGTCAAGAGCATTCAGTTTCTGGTTTAACAGTTCATGAACTGGCTTTTGTTTTGACTGATGATGTATTCCTTCTTTTCAGACATCTGGGAGACTCAAGATATCTGCTAGCAAACTACACTTCCCCATTTCCCTCAAATGGCATTCTTTCACATAATGTTCATCTCTGGCTTTCACACTACTTCGTAACTCTTGATATTGATAATATATCATCTACAGAATTACAGAAATGAATTGTAGGCAATATAGATACGAAAAACCTTCTAACAGCCAGTCAGTCATCTGATGTAGGCAGAATTTGGCTTGGTTTTTACTGTGTTGAACTCATTTTCCTACAGAAACCTCAGGACAGACTAACATCACTTTTGACTAATAGATATCCAGCCTTTTTGCAAACAGTCATTATTATTTTCTGGCTTCCTCACCATGCACATCTCTCTTCTTATTCATATGGCACCTGTTGGCTAAAGACAATGCAAACAGGCAGCTTCTCATCCTTTGGGTTTATTTTCATTTTGGAAGCAAAACGAAGGAAACACAAATTTTCTGTTTAAATGCTAGTTGACTGAAGTACATCTCATCTTTACAGGACACTTCATAAGTGTCCTATAAAGGACACTATTTCAAATTTTTATTGGGTTTTACCTTGAGTAGACATCACTCCAAAGTCTGTCTCCTATTTTCCCTTCCAAAACTTTTTTTTGGTGAGAAAAACTCTGTACTAGTTCCACTCAGATCACGTGTAGAGCCAAAATTATTCGTTCATATTTAACTTTTGGTTTTAGTTTTCAGGTTAAGAACGTGTTTATTTGTATTTATAAAAAAATTAGTTAGAATTTCTCTGTGTATATATCCATAATTTATAACTAAATACAGCAAATTTTTGATGCATTCATTGATTTATAGGTTCACTAATAGATGTAATGATTTTTCATTAATAGTTTAATGCTAAATAGTGTCATTTATTATATTTATAAGATTATTTTATTGGATTGAAGTAAACAGAAAAGAATAATGGTGCATGCTTGTAGCATAATAAACCTTAAAACTAATATAATTGTGTTAGGGCTACCATCGGTCTTAGACATATGACAAGCATTTGTGCAGCAAATAATCAAAATTTTTACTACTCTTGGCACAGGTACTTGGAAAATATGTTCAGTATTCTGACTTTTTCCTCACTTTCCATGGTGTTTTCTCTATAAACATTCTGCCAAATGTAGAGAAAATTCCACTCACCACTTGTTTGCCTCTCCTCCTGCGCTAGGATCTGTTCCACACCTGTACAATTTTGGTTCATGCTGTGCCCTCATATGGCCAGGGCAATTTATTAACTGTGATTGTTCAGAGACATTTTGTTGGGGAAGAAAAGCAGTTATTAACAGGATACTTGAAGGGATTGTCCAGCAAGCCCTGGGCAGCTGATACTGAAAGGGGTTCCTCCCTTTGATAAGACAGGAGCCTGCCAGGAGAGGATGCCTTGGGGACAAGGACTGTTTTCAGCTGTCTATGTGTATTAGCCCTGTCTCCTTTTGCAAGATCTGGAAGATGTGGTGAGATATCTAGAAACCCTTTGTTCCTTCTCTCCAGGTGGTCCTGAGGTGGAAAAGTGCTTACCATATGATGAAATAGAGTGACTGGATTTCCTAAGTCCTACTTAACATAACTCGTCCCTCTTATTTACATGTCCTGCCTCCTCATTAACATACCCAGCTCCATAGTTCTATATATTGTAATGCAAGTGATCAATAAATGTCTCAGTTTCTACCCCCAAACTGGGATCGTGTAGATTATGGACCAGCCAACAATGTTTCACAGTAATGTACAAAAATGCACTAAAAATATATTGTTCATTTACATTTATAGTTTTTAAACTTATCAGTTAAAATCCATTTAGCTCAAAATAATTCTTGTTTTCGGTATTATTCTGATTTATCTTGTGCTCTGGTTAAACTAAAGGCATAATTTATTCTTTCACAATAGAAAAATGTACAGGTGACTGAAAATTCAGTAATTCCACTTTTTCTGGGGAAATAATAACAAGTTTATGTTAAGAATGGAACTGTAGGTCATAACAGAGTTATTTATCTTGAATTCCTATTCCAGCAGATACTTCAATATTGGTAAATTCCTCAGTGGGAATTTTTGCAGCCTCTAAAATAATAGGCTAGTGAAGCACCTTCTTAAAACCCTTCATTTCCCAGACTTTTCTGTTGTTGTAGCATTATCTGTGCAATACAGTACCAACAGATTTTTGTGTTTGGGAAAAAAAAAAGACACAGGGAGTGAAAGAATTTTATAATCCTTTACATTTGGAAGAGCAAAGAAGGAAAAATAGAGTTTACAGCAAAAGCTCCATTGGTAACTTCGGGAGTTCAGTACATCACAGTGGAGACATATAAGTAATAAGATAAATAATTCTGTAATAGTATTACATGAGAAAAAACTGATAATTGCAATACCTTGAATAGTTTGAAATCTTCTCTGAATGCCTGAGATGTAGAAAAATAGACAAAATACTAGGCTCATCTTTTTGCTGTTGCAATTTTAATGTCATTAGAGACAGGATAATGTCCATGTTATTCTCTCCCCTGTTAGACATTGGAGTCACCATAAGCCAAGATCCTTCCTTATAATTCCTGCATTAAAGCATTAAAATTTGCAGTTTGTGCCATACTTTTTCATACTTGCCAAGAAATTTCATCAGGTTTTGGGGTGGATGCAAGCCTGGCCCATCTTCCATTCCACTTCTTCCTGCTCTTTCTCTAGAAGCTATTGCTTATGAGGTCACTGGCAACAGCTCTGGTCCCTTTATGTTCTTTCCAGTTCTACTATCACCAGAATTTTTAGGTGTTTGGTTGGTTGGAATATTTTTTGTTGTGTGGTTGGTTTTCTTGGTGGTTTGTTTTTGTCATTGATTTTTGGTTGTATTATATTTACTGAACAGCCTAACCTAGTGAAATATGTCCCTGTCCATGGCAGAGTACCTGGACTAAATGATCTGTAAAGGTCCCTTCCAATCCAAAGAATTCTTTGATTTTGCTAAGATACAGCAAAATCTTGATACCAAGACAGTGTAGCCATGAATACATAAGTTAGTATGTGTATATAAATGTTCTTCCTCACTAGAACCTTTGAAAAACAAGCACAATTTTTTTGGCAAACCATGTGTCAATAACTGGAGCTCAAAGGAGCATAGAGATTGCTAAAATACTAATTTATTTTTGATGCTAGACCCCATACTGGGAAAAATCCCCCAATTTTAACAGGTTATTTTTGAGACTTCCCTCCTCTATGTTTGTAGAAAAGTTAATAATACACAAACTGCATCAAATGCCCAGCATAAAAAAAAAAAAAAAATTCTTATTCAATTTGATATTTATTACAATACTCAATACTTGCAGCTTTAGCATTTACAGATTATAAACTAAACTCCAAATCATAAGTTTGGCTTAAACACCTAAGTATTTTAAACTGATACATTTTCTTTTTTTCAATTCCCCTTCTGTGCTAGAGCCTTATGACTTCTGTTCTTTAGATTTATTTTATTTCCCCACACTTAGGCAGTTGAAGTATTTTTAAAGAAAAAGGACATTTTCTCACTTAATATGACTATATGAACTTGGTTGTTGACCTTGTTTTTATGCAAACAAATTAACAATAAACCTCCACATAATTCAAAATTTGTGATTAAAATAAAAAAATTTAGCAACACTGATTTCCAATTGAATCAGTAGACATTAATCCAGAATTTAGCACCGCTTCTTTATTTGACGTTAAAAAAAAACCCTACCGTGCTGTTTGCAATTTAATTCATGGAACAGCAAGTCCTAAGGGGACCTCGAGGATCATCTGGTCCAACCTTTTTGGGCAAAACCACTGTCTAGACATGATGGCCCATCACCCTGTCCAGCTTAAGCATCCAAAGCTGGGGAATTCACCACTTCTCTGGGGAGATTATTGCAATGTATGATTGTTCTCACCATGAAAATGGTACCCTTGTGTTTAATCAGAATCTTCCAGGAGTAACTTGTACCCATTACCCCTCGTACAAAGGGAGGCTCCATCTTCTTTGTAGCCACCCTTTAAATACTGGAATGTTGTGAGAAGGTATCCTTTTCTCAAATCTGAACAAACCTAGTTCTCTCAACCTTCTCTCACATGGCAGAGTCACTGTCCTTCTCTCCTTTGCGGCCCTTCTCTGGACCCTTTCCCACCCATCCACATATTTTTTGTAATTCCAAATTTTTGTCTACAATCACCTTTTTTGACCATGGTATTCTCAGCTTTTTATCCTCCAGATACAGTTGATTCTCTTTTATATTTTACTACATACATTTTTAGAGGTCAGTTTTGTTGGTAGGACTGTGATGAGCTCTCGCAGCTCTAGCAAAGAAGCACCGTGCAATAGAATTATAGAATGGTTTGGGTTGAAAGGAAAATAACTGGATAAAAACATTGTCTTTTTGCCCTAAATCTCTAAATTGTTCTCTGTATCTGCTAAACTGATCTTGAAGGAGTAAAAAAGTCACAAAAATGGGATTTCTCAAGTTCCAGAACAAGTTGTAGCCTGGTCTTGAAACCAGCATAACTCATTGCAGTCTTCGTGCTGTTCCCACCCAACCTTCCTCCTTCCAGCCTGGAATGGCCCATCCATCAGCTGGGATATTGCTGCCAAAGGGTGACACTGCTTCAGGGTCCCCACAGCTCCGTGTTCTGCTCCAGATGAGTGTCACACAGGTGCCAGTTAGGTCATCTGGAGACTTGTCAGTGCCAGATGAATCCTGGGATGGAGAGATCGAGCTGCTTTTTGTCCTCTCCCTACTGCCAAAGGAGCAAAAAAAATGGTACAGAATGAGATCAAGAGCCTGGCCTGTTATTTAATTAACTTACCCATCAGTCATTTAAGTATTTGTCAAAGGTGTTGTGAAACCTTCATGTCTGGAATACTTTCATGTGGAGGACCTTTGTGTTTGAAATTACTTTAAGGTTCTCTGATATAAGTTGCTGTATCAGCAAACCCACTGCAAGTACAAATAGTTGTTTGCAGAGGCTGCTAGGTACATGGCATTTCATTACTTTCAGGTACCTTTGCTTTTCCATTGAATGTCATTGCCTTTACAAATGCTGTTCCCTGAAACAGCAGAGATTTTCAGTTTTTAAATCAGACAATCGCTATTCATAGAAACAACTTTTCAGCCAATAAATACTATAGAAGACTGGATTGAAAGGTCAGCACTGCGATAGCCAGTCAGGGTCTGTTTTTTTTTAATGGAAAGTAAGTATTATGTGGCTTTGCTGCATAATGTGTTTTGCTGGGAGGTGAAGCTGTGCAGCAGTGAGCTTTCTCTAGAGGCCTATTCTCCTGGCTTTATGTCGAAGACAGGCTTCAGCAGTAAATGGCTTTAAGCTTGTCAAAGAAAGGTTATTAAAAATGTTCCTGCCTTTCAGTCTCCATGCTCAATAGGCACAAAAATGCAATACTATAGGGATTTTTTTTCTATTTAGTCATGTCATTTGGCATTTTGCCTATAGCTAAAAATGAGATACCATCTGTTTTAGGCTCACTAATGATTCTGCATTGTGACTTGAACCGGTTCACTGGTTTATTGTTAGCGCTTAAGAAATAGACTTTACTTCTGCTAATTGCACTTTGGCTACTACGTTTTGCGAAGATTTTAAATCTCAGTGATTTCTAAAGGTGGCGATTAAAAATGAGAGTTCTAAGACTTCTGTACTAGGACTCTGGGTAATGTTGGGTTTTGCTGTCTTAGCACAGTTCTACCACAATATATTCCTATAATGTAGTGGGACCCCATCTGCCTTAGGGCCCTTAGAAATTCACTGATTTCTGGTGTGAGGTGACTGGAAGGAAGTTAAAGTGTAGGTGCTGAGCACAGGGTCACTGCTTTGCTGAGCACAGGCACAGGGTGAAATAAAAGGTAAGGGAATATTTGGGGCTCTTTACAATAGTAATCATTGGCCCAGGAGCTCTTATGAATACAAATGAGTCTACGAGGGCATGACTACTTTGACTGCAGGTAACAGGAGGCTCCCTCAGACCTGTGCATAATGCCTGCTTGGAGGAATAATCCAGAACAGTGATCATCTCCATGATGGTCTCTACTCATGCAGCATATCTGGAAGCTCTTTTCTGATTTCTCCACTTGCAGCTGTTTTCTGATGACTTCCGTGACCACTTGTTGACTGACAGAAGTGTTTGCTCCTTGTAGAAATCTCTGGGATCAGTGGACAGTGAAGCTTTGTTCTGCTGGCAGGGGGAAGTGTCTCTGTGTGACACCGAGCAGCCTCTGCTCTTGGAGGTGATGGGAGCTTGTTCCTGGCTTCCTACCCCTCGTAAAACAACTCCTCAGGACTGGGGGACATCATCACATTTCCTGACAGTTTTACAGTTTCCTGATCGTTCAGAATAGGAGAAGTGCAACATATCTGAGCACTGCTACTTTCTTTTTTTCAAGTGACACCCTTCTACTGCAACACTATATATATATGAATATATATTATTGAAGCTATCAAAATCAACACATCTTACTAGAGTTATATTCTGCTCTGGTTTTCTGTGATTATTGTAGGAACTGTAATGGCATAGTAACTATTCACTAACACAGGAAACCTTAAGAGAATATTTCAAGCTATGGGATTTGGATTTGGAATATGAAATTGCAGGGAATTTGTTTTAGGAACATGGTTGTCATCATGTCATTGAAAATAAATGTCATGTCAGTGACTGACAGATTTCAACATGTTTTTGTTGAATAGAGGAAACAAGTCTCAATCCTTAATAATGGATTTATTGTCTAAGATGCATGTTAGAAGATTCAGCTATTTCCCAGAAGACATATTTGTTAAAATGGAGAATTTAATGAATAATTCACAAGAGGAAAGAAGAAATTAGCAAACAAGCTGTACTTCAGTCAGTGAAAAGGTCTAATAACTTTTGAATAAAGTACTTGAAAATATTTTCAGAGACTGATAGTGGTAGATCTGCTGTATAGCTGAACAGGATCCAAAAGGGAGAGACAAAGACCTGTGGAAAGCCAGAGAAATTTAACACACAATAAACACAGGAATAAACCAGATCTATCATATTAAATGCCAATGATAAGCACAGCATAAATTAATTAATGGAATGTATAGCAAGAATAGTCAGAAAAAGACAAGGTACAAATTCTAGCATGGAAGTGAAGGTATCGTGGTGTAGGGGAAGAATGAGGTGGAAGAGGGCAGTAGACCAAAAGGGCAGAGAAGATAAATGTGAGCACAGTATTTCCCAGAGGTTTGATATCTGTAAGTCTTAGATATCCATCAGAAGCAAATGTGCTCCTGAAGGATTTTATGTGTACAGGTTAATGGTTCTGTAGGTTGCTGCCCTCTCTGCATACTCCCAGACCCTCCTTGCAGTTCCCCTTGCTGAAGCTGAGCAGGGCTGCCTGGTGGATGTATTAAAGGCAGTAGAGGAGGAAAACACAAGCCCAGGTGGGTGAAGGTGCCAGAAGCTTTAGTTCAATTGGGAAAGCAACAAAATGAAAGTCATCACCGTCTTGGCTGTGGATGTGAAATCACACCACAGCTATGAGGAAGACTTTGCAGGGACTTATGGAACTTTGGTATTAATACCTCTCGCTGTGGTTCTCAGACCCTTTAATAAACATGAAAGTTTTCCAATGTAAGAGTCCAGATCTAAATGCAGATTTCCTAAGTAAGGCTGTCAGGATCTGAAGTTCTGGACTGACTGATTATAAACATTCTCAAATCGAGAAGTTTGGACCTGGATGAAGCTTTTTGATGCCTGAAGAGTGAAAAATCCAGTGAAATGGTCCAAAATACTTCATCCAGATTAAACATTTAAAAAAGCTAGAGAGAAAGCCCTTCAGCCTTCCTTTCTCACTCTAGTCCCCGTCCATGTTCCCTTATTTTGAAATTACTTGAATTATTTTTGTCAAATCAAAAGCACTCTGAGCAATATGCACTTCTTTTTGCATCACATTGATAACTGCACTTCAGGGAGTTAGTTCATAATCAGTCTGTGTATTGCTCTTTATGGCTAATGTGAGAAAAAGCTCTTTTGTTCCATTTAGAGAAGATACAAATATCTGTGAGACAAAGAAGTTTAGCAGAAAAAGGAAAGTTTTTATTTCAGCACGTGCTGGGTGCCCCAGCCACGAAGGTCCAAAAAAACACCCCCCCCACCCCAAAAATCATGCTTTTTATGTGTCCCAAAAGTCCTGCCTTGTTGGCATAATGAGAGGAGTGGGCCTCTTCTTCTGGTTGGGTTTGCTGTGCCCTCCTGTGCAGGGTCTTCTGCCCAGAATGACCCCTCTCCTCTGCACACCAGAGGCCTGTCACGTGGTAGAGTCTTGTTTTGGTCATATCTTTATCTACTTTCATGATTCCCTATTCCCCAATGCAAATTGTCCCTGGCACCACCTCCAGACAGGACCTGGTGCCTTACAACTTCTGTGGTATGCCTAAAGAAAATAATTCCTGAGTTAATGAACTATTTGCTTGTAATAAAACCATGTTCTTTTATTTCTCACAGCTCACACTTGTCTTACATTTTCCGTTTAAAGAAAAATACTCTAAAGTGTTTTGAACTGTAAAATATGTTAACTCTTCCTGCTGAATGTATTCCTTGGGATGAACGTTTTTGAAAAGTTCCCACAAAAACAAACAAACAAAAACAAAACAAACAAGCAAAAAAACCCCAAAAACAAAACCCTTACTCCTAACTTCTAAGGGCTTTGTTTTGCACTTTAATATTGCTTCTAAGTTTTGTATTTCCATTCCTGTCTCTTTTGGCCTGCATATTTCTAGATTCTACAACTCTTCCTGAACTGGTAGGGAAATGCAAGTGCATCCTTAAGTCTTTTTGTAATTAAATTGGTTGGGTTGGATCCTAGCTTATATTTCTGTAATTTTCATCTCATGTTGTTATAGTTTCAACACTCTGTTGGAATTCCTTCCAAAAAGCTTGGAGCCAACGCCTTAGTGTTGGTAAAGATGGTTACCAAAGGGCACAATGAATATGCATATCCTGTTGTAGCTGATTTAGCCAGAGCAGTTTTTTGGGTAGGGCACATAGCCAAAGGCTGTCCATGCACTTTACAATTTTTCTCCAGTGCTGCTCAATCATCAAGCAATGAAAAATTTCACTTGCATAACAGAAGCACTAGCCCAGTCTATCATCTCTTGCAGATTAACATCCTGTGAGCTTTCCCAGGCCTGAAATTATTTTACAAGCAATTATGGTAATAGACCTTGGCCTGACTGCTTTAACTTCTTTCTTCTACTGAATCTCAAAAGAGGGCCACGTGAGCTTAAATGTAGTTTGAAACAACTATGACCATGAACACAAATACTCAGTTGAATAAGAAAACTGAAATTCTTCATTTCTTCACGTACGACTGCAAAGCCTCTTCATTCTCTGCTGTATCAAACTTTCCTGTTCCATTCTGTGAACTGGTTGGGTTTCAGTACCCCAGGATGAAATCATGCATCATTTCTGAGCAGGCCATGTTCCTGTGTCCTTTCTTTATTCTGCAAAAGTCATGAAAGGTTTAATAGTCAGGAGTTACATGAATAGCAATTTATATTTAAAAGGTTTTAAGTTGCTGATTACAAATTTTTTAAATATTCAAGAGTTTTTTCAAATAAACAGTCTTGAAACTTTTTGTCTTTTCATACATTCTGAGAACTTGGGACAGGCAAACAATTGCAAACGACTGCAGTGTAGTAGAATAATGCAAGAGTGCAACTTTTATCTGACTGGCAAAATGTTAACCAACTTCACTAATGAAGATTTTTCCCTTTTAAAACTCGTATGTGATGGAAGTCTCAGATGATGATGCTGTGAAGGAGCACCATGACAACAAACTTAACTTGTGTCTTTGGTTATCTGGGCAAAGAAATTAAATTCCTTTGACCTACAACTAAATATGGTATACTTTCCTCTATCTTTTTTCTTGAGAAATTCCTTTGATTTCAGTGGATGCATTCATAGTGAGAAATAGCATTCATGATGTTTATAGGAGTAAAAGAAATTAACCACTGCTGGGTAGATGAAATTATGACTTTAAATCTGAAAGGATCTGGAACTGAATGAAGATAGTAGCAAAGTTTTAGTCCAAAGTTTTGACTGCCCCTTTTACAGATCTCCACAGTGTAATGTGACTGCTGATAACCCTGCAGATGCTGTGCCATGGGTTTCAGCACAGGACAGAGACCTCAGATCCCAGGCAGGAGCAAATGAGATCGTTCTTATTATCCCTATCAATTAGAGAAGTTATTATCAGGTTTTTATACTACAAAGTAGATATAATCTTTAGAAGCAATGGTCCAGAAGTGGCAAGCTTTATACTTACTCCTGGAAAATTAATTACTATCATATGGCAAGTAATTTTTTACTTTTCTTCTGACCTTCAGGCAGGGAATATTTATTTTGCTCTAGTCCTATATTCTGACTGATTTGTTGTAATCTCTAGGTATATACAATTCTGCAGTTTCTCCGAATTTTCACAGAATTCAGGAAGTTTAGTCTTCCTGACTTAAAGCCTTAGTTCTAGGACATGGAAAGAGATCTGGAAGTGTGTTTTTGGGTTTTTTTTCTTACCTTAAGGAAGTGACAGAGAGAAACCTGTATGCTTTGAAATAAACATTACCTAGAAGTTCAGAGGTTAGAATGCAAGTAAAATATTTGTATTGTATATTGGTAATGTGCATGTTTATTGGTAAATGCAGGTGTTTGTACAATTGTGCAGGTGACTGTATATGCCTGTTACATCAGCTATGTGCTAGTAGTCACCAGTCATGAAACCTTGAGAGTGAAAGACCACAGACTCCAAGGGAAGGGAGAGAGTTTTGGAGTACAAATCAGTGTGATTTGTTCCTTGCTTGTGTTGGGATGAAGCCTTAAATCTGAAGTTTGTTGAATACAGGAGACAAATAATCAAAGGTTCTTTGTCTTTTATTGACACTTAGGAAGGCTTCACTTCTCTCCCATGTAAGAACATTAGATACATACAGTATAGGAACCTACCTGTAAATCCAGAATAAATAAACTAATTCTGTTTTTCCCAGGATTTAAAAAAACCCAAACAAATAGCCAAGCTATTGTACATCTCGATGTTCTGCCACTAGAGTGCACCAGAACTTTTGGTTGTAATGAATTGACTGCAGCAACTTCCCTCGCCTTAAAATAATGTTTTTTATACTGTACAAGTATCTTCTAGAATGTCTGCATGATTTTAACCCATTTTTAATATAAATGTCTAATGAGAAAATATCTGCTTCTATGGATGTCATATCTGAAAACACACCTTAGGGTTCAGTTATATTCACAAAAGATAAATGACCCTGCTAATTCTGTCAACAGTTTTGAGCCCTTGAGTTTGTAACACTGGATTTTATTGACCAAGTGTAAAGTGGAAAACAGAGATTATGATTAGAGACAAAATTCTGGCAGTTTTTCCTGGTCAGAACTGAAGTGAATGTGATTCTCTCAACCCTGTTTGAGTGGAGAGAAGAAAATCTGATCCTCATTATTGCTGCCAAAAATGATAGACACTCATTAATAGCTCATTAGATTCCAAGTGTCTTTTAAACATGAAACTACCTTTCTTTCTAATTTCAAAGATATCAGTAAGAACACTGTTTATTCTTTTTCCTGACAAAAGTGCTGACTCAGGAAACACTTATTGATCCCATGCTGAAAACACTCATTTTAATGTTATAGAACTTAATTTATCCATAAAAGGCATACTGAGACTTTAGTAAAATCAAGGCACTTAATTGCCTAAAGGTCTGATACAATCAGTGGTGATTGGAAAGTAATTCTTGGATTTTAGACCTATCTATCCTTGCTATTGAAAAAAAGAAATCTGTCTAAGAACCCATAAAAAGAGCAATAAAAAATACAATAATAATCATCAGCTTGTTGTGTGGATCGTGAGGATCTGCAAGACTTGGTATTTATTTCATTGGGTTTGATTCAACACCAACTCCTCAGTCCAGAAAATAAAGAACAAAATATACCAAAACAGCTGAGAATAAAAAATATTCTCAAATACTCCTGCTTTAGCTGATCCCTTAAGTATAATTTTTAAGAAAGTATTTTCTTTCTTCTAATTTAATAGCAGGAGACTTGTGGGCTTAAATGTAAGCATTTGCTTAAATATTGTGATGAATAGTAACTACCTGATAAATGTGGGCCAATTGCCTCATCCAGAGTCATCCAGAGTTCAGAAAAAGCTCAAATTCTCACATGCCAATTATTTATTAGCAGGAAATGAAGAGTTTTGATTATTTTTCTGGTGACATCACAGAAGAAAAATCACAGAATTGGAGAATCAGAGAATTGTTTACATTGGAAAAGGACTGTAAGATGAAGTCCAACCTTTAACCCAGCACTGCCAAGTCCACTGCTAAACTATGTCCCTGTGCACCACATCTTTTAAATCCCTCCCAGGACTCCAGCACTGCCCTGAGCAGCCTGTTCCAATGCTTGACAGCCCTTTTGGTGAAAAAAAATTCTTCCTAATGTCCAATCTAAGCCTTCTCTGGTGCATTTGAGGTCATTTCCTCTTGTCCTCTTACTTGTTACCTGGGAGAAGAGCCCAACTCCCATCTGGCTACAACCTCCTTTTAGGGAGTTGTAGAAGTTGATAAGGTCACCCTGAGCCTTCTTTTCTCCAGGTTGAACATCATAACAATTGTGCTCCAGACCCTTCCACAGCTTCATTGGCCTTTTTTAGGCACTCAGAGTTTTCCAAGGTGATCCAATGTAATATTTTTTTTCAGAATTCCATTGTAACAGTGCTGTTAAAAGTGGAAGAAGAATTTCTATGTGATCAGAAGATAGTAGTGTGGGTTTTGGGGGGTGGTTTGGGTTTTTTTTTTTTGGGGGGTGTTTCTCTAGATACACTTTTTGGTTCTTTTTTTTTAATACCATTGATTTACTGCATGTGTTTAGATTGGAATATAGATTTAAAGGATTGTTTTCATGTATGTTTCAAAACACATTATCCAACTGCTTCTCCCCAAGTCATGTTTTTCTTGGCTGTGTTTAACTCAGGTTGCATCTGTGGTAATAAATACCAAATGAAAGAAGAAGAAGAAGAAGAAAAAAAAAAAAAAGGTGAAGGAAACTCTATTGTAGTAATTTGATTACTCTGGAAATAAAGCGGTGGATCACTAAAATCTAATTTGGAAGTGATGAAGTGCATGTGATTGCCAAGTAATTATTTCTGCACAGTCCCTGTCCATGGGGAGAACAGATTATTGGACACTACACAATGTTAATGATGCCATAGTCTGACAATCACATGAACTCGCAGAAACACTGCTCTTTAGAGTACATTTGGTGTTAACAATTTGTATCTGTCCAAAAGGATGTGTTAATATGTGCACCAAAATCATCCTGCATTAGCAGCTCTTGTGGCTGTTTAGTTTTGCAGAATAAATCTAAAACATGACCTGATGATCAGAATATAACTTCATATGTGGGCTCCCTTGCAGCAGATGAAGTGCTAGGGGAGTTCTAGAAAGAAAAATGATGCAGACAAGGAAACATGGAACATTTAGATTTTGCTTGTAATATTATCTGAAAATTCTGCTAGGCAATGGCAAATGTAGAAATTGCAACCATGGCTCCATGATTATTAAATATGATTATATTGTAATGATTATATTTTCATTCTATTCCACTCCCACTGCTCAAGCAGGGTAACCTAGAGCCAACAGTCCAGAACTTTGTCCACATGGCATTTGAATGTCTCCAAGGTTGGAGACCTCCATGACTTCTGCAGCCAACCTGTTCCAGTGCTCAGTCTTTTCACTCCTAGAGCTAGAAACAGTGGTGCCCATTTTAAATGTTCATAGAGATCTGTTGCCAAGTTATACAAGATCTCCTTCAAATGAATGCAAATTTGTCTCTAGAAATTTTAACAACAAATGAACAAACAAAACCTCTACATCACCACCACAAAAATTGATGTGGAAGCCCACATTTTCTCATTCTACTTTATCAATTTTCTCTCAAAAATACTACCAGGTTAAGATGAGCTCCACTTCTGCAAATCCTAGTCACTATTGTAAATCAGAAGGTTTCCAAATGGAAAAAGTAAGTTTAAAGGAATAAGTTATTCTAATAGATCTTTGCTGAGAGTTATTATAGGCTAATGGATGCTCTGCTTGTACTTTAGAAGAGTTAGAAATGGTGCTGGTATGGTGGTTCTGAGCTCCTCTGGAACAGGCTTGGGATGCTCCAGTTGGGTTTGAGGCTCCTCTCTTTACCACTCAGCTCACAGCTGAGATTAGACAGAGCTTTGTGGAACACCTTCAGACCTGGACCTGTTTCTTCATTAGTGATTTAAAATACTCAGCAGGTACATTACAAATGTTATAAAAGATTCCCTTGAGAAAATCTCTGGTCCATTAATAGAGAACTCCTAAACTTTATTCCTAACAAAAAATCCACACTGGCTCTAAAAATAGTGTTCTATGACTTCCACCAAATTAGTTGTTGTATCAGTGGGCAAAATTAATCTGTAAAGCTTTGTACAAAGCTCTTCTGGTACTGTGGCATGAAATAGTCCTGTGTTGTTGTTTTCCAAATCAGTCATTTTTTCCTAGCTATTTTTACCTTATTTTTTTCAATCCTACACCCTGGTGCTCATTTGTAGTCTAATCTCAGAAATACTTTGTCAGCAAATCCATTTGCCAGGGTTTTGCTCCAGGTAGGAGAGTCATCTCCATCCTTTTGGATGACAGTGAAAAGTGATGCCAAAAGGATTTTCTGGCATGCCTGGCAAAAATAATCTGATTTAACCCCCACAAAAGGTAAACTAGAGATCAGTGGTAATAAGAGTAGGAATCCAGATTGAGATTTACCAATCAAAATCTTTTTTCTGTGTCTAAGAGTTCTTCCCTTAGAATATAATGTTCTATTGAAACAAATGAAAATGAAAGCAGCTGAATTGCCTCTGGATGTTGAAGGAATTCTGAAAAAATTGCTGTCTCTATTAACTCTCTTGACCAAATCAGAGGCAGCATCTCTATTCCATAATTCTTACATGTCAAGAAGTTCATACAGAACTGTTGCATGTGGGGAATAATTTTCTTTCACTTTGTCTTTCCATGATTTTCTTTTCTGAGGAGCACCTCGTGTGTTGACTTCCAGTCTGGGGCTGGGAGCAAGTGCTCCAGGCAGTTCCTGGTCCCAAGAATAATCTGGGGTAATTAATACTTGGTCATTAATACTCCTGCTACCAAATTTTAGGAAATTGTATGCAGCTGTCATAGATAGGCACCACATCTTCCATCACCCTTTATACTACCACTGAGGAAATGAGAATTTCTGAGTTCATTTGATCCCAAAATGAGTGCGTGTAGTCGTATATAGAAGCAGAGAGAGTCAATTCTCCAAAATTAGGAGCTGTGAATGCTATTTAAATGACATGTCTCATCTAATTTCTCCTGTGAGTAGAAAAAAACAAACCCAAAGAACCTTGTAATTAAAACATGTTGCATGAGTGTCCTGCCTACCCACTGTCCCTGAGGAAAAGAGTTGGAAAGATAACATGCTTTTCTGCTGGCAGAACTACCTGGAGGATTCAGGCAGTGAATAAGAAATGTGCAAGAAACAGAAATGGAACCTGAATGTGCACCTAAGATGTGCTCACGAGTGAGAAATGAAATACTAGCCTCGAAAATGAGTGTTTCGGATGAAATGCTGCAAGCAGGCGTTCCCAGGGGACACATTTTCTGCTTTCCACTTACAAGAGACGTTAAGGAGGTTAAAAATATTTTTCAGTGACTATTATCCCGTTTACTTATAAAAGAAATACCTGACAAAGTAGCCTGCAAAGCCTTTGTCCAAAAAGCATATACCAACTGTCCCTTCCAGATGAGGAAGGTAATTGGAACTGCATTGTAATTTACAAGATGTTTTAAAATTAATTGTCATGTATTCCTTTCTGTCTCTCTATTACTTATACATTCTGAGCCTAATCCTAAAATAAAGATTTTTTCAACTTTTTTCAGTATGCTTTGTATCAGGACTGGGATAGTTGAAGTCTCTTACTATCTGAGCAACTTGGCAGAGATGCCCATCTCTCCACTGATTAAATTGAGTCCAAAAGGTTTTACATATAGAAAGTAGAGGCTCACAAATCCCTAAATAGTTCTGAATCCTTTGTTGCCAAAGTTCTTGCTTCATCTAAAAGCTGTAAGAACAGGGACAACTTCAGTAGCATCGTTTCCCCTGCTCTGAAGGAAGGGTTTTAACAGTGCTTGCAAGATGATTTAAATGAATTTCTTCTTTGTTTCTGGCCCATGACTTTATGTGATTTCTATAAAATACAAGGTATTTTTAACAGAAAGCCTAGACTGAGTGTCCTAACACTGCAAATGTCTTTGTGTTTTACAGAACTACATTTACAGGCCTGGCATGCTTATCAGTTGTATTTTCTCAGGGCAGTTATGAGACTCTAATGGGTTAAATTAACCAGGCTGTATAAATGAGAGCTGAACATACAGTCAGGCCCTCTGAGAGTTTTAAAAAGCAAATGTCTGCTAAACCAAGTAAAGTCCAGGTTTTTGTGACTGTGTTGTCAGCAGGGAAAGAGTCCTTCTATTTACCACAATGAAAAAAAGGGAACATCTGCAATTATTTCACTTCTCTGGTCGCACACAATGAAATGGGAGGAAAATTAATGTTGAAGTAGGGGAAAAAAGGTAAAGAAGTGGAAAATCCATTTGAGAAACTGGTGTGAAGAGTTGTGGGAGAGAAAAGAACTATTTAATGGCTGGACTTGTATTAGGAAAGAGAGCGATTTTAAAGTGCAGGTTTCAAATTGCTGCAGAAGTTTTGATTTCTAAAAGAGTTATTTTTGGTTTTCCTTCTCATTGCAGCACCTCAGACCTAATGCAGTGAATGTGCAAAAACATCCTGATCTTTTCAAATTAAATGTCAGGTTTAAGATCCTTACCAGTTGTTGGACAGCAAGTTTTAGAACTGATCGAAGATATCAGAGGTTTTTGTGCCTTCTGACAGATAATAAAATAAATGCCAGAAATGTGACATTTGTATTATCACCGAGTAAAAGATATTTTTATCTCTTCTTTCTTTCTTTGTAAAGGAATACCTTCAAGCAAAAATGTTCTAGTGTGGATGCTACTTCTTTTTTTTTTTTTTTTTGACATAATTTTCAGCCTAAAAGTTTTGATTTTATTTTTAACAACAACCTTTGTTGTTCTGCAAATCTATTTAACAAAAAGCAAATATTTTTTCCAGTGGCCACGTGACCCTGTTCTCATCTGACTTATGAATTGAAAATTAGTTTGAGTTATAGCGATTGAAGACTCAAAAAGTCATGGGCTTCCTAAACAATAGGCAAGTAAGTCTATTTTTCTTTATTGAATTTTCATCTGCAAGGAAAAATCACTACATTTGATCTTGAAGTTGGCAATTTGAATGGAGGCCAGAACAAAGCAGTCAAGGACACCACAGCCTGTTGAGAATGAAGCATCCTTTTAGGGCCCTTTCCTACATATTCTCTATTCTCTCCAAACAATGACTGAGATAAGAGGACAGGAAAGTGTCTGTGTTTACAGAAGTATTGTTTTCATATAAATATTATAGATTATTAATATTATAGATTATTAATAAGGGTTTCATTGACCCTCATGAGCAGATTAGTACCTGTGTAGGTGAATCAAAGCTAAATAATGTAAACAAAGGGAATTTGCTGCCTAAAGCTGATGCTTAATAGTATTATTTCTTTTTTCCTTCCATGGGAAGTTTGCTGAAAGTAGCATTGACTTTAACACAGTGGCAGAACTCAATGGCAGAGTTCATGTGTATCTGAGTGTGTCTAAGATTTCTTTCTTTATTTCAAGGCTATTGAATAAATTGGTTGATCTTTGAAGTCTTCAATGTCTGTGTTTAATACTATCACTGTGCTAAAAGGGTTTCTCTTGGGGACCAGTGAAGCAAATTTGTATTTTCGCATTAGAAGTTCAAAAATAAAGCTGTAAAGCTATTGTGTGTGCACATATATATATGTAATATTTATTTTGAATTAATTTTTATGGAGTAAATAACTTGTTTCATGCATCATTGTTTTCAAATTCCGTATATATCACTGCAACCAATTCCAGTATTATTTGATGGTGAAGCCAGATATTTTGTGTGGCATGTGTAATACTCTTCATTACCTGGATTCACATTCTGAGCTACATTTAGGGAGCAGGGATTTCAAAGGCAGAAGGAGTGTATTAGTAGTGGCACAGGAGAATGTGTGTTTTTACAGAAATTAGTAATGAGCTACTGTTTTTAAATGACCTCTGATCCTTCCTCCATGGAGGTTACTGTGGTGACAGGAAGCATGGAATACCTTGAAAAATCACCAATAACAACACAAAAGGGCAAACCTCTAAAGCAACCTGGGTTAAAGACCCAAACCAATCCCAGAAACAATCCACCCTGTTATGCAGGAGGTGCAGAGGGATCACACAACTCACTGACTTGCAAATATGACAATGATAAATTTGCACTCACTTTTACTCATATGCCAAGACAACACTAATTGAATATCTTTTAGGACAAGCATAAAATTCTTCCTTTTGTACTAAATCTTCCTGAAATCAGGATTTGGTTTTGCAAATCATCCTCCTAACCCTGGCAAGTATAAAGAAAATAGCATCATCCTAACCCTGCCTTTCAAGTGTAAAGAAAAGTATACTACTTATAATTAACCAAGTGAAGGAAAATATTAAAATTAGTAGGGTAGTAGTGATAGAGGAGTAAAAATGATTTCCCCCCCCAACCAACCCTTCAAAACACATTCAGAGTGTTAAATGACAAATTCAGCTTTGTGAAACAAACCCAATGGCTTTTTATTTCTGTCTGCAAGCCACTGCCTACAGTTAATACACATGTTCAAATGTGCACCATGCGTCTCACTTTCCACTAATGAGATTTCAAAATCCATTCTGATTTGCTGCTGTTTACATAGGGAAATGAAAAAATTGATTGGTTACTTCCTCCCCTGGATGTCTGCACCTCGCCTGGCCACTTGCCGTGACTAGGCAACCGTGCAGCCCCTTTGGAGCAAGAACCAGACTTTGTAGCAGCAGGGGCTGTGAGCAAAGAGGCTCTGGGATCAATTAAAATGCCAGGCTTTTCCATGCTGGTTTCCAGAGCATCTGTGCATGATTCCACATAAATTTAGGGATTTAAATATCAGACAAAGGTAAACATTTCCGTGCTTTGCTTAGTATTGCATTAAAATGAGGCAATGAAATATGACAAGACCATTCAGACTGAAGCTGTGTTTACAGTTTTCATGTTATTTATTTACCTCCAGTTCCTTTATTATTGCGTGTGTGTCATAACTAAAGGCTGTTTGATTCACTGTTTGTGCTCAGGGTATATCTGGATGTTAAAATCAAACTGCTCTGGCTATTGTGAAATGGTATGTGGAAATATATTACCTTAGCAAAGAGGGGGTTTTCTTTATGCAGCAAAAAAAAAAAGCTTTTCTATTCGTCACACACTCAGACAATTCTGGTGATTCTGAATCCTGGCAGACAATTTCCATATTCAATATTCTGGCCACAACACTCTAACCACAGCTGCCTAGAAAAGCTCCTCTGTGTTTTGAAGCAATCAACAATGCCTTTGCAGCAAATGAAAAGTATCTTCATCTCTTCATCTCAGCTACAGCCTGTTCCTGGAAGCACACAGGCTTTGTTTCTCTGCTGCATGCACAGAGCAAAGCTCAGGCTCCTCTGGCATGCTGTACAAGGGATCAAGGTGAAGAAAGAGAATAGACAGCACCTTTTCTTGCTCAGTGTAGGTGGGGCACAGAAGCAGATGTCACAGGGAGGTGATGGGATGCTACCACTCAGCTCAGAGAAGGTGTTGCTGACATGAATAGTAAGAGAAGAATTGAGAATGAGAGAAGACAACGCAGAAACAGACCTCGAATAAAGAAATAATGCAGTGCTGTGTGGAAATGATGGAGACAGCACTCCAGTTAAATGCAAAAAAACAAAACAAACCATATGAAAAAAGAACAGTTCATTTGTGTGAAATAATGCCTAGTGAAGACCATGTCTTTGTGTCTCCTACGTTACCAGATTCTCGTATTTATCCCAGAATAATGCAATTCTTTAAATAAAATGGGATTTTCAAAAGTCCTTGAAGGCATCCAACTCTATCAGACACTTTTCCAGCCTCCTCCAAAGTTTCAGCTGAAACAGTTTTACCACAACACATAATTGTGTCTCCAGAGACCATAAATGACCCATAAAGAAGATTCCTAATTGAATTTAACCTGCTGAATGAAGTAAGTTCAGTAAGAAGGCAGCGATTTAGGTTGCTCAGAAACATGTGACGTAGTGCAAGTCTTATTATTCTATATAAGGACCTGAATTGTTCATTCTATATGATGAACTGAATGGAGAGAGATGTATGACACCCAGGTATTGGTCACAGCAGCTGAGTTTTCTGCTGTTAAGACCAAAGAAAAGTATTGTATGATTGTATTACAAATGCAGATTTTTCAACTGCCTCTTCTGTCTCTCTGCCCTGCTTTGAGCTGAGTTATATGTACTTAAACCAGGAATTGCCAGAGGAAAAAAAAAAAATCTTTGAAATGATTCATGGATCATTCAGTTCAACTATTTTAGTCTCTCAGAACTGAACCAATAGCCTTTGCAGGTGACTGCCCCAGTAGCACTTTGGCCTTTCTTTTTGGAGAAGAAAAAATAGTTTATTCTGCCTTCCTAGAGAGCATTCAGAATTTCCTCAGGTTGGCATATCTTCTGAGCTGAATGACAATATCATTAATTTTTTCCATCTTTCCATTAATTCAGAGACTTGTTGAGAAAATAGTCTTTTCTTTACCCTCTTCTTACCAGGATAAAATCTTGATTGATATCAAAAGGCAAAGCTGGACAAAAGGATACTGACTATTCTGCAGCTTCTTTAGAGCCAGTTCACCATCTGCTCCTCTATTAGGTTTGGGGAAGAAATGTGGTTTCCTAAGCCTAGTAGATTCTACCACACACCCAAATCTATTTTTAAAACCAACACCAGCATGTGTACTGAGTGAAGGGTGCAGCTGCTGCAGACCAGTTTTACATAATGCTTTAGTTGATTATGATTAAAACTGAACTTTTCCTCCAAATGCTGGGTGAAAATTGCCTAATGCAGCATCTGTATCCATGTTAACAGTAATTAACACATTGAATTAGCACCCCGGGCTGTGCAGAGTGAGTGCCTCCTTTTTTTCTCTAAACACAACTGTTGTCTTAATATTTTAAATAATGAGCACTTCTTTTTCCAAAAAATATAAGGATCTATTTCCAACATGTTCAGTCAGCACTTTTTATATCTAACCTTTAGATAATAAGAAGACTAATTTTAATTCCAAATTACAAAATATGCATTTAACGATAAACTGAAAAAATACCATTCGTTATGCTTTTATTGTTTTATAATTGCTATAAATTAAAAAAAAATAAAAATCTTAGCACTGTTATAGGAACAGTCACAAGATCTGATACTCCTTTTGGTACAGAACATGCTCCTAAGCAGGGAAATGTGTAGATGCTGGGCAGCACAGTAATGATTCTGAGCTTGTGCTGGCTGTTGCTTTGCCATATGTGGTTTGAGGAGGACACAGTCCCTGCTCCTGTCCTTCTGCTTCTCTGGCCAGCTCTCCCTTTGTGACATGAGGGAGCACTGGAGTGGAAGGGTTTCTGTGGGACTGAAGCCAACAGGAGCACCAAAGGGCCTCCATGAAATATGTACTCTTGTTTTGGTGGTGGTGGGCTGTCCAGCTTGCAAACTAACATTTCAGGATCAGCTTAGATCTCTCCTCAGGCATGCAAATTATTAATGAAAATGCTCTGAAACGAAAGTATGACTTTTTTTGAGAAAGAAGGCACACTTGGAGAGGTGGAAGGTTAAAGGACATCAATCTTTGACCAATACAGTTGGACCTGGCTCTTTGACCCTTCTGCTTTTGTGTGGCTTCAGTGATGCCAAATGCCTCTTCACCACTCCACAGGAGCATTTCCCTGGCTGGAGAGAATTCCCAGGTACCACAGGGATTTTTTTGTCAGCCATCCCAAAGCATCAAAGTTCTCCCAGCACATCTTTCAAGCTGTCAGTCATGCTAACTGCCTTAACAATTTAGGGGAAAGAAATCGTACATTCCTGAATATTCAGAGGAGGAAAGCACATGTTTGTTTTCCAAAGCACACTGCTCAGTTTAACACATGCAGTTCCCTATAAAAGCAGTGGTGTACCTGGCCAAAAGCCTTAGCAGCTCTTTGAAAATTTGCCCCTAATGTGAATAACCATAAAGTGTATTTAAGTGCAGACGAATATGCTTCTACTGCACAAGCAATTGTAAAAATCAAACGTCTCCCAGTGCTGCCAATGCATTCCCCTGACTGATTGCTACAACACATGTGCTCAAAAACGCTGCACAGCCTAAACTTGGCTGACTCCAGGAAACCACAGTAATGCTTTCCAAGAAATGTTTTAATGGTGTTGGCCTTAAAGGTTGTTCCTACTCTTGGCAGACGATGGGAAGAGTAGAATGGCAAGAGCTGGGGCTGCTCTGCCCTCCCTGCTCTCTGAGCACCACCCAGCAGGGCATCTCGTGTCCTGCTGGTCTGAGATCAGGAATGCTGGTGGCAAGAACCAAAAAGTGTACATTCACTTGGCTTTAACATTCACCAAGGGCCTGAGAGTACCACAGACATAGCATTTTGAGCTAAAAACGTCTGTGTTGGAGCATGTCTGAATGAAGAAGGAAAAACACGGTTCCAATTCTTTGCCAAAGAATTACAAGAATGTTCAAAACTTTATTATCTCCTTGTACTTTAACAAAACAAGTTTTGCTTTGTTATTAGATTGAGAACACTTGATGAAATTTGGGAGAGCAAGATGAGGAGCTGCATTTCTCTGCTTTTGACAGCTGATTGTTTCAGGGGGATCTAGGTCCTAAACTTGAGTAAATAATAATATACCATCACAGCACTTCTCCAGTGTTCTTCTGCATTCCTTGAAAAGTTCCAGAATGGATTGTCCATTTTGTTTTTATATTGCTCCTTAAATTTCTTCAACTGACCATCACTACCAGTAAGTTTTGCCCTTAGAAAGAGCATTTAAGACAACCAGTGCAGCACTTGGTGTGTTTGATTGACGTGAAAATATATCTGTTTTTTGTTTGTTTTGTTTGGTTGGTTGCTTGGTTGGTTGATTTGATTTGGGGTTTTTTTCTAAATCCTATTGGAAAATCTTGGTCAAAAAACATTGAACTTTAATTCAAGGGGATTAAAAATACATCTTCATCCCAGCAGAGCAGCATTATACTCATCCTAAAATTTCGTAGAATGAAATGTCCCTCAGTGATATGTACCTCAAGAATGCACAAAATAGATAATTAAAACCAAGATACTCTTTCACTGAAAGCTGTATAGACTATTAAATTACCTGTTGCTCATGTAATTAATTACTGTTTAATAAAGTGGACAAAGCTCCCAGTTGAGATCATTTAGCTTGCTGTTACAGAGAAAAAAAACTGTGATTTTCAATTTCCAAAAAATTATCACTTAGTGACTGTAGTTTTATGATCCTAAAAATTAGGAATGATAGAACATTTTTCTGTGCAAAAACTGTGTCGTTTTTCTTATCTATAGTGCCTTATAAAGGCATAAGATCTTGTGTGTCAGAGTGACAAAATGCTTGTATCACTTCTGAATTTTCATATTTCTTGACTGCTGCAGGGAACATTATCTGGTGGTTTGAGTCCCAAAACATTGAGTCATCTTATTTTTATATCATGTATCTTTTAAAGACACCTTATGGAAAATCTGTACCATATGTTATACTTTACAAGGATACATATTAGTTACCCTCACACCTTCCAGATGAATCATGGGATCACAGAATGGTTTGGGTTGGAAAGGACCTTAAAGATTGTCCAGTTCAAACCCCTCTGTCCTGAGAAGGGAGCCCTTCTACTAGCCCAGGTTGCTCCAAGCCCTGTCCAACCTGGCCTTGAACACTTCCAAGAATGGGACAGCCACAGCTTCTCTGAGAACTTGTGCCAGGACCTACCCACCCTCCCAGGGAAGAATTATATCCTCACATCCAACTAAACCTTCCTTCTTTCAGTCTGAAGTCACTTCCCCTTGTTCTTTCACTACATGTGCTTGTCCAAAGTCCCTCTTCAGCTCTCCTGGAGCCCCTTTAGGCACTGGAAGGGGCTTCAAAGTCTCCCCAGAGCCTTCTCTTCTTCAGGCTCAACAACCCCAGCTCTCTGGGGCTGTTTTCATAGGAGAGGTGCTCCAGCCCTCTGAGCATCTTTGTGGCCTCCTCTGAACTCCCTCCAACAGGTCCATGTTTGTAAGCAAAGTAAAAAAGATGATATAGAGTATTAACAAGCTGAGAATGATTTTCTATTTTATTCCAAGAGCCATTCCCTTCCTACACTACTCTCCCCATCTGTCTCTCTCCACAGGTACTTTCCTCCCCATGCTTGGACCCATAACTAGTGCTGAGACCCTCTTTTTCCTAATTTTAGAATACTCATTCTTTTCTCAGTGCATGAGTACTGGCATAACTTATTTTCAAACTGATCTGCCCTCGCTTGGTGAACAGGAATAACATGAGACCACTCTTTAATAGCCTATAAGCTTATTTAGGCTGCAGTCACGGGATATAATTCTTGTTTATAGAAAAGATAATGTAGATGAATGTGGTTCTGGTTGGTAAACTTGCAAACTAAAATGCTTCCACATCCACAGATGATTGAGTTCAAGCAAGTAGTACCTTCAGAATCCAAAATCTGCTTTATAAGCTTCTGTTGCAGTTACCAGGTAGAAATTTAGTTTCTGAACATATGTTAAACAATGTTAAAGATAACATTTTGAGTCAAAGACCTTCTATTATATTGCTTTCTAATTATTTTTGGAGCACTTTGCAAGGATAATGGACAATAATCACACTAATTACCCTTTTTGATACTGTAGGCATGCAAAACAACTTTAACTAATTCCTAGAGACTGAGTAAATGCCAGTTCCCACAGATACTCTCTGAGGTAGTAAAGGCAGGAGAAACGAAGTAATAGGAGTAATTACCCCTAACAGTACCAGAAATTTATTTCTTTTACAATGTTGTATTTTCAGATCATCACAGGAAAATGCTTCAAAGAGTCTGTACGTTCAAATAATGAGCACACTTACACATCTGTAAACAAATTCCTAGCAAATAAATATATTTATGCCCCAGTTCTCCTGTTTGTTCCCAAAAGACAGCCTCTTGTGCCCTTGTGTAGGTTCTGTATGTGTCGCCTAAATTGGCCAAGTTACTCACTATGAATCATTTCCTGACTGTGAAATGTTACCAAAAGGCAACTGCAAAAGAAAAAGAGGTTGAACCACAGTAGAATATATATAATCCCAGAGAGCTGCCACGTACCAACAGCTTGCCACATGGCTTTCATAAGATGAATTTCAATTGATTGCCACACAATACAAGCATTCCTGTGGAATCTGCACTGCAGAAACCCAGAGCAGTACACTTGAGTTGTAATTTCATCTTGGTTAAGACATATTCCACCTGAGACATCCTACAAGTGATTATCTAAGATAATGTGAGGGTTAGGTGTGATTTTGGGAAAGCTGCATATCTGACAATAACAAATGTGTATCTCTAGTCAAGTTCAGGTTTTGGCCTGCCATTCATCACATTGCTTCTACTCCCTTTCAGTTAAAAGTTGGGGCAATCCTTTGGGAGAGAATTTAAGCAAGAAAAAATTGCTTTCATGGTAGAGTTTCTCCTAGCAGCACTGGTTATACTGAAACCCTGAGAATAACACATCCATCTTAGGTGGGTGGCTGTGTTTTTTATGTTCCTGTTAAAATTGCCCACTGAATATGTTGTGATGTACAGTGTTACAAGTAAATTGGGGGAGAAGGAAAATGCCACTCAGTAATTGATAATGTTATTATGGCAAACTGTTGAATCAAATATAATGCAGGCTGTATCGATCACCAATTAGCAGAATCACATCCTTTATCACTTCATTAAGTAGCAGTGAATGTCAAAGCAACTTAAGTATTTCAGCAACTGAAGTGGAAAAGGTGTGTACAGTGTGTGAGCTGCATTTTTTTATCTGCATTAATTTATTTAGTTGTAGGAACATGCTTCTTTGGGAGCTGTTGCTGTAGTGCACCCATTTGAGAGTCAGCATGTTATAAACAAAGCTTGTTATTAGAAAAATTAATATTAAGTGAAGCTTCTTTCCCTTCTTTCCCTCCTACCTTTCCTCCACTGAAAGTAAAGGTGATTTGGAAAATAAATAGCTTTTTAACTACAGGAAAAGCTATTTGAGTGTTTGAGCTATTTCTTTCTCTACATACAGCCTTGAAAAGGGTGGAATGCACATACTGCTTCCAACAAGTGTCTGTTCTACTTTATCTCTGTCAAGTATTCTCCTGTTCATATAGGGCAGGAAGACTCGGACATTTCAGCTTTGAGCACACTCTCATCTGGCCTGTTGACAGCTATTGTTAGAGACAGCTTGAGAGAGAGAGAGAGAGCTCGTTTGTTCATTGACAGTTCTCAGTACCATTTGCAATTCCGATCTCTTGTCGCCCAAGTGCCAAGTGAGGGAGCTGAGGCAAGAGCAGCAAGGCAACGTGCCTGCTGTCCTCAAGCATCTGCTGCAAGGTGGCAGCATTTCCTAAACCCACATTTGCTTGCTGAGCATCCTTTTTTCTGAAGGATTAACACAGGTTTTGTTATTAAAGCCCTCTCACCTGAGGGCAGTGAAGGAGAGGGGAGAGGAACTGGTCCTGCCTGCAGAACTAATGGCAGAGAGGTAAATGGGAAATAGCTTGTGTTTTTCTTTGGTAAGCCAAGACATAACAGGTAATGCTTCATAACCCACATGAAACTATTTCTGTAAGAGGTTTAGTTTTGGGTGTTTTTTTGGTTGTTGTTGGTTTGGGGTTTTTTTTTTTAACAGTGCCAGCACTACAGCCTGCTAGGAAAGCAAAGCATTCCTTCGTGGATAGGCAAAAGTATGACTGTATTAGAGCAAATTTTATCTCTTTTAACTACAAATGGACATTTGGAAAAGCTTTTTTTCTTTGCTTGTAGTTCTGTGTAGCTCTTTTAGCCAAAGAGGGAGATAAAAGGTAAGAGTGGGATAGAACCTGACTTTTCCAAAGACTTCTCATTGTGTCTTCTAGTTTCAATTAGTTAATTGACTTTAAATCTAAAATTCAGAGCTTAACTGTGTGAGAACTTTTTCATCACTTGAGAATCTAGTGGGTTTTATTTTTATTTATTAAAACTGGTTCATTTACAGTAAACCAGCAATTCAATTAATTGTACAGGTTTAGGTTTACTGTACAGAAGAATAATACAAGTCTGCACAGAAGTTTTGTCTATGATCATCTAAAGTGCTTCCAGTCCAAGCAGTCAGTGTTTTCTAGCAGTTTGCCTGTCACCTTTGCATCACATCCTGATGAAAGGAGGTATTCCAAATGTATTTAAAGAGCTTAATCTGTTTATAAGTCTTGTTTATTTATTTTGAAGGAACAATGAAACAGAAAGGCTTTTGCTTGTGTGCAGGCTGTGCTTTATATTGCCTACTTTGATGAGGAAAGGATGGGGTTGTGGGTTGAGGCTGTTTTGCTTTGAAGAGAAAAGGAGTCTCTAAGATTATATGTTGTTGCTTGGCTACAGCCCTTGCTTTTCACCTCTTCCAGTTGTGATGTTAGGGAAGGCAAAAAGTGCTTTTTTTCCTGAAAACTATTTACATGCAGAGCTCTAGATGGAGTTCTTAAGAGCTCCTTCTCTTAAGCACAAGATACATTGCATTGTTTTGTTTTCCTCTGATGCTTTATATCTGTATGAGGATGGCAGATGTCTCTTCCCAGTACGTTCTTGTACATATGCATAGCTTCCATTTCCCCTTTCAATCTCCTGCCAATGTTCAGTGAATTCACATATTATTGGCCAGAAAATTGTCCTGTGTGACTCTTGAAACCAATACACACCTGTGCTCTCTCCACTAAACAGCTGTGATGTTTAGAACCATATTTTAATATGAAGAAGTCAAGAGGGGAAGCCAGCCTTTAGAAAGATATACGAAAAAAGACATAACTAAACAATTATAACCTGATACATTTTAAATGATAATCAGTGGCAAATCTTCAGTGCTGAAGGCTCCATGACCTCCTTGAGCAACCTGTTACACTGTTTGACCACTCTCACAGTAATCAGGCTTTTTACTTAAGTGTAAATTACATTTCCTGTTTTTTTTTTTTAATTTTTCCATTGCTTCTTGCCACGGGACACTACCAAGAAGCATCTGGCTCCACCTCTTCTCCCCTACCATCACTTACACCTTTTGATGAGATCCCAAAAACCTTCCCCAGCCTAAAGAACCTAGCTCTCCTAGCTTTCCTCATGTGACAGATGCTTTAATCCCTCTGTCATGTTTGTGGCCCTTCACTGGATTCACACCACATCTCTTTTCTACTGGGTGGCTCAGAACTGGAGCCAGCACACCAGCTGGGTCTCACTGGTGCTGAGCAAAGGGGAACAATCACCTCCTTTATCCAGATGGCAACACTCTCCATAAAGCAGATAGTCTTAGAATGAATATGTCAGTTTAGACATAAAAATAAGGAAATAAAAATAAGAAGATATTTTACTAAGATCAAAAGAAAAATATGTAAAAGTGCTGACTATTCATGAACATTAATTTTACACTGTTTATTCTCTTATCCTATAAGCACTTGTCCTGTACTTCCCCCCATGTCTTCTTTTTAAGAATATGATATAATTCTGTATTGTTTCCAGCTGAGCTGTTGGTGCTGATAGATTTAGAGGATTTTATCACCAGGCAGAGGTATCCAAGTGTCTGTCATCTCATAAAAAATCCTGGTTTTGGACTGACATATGTCACAGAATAACCAGCTTTTTTCCTCCCTTGTCTCTGAAATAGACACTGTCCTAGCCCATTTCATAACACTTCATCCTTCAGTTTTCAGATGAAATCCCAAGGTGTCAGTTTTTTACCTGTTGGATAACTATTCAAAACTCTCCATTTAATTTGACAGTTTCTGATCACGAGCTGTTGTTGTTATGATGTCTGGCAAGGGATGCAGCTGAGGCCAAGCAAGAGAAAATGGCAGAAGAAAACAGATGAGATTCTGTTCCTGCTTAAATCAGTAACAAAATAGGACTGAGTTTGTGAGGACAGGATCTCACCCCAATTCATTTCTCCATGTTCCCCTTCCTAATTCTTAAATTTGTTTAAATTCCTGATGAATTGCGAATTTAGCATGAGACATATAAAGCTGCAAATTGTTGGGTGTGGATTACACTTCTACAATGAAAGCTCTCTAAACCAGACATGAACTGTGCCCACATCCATATGTTCATGCAATTAAGTCCCAAATAAGAGAGACTAAGGGTGGTTTTTTTTTCCCTATCTTCTCCCTGTTTCTTTCTTATCTGACATCTCTTTAAATGCAATGGGCAATATTGACAACTCCCCAGCAGACAGAGGACAGGAGGGTGTTGCTGAAAAATTCAAAGGCAAATATACATTAATAAAACTGATGCAAGGTCTGGTAAGTAGAGAGATAATTAAATTGGGATTTAGGAGATATAGAGACTTTTAACATAAAAAATTCAAGGAAAGAAATCCTTAGAGAGTTCTGCCAAATGCTAGAATAATTGTCTTTTTATTTTTTTTTCCCCTTTAAATAAGGCTTTATTTGCTTTTCTTCATTAACTATTGTGAATTCAAGATGCTGCCAAAGCTTTGACTGGTTGATTGATTGAACTGATTCTTTTGTTTATTATAGAAAATTGTATTTTAAACAAATCACAAGATGGAAACTATATTAGTGAGGCACTGGTGGGTTAGACCTTCCCACACCTTAGACTTCCTTCACTGAATTTCTTGAGATTTCAAAAATACACCTGCTTTAGCATCCATTGCAGAACTGCAATATTTTAGCTGGTTTGTTCCAATATATAAAAAATTTGGAATAACCATGGATGTCTTACAGGTCTTTTGGTCATAGTACAGAGACCACTAAGGGAGTGTGATCTGTGTCTTTCTGTCTCATCCTCCTCACTACCTCACAAAACAAACCCCTGCATTCCAGATCCCATTATTCTTAAGTGCCAGTATCTCCTAATCAAAGGCTGTTCAGCTGCAGCCAAAACATTTCTGTTTTCAAGCATATAAGGTGAGGTTTTTTCACTTAAAATTCTGAGCTGTCTGCAGTAAGCAGATCCTTTAGGTAGAATAATAACAATAAAAAGACCTGAAAACAACATTTTCTGTGTAACAACTTGGATGGTTTTCTCCTGAATAATTTTGATTAAACACCTCCTTCAAACCTTGCGAGAGAATGTAGTATGTGGGTCCAACGTTTTCCTTTATTAGATCTTCTCCTAAACTAATTATTCTGCTTAATTTTGATTGGTTTTTTAGTGTCGGATTACTAATTTAATCTGCAATTTTTAGAAGCAAAAATGAGAACCACAGAGAGCAACATCAGGTGGAGGTACACTAGTATTAAAATTTCCCATATGTAATTCTAAGCCTTTCTGTAGTTTACAGTATGTTTTTTGAAATGTGGCAGGGAATTAATTTTGCAATCTGCTGAATTTGATTTCCCAGTGGAAATCAACCAGGAACGGCCAAGGCTATGAACTATGTAAAATTATCCTTTGCACAAGGGAATGCTCGGGGCTAGTTCTGTGTGAAGGCAAAGTAATCATTTGGCTGTGGCAGCAGATAGCTGAGGAAAACAAAATGCTGAGCTCTGGAAAGCTGGGCTAGCCATGGAAAGAAACAGATTCCTCCATGAACATCAGTTGCCATCTGCACCTTTCCATTCCCACAGCAAAAGGAAACTCAGCTCTGCACCTCTGTCTTTCCTCTCCCTGCTCTCCCTCTGCATAGCAGAATTATCTGTGCTGCATCCCACATATCTCCTAGCTGAACATCACAAGGTAGCAAGTCAGACAAATTGCAGCCATATCTGATTAAAAGGAGCTTTTCTGAATGATCGTGATTGACTCTCCTATTACTTCCAGACATCATTCTGATAGGAATGAAAAAGGGAAGAGAATCTGGTAATGCAATTAGTAGAATCTGACCACTGCATGTCAAGATGTTCTGCATCCCTGTGGCAAAGAGCTGGCCCAAACTGAAGCTGACTTTTAACCACTCCCTGTTACTCCATTCTGGCAAAACACAGGAGAGCTAAAATTTGTGTTTCAGACCTGGATTAAGCTCACATGCTGAGGTTCAGCTTTCCTGTAGGCCCTGTACAGGTACCATTGACTCACGGTAGGAAAAGGAAATCCTTTGCATTTACAGGGTTCGCACCTCTTGTAGTTTAACCAAACAGGGGCTTGTCTAAATAAATCCACTACCCACACAACATACAGATGTTCCCTTGAGGTTGTGACAATTTAAAGACAATCTGTTTACTAAATAGCGTGGTGTGGTGTATCTCTAATGTTAGACAACACGTATGTACATAAAGTGTGCCTTTAGTTCTTATCAGCAAATAAAACCTCTAGTAATGAGGTTTCAGATCTATTGGTCGAGTGTTGATAATAAATTCTCTGTGGAACTGACTCCAGCCCATTAAGCAAGCCTGCGTCTGCTCTCGTGCTTGTTAATTTGACAGGACTGTGTCACATTAAGTAGAACAAACATGTTTTCACCCGCTCAGCCATCCAGAACGGACATGGCTGTTACTCCAACAACTGGATATTGATTGGAATCAGTCACCCTTCCTGACCTAGGGCTGGTCCATGAAAACAGAGCCAGGACTGATTAAGGAATTGCATGTGTTTGGGCACATGTGTGCAATGTTAACAGTCCACATAAATTTCAGGCCTTTTGAATTCACGTCGTGTTAATGCTCTGAGCATGAGATCTGCCACCCTTTTCCTGCAGGGGCTGTGAAGCCTCATTTATCTTTAATTATTTATTTGTCTGTATCCTTGTTCCCATCTGGTCAGACCATGCTTTCAGGGTCCACTGCCCCATATTGAAAAGTTTGTTTATTAGCTGTAGCTCTAATGAAACCGTCTCAGGAAATGATGCCATCGAAGAACTGTTGGTATTTGTTTCTGGGTTTGATCTCATGGATGGCAGAATTGAGTAGATAGTAGTGTAGTGCTTTTGTGTATTCTTGATACAGAGAATATCTTTAGCTGGTCATTTCTGTAGACAACCAAGGAAAACAGGAGCTAAGGGGGAGATAAAAAAAAAAAAAGAGAAGAAAAGAAAAAGGGAGATTTTTCATCTGTTTATGAAAGCAGGCTACTTTGCAATACAAATGTTCAGTATACTGCACTTCCCATAAATTTTGCTCTATTGCTTAAATTCTGTACCCACTTTGATATATACATGGTCTAATATGCAGAACAGAGAGGAGGAACTGGAATGAACGACTCCAATACCCCACGATGGTCAGCCGTGGTGAGCCAGAGTGGGAGGAATCGCCTCCTTGCCTTTGCAGCAGGAGAAGGGCAGGCAGCAAAGGAGAATCAGGAGCTCACAGGCAATTCTCCTGGGGTCAGTGAAGTTGTGTGCTCTCACCTCCTGCAGACCTGCTTCAATGAAGTTGGGAGTTTGTTGATGTTTTATTTTTTCTATTTCCTTCTCTCAATTTGTTTTTCCTGCTGCCTCTCAGAAAAAGGTCTTCACCCACTGTGTTCTGTCACTCAGTAGAGTTATGCTGCATCCTCTCAGCTGTACTCTTTCCAAAAGTTGTATCAAGAGCAGAGAAATTGTTACTTGTGAAGGTAACTACCATTTGCCTTATAGTCAAAGGTAAAGTCGTGCCCCTCAAAGTGAGAAATCAGAGGTTTAGGCAGATTTTAACATGGTGAGAGAGGATTAGATATAAGTGTTAGATATCACTATGTATTTTTTCTATAAAATAAAATTTGCTATATATGGTATAGATATTTTTTTCCATAATTTAATAGGGACTTTTTCCCTGCACTATAGTAAATATATATAAAACACATTATAAAATATTTAAAATTTAAATACTTTCCAATGTAATAGACTTAAGAAAACAATGTAATATTATGAAAATGAACAAATTTTGAAAATAAAATTATTTTTTGTAATTATTGGTGTAAGGATAGAGCAAAACAGAGACCAAAATGCAGACTCTTGCATTTCCCTCCATCATGAAGAAGGAACAAGCAATGTAACAATGAAGAAAAGAACAAAGTTTATTGGAAAGCAGTAAAGAAATTGTATGGACATATGATTTATTAACATAAAACATAAATATAATACAGTGCCAAAATTCAAGAAAAATAGGGGAAAACAATTCTGCATAACTAAATAATAAATAAAAGGTTATGAAAAGCAATAGATAATGCTGACCAAAGAGAAAAGAAAATCATGTTGTGTAGAAAAGCTTTTATCCTTACAATTTTAGTGAAATACTTCTCCAATGAAAGAACTTATTAAAACTAATCAGTTTTATGGAATGAATCTTTCCGAGGACCTCTTTTGGTATTGAAAGGGCTTTTATTTTCCCACCGTGTTACACTCCCAAGCATCTGGAACAATCACTGGAAATATTGTTTGAAGACTCTAGCAAAAGTGTGGGGGGTAATGGGACTTAATGTTCTTTTGTTCTAGTCTTAACTTGTGAAACAATCAGTCTCAGAAATATATTTTGATACTCTGTTTTGTGGAGATCATTGGAATTCAGCTGAGCGAATATGATGCTGAAAAGTGATTCTGGCCTCACTGAGTTGGAAGGGAATTAAAGATTCATAGAAGCTCTGCAGAGCGATGTGAGACTGGAAGAACACCAGGATATAGAATGAGTCATAGGAGAGAATTCTGCTGTGATCTTAAAGCAAGAAATACATTGCTTTTTCATACTATTAACATATAAATTATTTTATATTATTACCTCGGAAAATAGTATTACCCCAGAAAATCAGACTCTTCATTACAGAACAGGAATGCTACAGCATATTAAATAAATATAATTATGTATATAACAAAAAATATCCATCACAAGCAATGTGACAAGCAATTAGTGTTCAATTGCAGCTAGTCAATACTAATATTACTGTTCTAATTATTTTATAATGTTGAATTCTGTTGAATACTTCATTTGGAAATTTCAGAGCAATCCTTTACAGAGCTGAACTTTAGTGGCACAAGACCTTTCTGGTTCTTCACATGATTTACAGAATCACAGAGTGGGTAAGGGTGGAAGGGACCACAGTGGGTCATCTGGTCCAAGCTCCCTTCTCAAGCAGGATCATCCCAGGGCACATGGCACAGGATTGCATCCAGAGTGTTTGTGGTATCTCCAGTAAGGGAAACTCCACCCCCTGTCTGGGCAATCTGCTCAGTGCTCAGTCACTGCGCAGGAAAGAAGTTCTTCCTCTTGCTCAGGTGGAACTTCATGTGCATCAGTTTCTTCCTGTTGCCTCTTGTCCTATTCCTTGGAGTCACCAAGCAGATCCTGGCTCCATCCTCTTGACACTATCCCTTCAAATACTTTGATGACATTGAGAAGTTCCCACTCAAACATCTCTTCTCGAGGGTTAATAGGCCCAACTCTCTCAACTTATCCCCAGGTGCTCCAGTGCCTTCATCATCTCCATAGCCCTCTGGTGGATCTGCTCCATGTCCCTCTTGTCCAGAGGAGCCCAGAACTGGACACAGCACTCCAGATGTGACCTCACCAGGGCTGAGTAGAGGGACAGGATCACTTCCCGACCTGCTGACAATGGTCTTCCTGATGCGCCCAGGATATCATTTGCCTTCTTGGCCATAAGGGCACTGCTGGCTCATGGACAGCTTGTTGTCCACTGGGCACCCCAGGTCCTTCTGAGAGCTTCCTTCCACCATGTACATGAGGTGCAGGACCCTGGTTTTGCCTTTGTTAAACTTCAGACAGTTCTCTGCCCACCTCTCTGGTCTGTCAGGGTCCCTCTAAAGGGTATCCGGGCCGGGGCTCCGCTCCCGAGCGCTGCTCGCTCCCGCCGAGCCCCGGGACGAGCATCCTGCGAGCATCCTCCGCACACGCGGGGCGGGCACGGCCGGGCCGGATTTAAGTGGGGCTGGACAGGTGAGAGGGGCGGGCTCAGGTGAGAGGGGCAGGGTCAGGGGAGAGGGGCGGGCTCCGGGCGGGGCTGTCCCAGCCGGGGCGGGCTCCGGGCAGAGCCAGCACAGGTGAGCC
>JAWWEW010000165.1:3892493-3939795 GCA_035583185.1 Anabacerthia variegaticeps | reverse complement strand
TATTTTCAAACCCTATAGATCCATAATCAGAGTTCCTTACCGTCTAAAATCCTGTCTATATCACAGCATATACGGGGGGTTATACTGAAATAAATTTATATATGAATTAATATTATTTCTCAATATACTTAAAAATTAGGAACTTTAGAGTTTTCTGTATTATACACACACACACCCACACACCCACACACACACCTCACACACACCCAGCAGCACCGGGGTGTAGGTGGTGGGGCAGGAGAACGCCCCAGTGAGGGGGTTCCTCTGTTAATGATATTTAATAGACCTCAGCTACATTTATTAGGGAGATCTTCCTTACTCTTTACATATATGTAATACATCTTCGCAAGTTAGAGGATGCAGTGAATAAATCACTTGATCTAGGGCTTAAGGTTAACATTTGAATATGCAGGACAGTAATAGTATTTTAAGAAGCAGTTCTATCATTTTTGTAACACAATGATCATGATTATTTTAAAACAAATATTACAACCAAAATGGAAATCAGTTAGATTTTACATAATAGTAAGTCAAATGGAACAGATAAGAACTCAGTAACTTGTTATTATCCTTCTATCTTGATAGTTCATGTTGGCTACAAATCAAATCTTGAAAAGTGTAGAAAAGCTTGTATCATTATTTCAACTCCACTGTAGTTGGTAATCCCGATATTCAAAGCCAGAGAAATCTATGCTTAAAAAACATGAATAAGATGAGACAAAACTGATAAAGTATTGTTTACAGTTGTAAAAATGATTGAAATTAAACTGATGGCCATATCATATATCTGTGGTAGAATCAGACATCAAACTAGGGATGTAATCCAGTGTAATCACAGGAGCATAGAATAAACTGTAAGGGAATTTTGGAGGTCATTGGGTGCAAACCCTCTATTCTCAAAGCAGGGTCAGTTTAGATCTGGCTTTGGTTGCTGAGAAGGTTGTCCAGTCAAGTTATGAATATCTCCAAGGGCAGAGATTTTATAGCCTCTCTAAAGCAACCTCTCTCAGTATTTAAGTACTTCTATGGTGAAAATAAACTTCATAATCTGTGGTGTTAATTCCCATCCGGACAAGTTTTCCTGTTGTTCCACCAGTGTACATGCCTCAGATTTTGATCCCATTCTCCTAACAGGCAATTGGAGATAGCAACAACATCTACCCTCAGCCTTCTCCCAGACCTGTTTCTCCGAGTCCATCCACCTTCTAGAACGTAACACGGGTCAGTCCCTTGCCCACACAACTGGCTCTCCACTAGCCTTGCTCAAATGTGTCAACATCTTTGTCACACAGGGAAATGCAAAACTGGACACTCCTCCTGATGGCTTCTCATGGTCCGGATAGGCAGGCTCTGGCTGCCCCAGCCCAGTGTCCTCAGCCTGTTTTGGTGCATGAGCATCACAGTCACCTCATGACTCCCATCTCTCATTGGGCAATGTCCTTTCCAACCAGCCTGGATTGCCTGGGGGTTTCTTACCCAGGAACTTTGGGTGGGCATCAGATTCCTGTGTCCCCTTCTCAGGTATCTGCAACAGACAAAAAGGCTGATCCTGTGGCTTTTATTCATGTGCTGTTTATAACTGTACCAAAGTATTGATGTTTTCATTAGCAGAAGGGTCAAAGTGTGTGAAACTAATATGTCTAGTTTCAAGGAAAATAAATTATAGTGGAGGAAGCTACTTGAACTAGGTCCTGATTTCAACTGCTCTGTATCAGCTTGATTAAATCAACACTGGACGGGACTACCAATAACACTAGGTGGGTTTGATTGAATTGGAATGCTTCAGACAATTATGAAATAGCTGTTGAGTAATAAAATGTTCTGCTTTTTGTCCTTTGTTTCACAGGGTTTCATCTGTGTGCAGGGAAAATATTCTTTCTGTATCAAAACAAGAGAAACAAGTCTGCAAATTCATTAAATCTGGTTGAGGGACAAGGAAAAGCAATTAGAAACTGGTATTGGATGGGTATTTTCACATTTGAATATGGGTCTGTTCTGACTTTTACAGTATAACAAGACTTGAAAATTAAAAAATTCTTTACTCACTGATTTTTTGTAGAAAAATAATTAAATACGTTCTCTAGCAAAAAAATTGTCAGAATCTGATCTGTTTCACATGTTCTCTGTAATTCTATTGTGTTTTCTTTATGATTATGATGTACACAGCCTTGTGTCTTTCTCTCATCATTCTTCCTGATACTCTTAGGCTAAATGCACTAGGTATTTTCTTATGTACACCATAGACAGCAGTGTGACCAGCATGAGAACAAATCTGCTATTGCAACATCATCTTGATCATGCTCAGGAATCCCAGTAGTCATTTTGGTTTTCTGTGCCCTTTATTTGGAATGAATGGGGAAAAGATGTCTAAATATATTGACCTAAATATATTTCCAATGAGATTTATCCTGCAAAGGAGATTAGAGCATCTTAATGGTATGCTGCTGCTTCTCCTTCAGTGGAGAGAAGTAGTTGATAAAATAGATGATTAAATCCTCATCACTCAGTCTCTAATAGCAGTCATAATAGCAGTGAGAGTGTTCAAGGTTGTTACAGGTAGTGCTTGTGCCTCCTGTCAACTGCACTTGGTTTAGGGTTTCAATATTTTCTTTAAAACGCCAGTAGCTAGATAAAATGGAAGATTTAATTTTGAAGATTACAGTATAATCCAGTGTATTTATTGAAGCCAATCAATGCTCATTGGTTTTGGGTGCTCTCTGAAGTCAATGGAATTTCTGCCCTAACTCCAGTCATATTCAAGCATATCACCAAAATTAATTTTTTGATAACTTGAAACTTCAATCTGTGCCATTACAAGAGTATATATTTCCCTTCTTTTTACATGGCAACATCATGATTGGTAGTGGTTTCTTGTAGCAGCTGAGCCACTGAATTCAGGATCACTTCTAATTTTTAATATAACACACCTGATTTGTTGGAGTTTTTTTATTCACATAAATTGGGATTGTTCCATGAACAGGTCTGTTGAAAAGAAAAAAGATTTAGTATGCAGCAAAAACCAAATACGATGTTTTCTATCCTATACCCCATCTTTTTAAAGTTATAATCAACAGAGAGTTCTTCCTTTTTAACTAGTTATTTAGATTTTTGTAGTTGTTGCTGTGAGACAAATGCTGTGCAGTCTTATAAAAAATCCTGTAAAACACTCATAAAAGATTTCAAAAGTCTCTGTTGTTTAAGAGACACAAGTCAGGGATCCTGATGGGTGTTCCTCTCTGAACAGGATTCCTGCCCTTAAGTATTGGTTAATTCCTTGTGAGTGAGGGCTGCTGCTCAGTAAGTCTTTGGGGCTGTTAGAGGTTCACAATGTGATGGTAACACATAATGCTCTCTGTGCTGAACTGTGTGTGGAGTGAATTAAAATTATTAACAAGTCTCCCCTCTAAAGAGCATTAGCTAGGCAATAAATCAACAAGGGATACACAGCATGATGAAACTTTATAGCCCAGGGTTATTACAACACATGGGGCACCTTCAGAGGGCTTTAATCTCCCTCAGGAAAAATAATTTATTACAGCAACATCCTCTGAAGTTCCCTTATAGATACAAAAAATATTGAGATGAAGCATTTTGCAAAGCAATATTAGCATTGCTAAGCAGTCGGACGATAAATATATTTCCTTTTCATTTTGATGGTAAACCAGCAAAAACGTATACCTGAACTAAGTATATAAGTACATAAGTTTTTATTCAGCTTAATTGCTTAATTAGGCAATCTTTAAAAGGCTTCAGTGTCACCCAGTGCCCAGACATTGCAGTCTATGAAGTGCCCTTGGTGGCTGTGTGTTGGTTTCTTACAGACACCAGGAGGGGCGTGATGTGCCTTGGCTTGGAAGAAAGGCCAAAGAGTGAGTGGGTCACCCTATTTATTCTGTCTGGGCTGAAGGCAACTGACTGCTTTAACAGCAATAGAGTAGCTGAAAGTGGTTGTGTCAAGAAATACTTTTACTGCCTGAGCAGTCAGCTTTCAAAGAGCATAAAAATGGCTTGGAGTGATATCTGCCCCCTATTATTTCCATATGTTGCCTCTCCTGAGGGGAAAAAGCAGAATATCTTCTAGGCCTTTGGACAAGGCTGGGGAAGAAAATTGGCTCAGAGGTCTTTGCCACTTTTTTCAGTACTAGATGAGAAATGTAACCACACTTCCTGAGTGCAGGCTTAGCCAAAGCTCAGCTGGAACACTGTGTTAAGCAAAAGGAGTTAAATGGGAACAACAGAGAAATCACTTCTGTAATCTAAATATACAGTCATTGAATGTACTGGGGCTTTTTCCATTTATTTGTTCTTTGGTTTGGTTTTGGTTTGGTTTGGTTAGGTTTGGGTTTTTTTGCGTGTAACACATTTACTTCAAAAGGTGCAGAGAAAATCAGATGGAAATTTTTTCATCTCTTATAAAACTTAGGATTCCACAACGGAGTGGAACTGAGTCTTCACTGGAAGACTTTTGCCTTTTTTTCCCAACTGTTCCAGTTCTACCCAAACTTTTGAGTAAAAGAAGATGCCAATAGTGTGATCTGAAAATAATGCAGAGCCATGTATTCTCCTTTCCCTGCAAAGTTATCTGCTGTGTTGCCTAATGCAGACAGGCACCAGCATGCAATGCATTTGTACTGGGACATGCAATAGCAAACAGAATTATTTTCATTAATACATGTCTTAAAACATTCTCATTCAACACTCCTATAAGCACCTGTTCTGGTCAGGGATGTGGCCCTTTAGGACCCTGAAGGCCAGATGGGTTGTGCCTGAAGGGCTTTCTGCAATGGAAGATCAGGTATTGAACTCCACTGGTGAGCCAGATCCAGCCCACAGCCAGAGTGTGCACATCCATATACTGCCAAATTTACTCATAAACCTTGCATCACTCATCTAAGGTATACAAATATATCTCTGAGCAGTCATATGGTTTTTGTTCTTGATTTCTATATTGGTCAACTTCTAGCAGTTTCATTTTCTCAAATAAACATTTTAGTAACGAAATGTCTCCTGCAACACTTAATTCTGTCTACAAAAGCACGTATTTTTCAAGTTCACAAGGAATTCATTTTTAGAACTTCTGGTTGCATTGACCATTGGAATTCTTGGCCCCTACTCTGAAATAGACCCAGCTGGGCAAAAGCAGAGAAGCAATCATGCATGGATACATAATCAGATTTTTAAAGTATTGGCCAGGATATGCTTAACAGAAATACCATAAACCTGTAAAAGACTTACAGCTATTCCTGGTAGCACCAGTAAAACTTCAAAAGCCTTTAGTCTACCCTTGTTCTACAATTTCATCTTCTGTTTTTCCTTTGTGTGTATTTCCCAGACAAAATGTTAACAGTCAAATCATTCCAGACATGTGTCTTCTATTAACTTGTTGAACTCGAGAAACTTATAACAGTCCATTAGAATGATTTCCCCTCTCCCTAAGATGCCCTGCCACAAATCGTAGAGCGACTTTAAGCTTTACTTGCCTGTACCTAAAAATACTGTAGGCCTGAAAAAACCATTGAAAATCCCTTTCCAAAAAGAGAAGTTTAATTCTGAACCGTGGCCCAGAGGCATTTCAGTCTGCTGCTCCAAATTACTGTAGATGAATTCGATAGCCTGGGGTTGTGTTAGTTGAGATTGATTGAAACATCAGTTGGGTTTAATCCTGCTGCCTGTGAGAAAGGAATATAAATTGCAAGCAGAATGGTAGCCCTGAATGAGATGATCAATACCTAAGCTCTCCCAGAAATCTGAGGCATTACATTTCACATTAAATTATTTAATAGAATCTGTGCTAAAATTACTATGACCTATATCAGGAGGGAACAATTAATATTTTTATGACTTTTTATTAGAGTAAGTTTAAGTTCATTTTTCAAAACCATGATCACACTTGCTATTTTTATATGGCTCCTTGGAAGTGTTCCCTCAGAATGAATCCTATGAATTTTCTTTTGTGTGAATGGAATTGAGCCTTCTAGTTAAAAAATGATGAACAGTAATTAGAACATAAATTATTTAAAGGTCTCATGGTTTAAGCAGACATAAAAAGTGGCAGGCAATTAAATTCGTGGCAAACTCTGGGGAATATTGGTGGAAACAGGTGGAAGCAAGTATTTTATGGGATCTTAGGACAAGCTTGAGGGCTCGGGAGATGGTGATGTGTGGATGAAAACTGGCATTTTTCAATCTAATGCTGGCTTAACAAGATGTATAGGAAACCTTATTGCACCAGTGTGAATGTCCCCTGTGGGTCAGAGCAAGGCTCAACCTCCACATTTAGAGCTCCAGATGGGAACAACCAGCCCCCTCTTTGCAGGATTTCTCTGGCTTCCATCCCTTTCTCTGCATAAATATCTGGGGTGTGCACAGGCTTTGGAGAGCAGTTTCACAGCTACTGTGGAATCAAGCAGAGCAAAGAGGATTCTGACAAATGAGCAAGGCTTGGCAGCATCTGGGAATTTGGAAAAGTGGATGCCAAGTGCTCTAATTCCCTGTACCTATCCTGTCCCCACAGCAGCAGGAAACTTCTGATAAATAAATATCACCAAAATCTCTCTGCCTAATGGGAAATAAATCTAATTTTTAAATTTTCAAGCCCAAAAAATGGTGTTTAATATTCATTTGCCTTTCTGTGCTAGAACCAGCTATAATTTACAATTTTGTAGAAAATGTTTGTAGACCTATCTTATATTCCTTTTTAAGAAACGTGTGACCATTATGTTGAACCACAAATCTCTTTTTATTTGCTGTATGAGCCTGTAGTGTGTCCAAATCTACGTGTCTTTATTCTCCTTACATATGTTTCACATTTATAGCAAGTAGCATGAACTCCTAGGTGTGGTCAAACAAGCCAGTTTAATAAATGTATATGTATTTAGTGTTTTCTTTGCACAGTGAGACAAAGATTTCCTTTCACCACCTGCCTTTATTTGTGTGAGCAAGCTGGACACACACAAGAATTAAATGCAAGACTACCACGAGGCCATACAATTCTTCTCTTCAGGTTGTTGAGTCTGTCCTGTTACTTTAATAGATGTCAGTCCATCCTTGCTTGGCAGGTGAGTTTGTCTTTATTTCCTGAGCTTGGGCCTGCCAGACAACGAGCAGTCATCTCATACAACATGGCCCAGATCTGATGGCTACTTAATGTGACAGCATTTTTGTGAGCATTATCAAGACTGTGCTGGAGAGGTTATTGCCTCAATGTGGGTTGTTTCATTCTCTTGGGACAGTGGAAATTGCAGCTCAATAATGCAGGTTTTTAATTGCTTCTCAGCACACCAGTCCAGGCTGTAGGCCAAAGATGTTCTTTTTAGTGAAGGTAGAACACTTTGAATGCTACAGAGAAGACAGGAAAAATATGTTGAAAAATAAAGATTTCTGTAATTATTCCTATTCCACTTAAGAGAAACTTGGCCCATGTGAAAAATGTGCTATATTGCACAGAATATACTCATATTAAACATATCATTAAAGTATTCTGTAGCCTAAAAATTTTTAAAATAGCTTTCTTTATGTTTTGAATTATTTAAATAACATTGAAATCAATGAGGACACATAGAAGGGCAGAGTTTGGCACTATGTTATGGAGTGTGCACATTGAATTGTACAAATTCATGATGTCAAATAATACTGTGAGCTATTAGGGCACTGTTTTCTGTTTATAATCTACATCAGATTTTTGTTCTACAGAAACAGACTTAAAAGCTCCAGAACCCCCTAAAGAATTGATTATTTTTAGGTCTTTAGAGGGTTTGTGCACTTTAAATCCAGCCATATTTTTTAACTAAATCTGGTTATGTGTGACTGTTAGCAAGAATGAACTATTTTAAATACCTAAAAAACCCTTTTAGCTTGCCTTACAGCTTAGCACAGAATCCACAGCATATAGCTGAGCAAAAGTATTTTTACTGCTAATGAAAACAACCCTGGGTTTGACAGGAATGCTAAAAGATAAAGTCACTAGGCTTACCAATTTTTGTTGTTGTTGTTTGCTGAAGAATGAAAATAAAGCTAAATACAGAGATAAAGAATGCATATTACTGCTGGGGAAACCATTTCCTTTTCAGCTTTTTAGACATTGACATAAATCTTCAGATGCAGTTTTCAGAGTTGCACAGGGTATTTAACTATTTCCTTTTTATTTCAGTGGGAAAAGGCAGGAGGAACTGTAGAATACCAAGAGGAAACCATTATGAGCTCGAACTCATCTCCTCTCCAGGAATGAAAAAGCTGACAGGCACACTGATCCATTGCTTCTCTCACTTCAGTCCCAAACTCTCCCCGCTGGGAAGCAAGTTTTTCAGCTTTTTTTCTGAGGTGACGCCACTCTTCCAAAAGAGAGCAGAAGGAGGTGTTCCAAAATTTAGCTAATAACTCAGAAGTACAGGCTAATGTGGATTACAAGCTTTAATTTAGTTGCCTCTTTTGTTTAATAAATATTAACTTCTTCCTTCTCCCTCTCCCTTCTTTTCCTTTCCCCTCCCTCCCCTTCCCTCCCCGCTTCTCCTGCCCCCTTTCTGTTTCTCTCTTCCTCCCTTCTTTCTGATTTTAGTCATCAGCCAGTAAAATACTGTAGAATAACACATTGTCAGTCCCTCCTGCCTGAGCTGCTCCACCCTGTGTTGAACAATTAAATCTTCATGGTGGTGTGCCACAGAGAAGGTATGTTTGAAGCAAGGGAGAGAGCCTGGGAAGGGTGAGATGGGCTTCTTCTCTCCAATCAATAAGCAATATAAGAATTTAATTATTTAGTGGAGTAGTTATTACGAATCTGATCTCTCTTATCCACAGACAGCAATGTGTTACTGCTCTGGTTCTCATTTCTGGAGTAAATTATTTCTATATACACTATGTGTGGGATTTTGAGTTTATTTGTGTGTAACAGGTTGCACAAGGGGAAGATTGTCCTACCTTCATATATACTGTGGTGGGCTCCTGGATGAGCATAGACATTTAGGAACAAGGTATTGAAATTATAATATAGAGGTACATGCTAGGTCTAACACTCAACAGAAGTAAAAAATAAAATCAATCATTAGGAATAACTAGAAGAGGAAAAGATAAAGGAAGAAAACTGTATTATACCACTGAATACCTCCATGGTTTGTTGAAGCCAGTCATGGATTATTACAGTCCTCTGACCTCACACCGTATATACTGGAACTAGAAAACTTTTAGAGACAAGAAATTCAAAAGAATAGAATGACAGTTAAACAGGGAATGACAGCATGGGATACCAATCTTCAACATAGAAATAAAGACATCTTAATCAAGATGGAAGTCTTCAAAATGATGAGTAGGATAATGACCAGATTTGTCTTCTCCAGCACAAGAAAGCAGGACTATCAAATTAGGGTAGTAAGGGCTGACAAAAACACCCAAAACACACAAAAAGCCCAAACCCAAAAACCAACAAGACAAAGCCCCCCCAAAAAAACCAAAAACAAACCCAAAAACCCCAAAAGAAAACCCCACAAGCAAACAAACAAGCAAACAAAACTCACACCCACCCAAAACCAAACCATAAAACCCAAGGCAGTTGTGTTAGACCTGTGAAATTCACTGCTTCAAGGCATCTTGGACTCCTGGATGACAAAATATGGTGTGTCAAGAGGGGACTAACAGGAATTTGGAAGAGACATTAATTGATGATTACTTTGTAGACAAATACCAGCAGGCTTTGGGAATTTTCCAAGATGAAAACTGTTGGAAAAGGAAAGAGTATTAAGAGGGAATACTGCACATTCCTGCCTTGTTTGTACTCTTCGTAGAACTTCACTTTTTCCATTGTTGGGGTCAGAGCAGTAAGGTGTGGTCTGACAACTGTGACAATTCTGTGATCCTTCCTGGCATGTGGAAGTGCTTCAGCAGTGAAGAAGAGAGAGCTGGAACCAAACATCCTCCTACAAAGGAGAAAGCATAAATATCCTGCATCTCATTTGAATGACTTTCAGAACATGCAGGAGAACACACAAAAAGCCCATGTACTGACATGGCCCTCAATTCCAATCTCTCAAATATCAGAATAATTCTTTGGTCCTTGCCCAGCAGAGTTTGTTAGTGAAAATTCTGTGGCATCAATGACAGAATTTTGTAACCTGATAATTTTGTAGCCAGGAAAGTTAAGAGCAGTAAAACTTTCTGGCTTCCACCTACATGTTCATTGAAATATGTATGTGTCAAATGATTCATCTTGATCCTCACAGACTGGTAGAGATTCTTGAAAGCTGGAATATGCATTTGGCTATTTAGAGAATAAAACCTTTTTTTTTTTTTTTTTTCTTTTTCATAACCAGAAAACACACAGGCAAAGGAGAGAACAGATAATGTTGTACCTGTCAGTCTGAAACAGCAATTTTGGAAAACTGTCTGGTGTTACCATACTTGGTAACCTGAAATCCAAATAGACACGTATGTGTTACCTCCAAAGCACTAGCAGAGTCAGTTAACAGAGTTTTAATAATAGTCAGCAACATTTGGAGCAAGCCTTATTCAGTCTGAAGATTAATTTTTAGTCATTCTGCCTCAGAAATTCACTGTCAAAGAAAAACAAAGGCTATTATCTCTATAACAGAATCCAGCTTACTAAAGAAAACAATAATAGCATCATGTTGTGGATGTGACGTTGAGAGGTCTGTGCTAGGAATATTTCCCAAAGGGTTTTTTTTTTTCCCTTTAAAAGTAATCTTACATGTTGCAAGGACACGAGATCAACTTGTGGATCCAAATATGTGCTCTGCTGCTATTCAGACCAACACATTGCATATACACTTCCATAACATGATGAAGCTTCATCCTAAAAGTATTAAGATTTCTTCCCCTCAGCAACTATGCAGAAAATTGGTTTACGAACTTGTTGGTCAGATATTTGGACAACTGATACTTGAAATTTCATAACTTATAAATGAAATGAAACCATCAAAATGTTTCTCGCTGACATCACAGCATCTCCTATTTCTCAGGCTTGGTAGTGGCTCCCAGCAGTTTCCATGAGTTCTGAGTGCAATATCTGATGCACATATCTATTCATAGACTGTCATGTGGGAAAACCAGTGGGCTAATTATTGCTGCCAGTTGGCAGTGTTTGTTGCTGAATAACAAAGACTATAGCAGAAAAATTCAGATTTTTTTTTCAGTGTGTGATTTGGGTAAATATGAAAACAATTTACAAACAAAAGACAGGAAATTTGTCTGAAGAACTTCCTCTCCATGTAGTTAACCCACTACTTAATTATAATACATAATCCTAATGACATTTTCTTAATCTTCTCTAAAGATTGCTAAATGCTATTTCAGGTCTATCATGAATATTATGACTATATTCTCTATATTTACACTATAAACTCTGTATTTACTATTACAGAGTTATTATATATCCTCTACATTAAGGAACACCCAAGCAAAACTAAAGCACTGCTATTCACATAAGAACAGAGCTATGCAGGAAAGATTTGTAAGATACATTTTGGAGACCCTTCTCAAGCTGATAAACTTTTACCTCTCTCCACTTCATCTGCGCTTTGGCCTCTCGTCTGTCTCTGCTGGGGCCAGTATTCACATTCCAGACCACGGGACAGCTGTCAGAGAGGTGTTATTATTATAATTTTTATTTTTGAAAAGGCAACTTGCCATTAAACACACCAGGTATTTTTGACTTCTCCTGCGAAGGGAATGATGAGCAGCAGACACAAGGTCTAAAGGCACTTCTTTCGTAAGGAATCCTTGGTTCCCTCGCTGCTCCAGTGACTAATCCTTTCCCCTGCAAATGCCAAATTTGTTAGCAGAGCATATGATTGGTGGGATGGAGAAGAAGTCAAGCATGCATACTTGATTTTGGTCGTGAAGAGTAAAAAACAGGTTGTTATCTATTTGCAAGGTCTTTTCATGCCGGAGTCCTGACAGTAAGACTTTGAAATGGAGAAAAGGGCAAAGGATCCGGTTCCATAAGCACTTCTGATAAAGGGGAAATGGGTGCTTGTGAGAGAATAAAAGTGAAACTCAACACAATTGCCATATTTGATGTTGAATGGTGTTTAAAATTTTCAGTCAGGCAATTACTTCTCTTCATACCCATGTAGCCTACGTGAAAATCTTGGAACTAATTATCCTGCTGAAAGGAAAATCTCAATAGTTGTCACATCAAGCTCCCATCATAGAATCATAGAATGGTTTGGGTTGGAAGGGATCTTAAACATCATCTAGTTCTAAGCCCCCTCCTATGGTGCTTGTTCTTAGTGTATATAATTCTATATCTAATCATGTTGCCACCTCATTTTTGCTGTTCTCCAATCCAGTAGCCACACTGCCAGTTTTGTGTACTCACACAAATGGAGCTGATGGCCAAATCTTCTCTTTAAAAATAGCTGTTTGGAGCAACACATCTAAACTAAAAGATGGGCAGGCAGCTCAGAAATACCAAAGACAGAGAGATGACATAATTCATGCCTCTAGCAAGCATTTTGTTCTTTATGTAAATAAAAGACAACATCTTCAAACTATATCCTTCACCACTAGATTGGCAGCTGCAAGAGATACTCTATATTTTATATTCAGTATTTTTCTCAGTATTTGGATGCCAAGCTGTGCTTTGTTAGTTGTACAGTATGTACAATTTCCCCCCTGTGCTCAGAACCATTCATAATTCATTGCCTGGATTTGACTAACTATATTTCTCATGCATTTACAAATAAGTGAAATTTCTTATACTCTAGTGGCTCCTTGTGGAGTTGCCTTTTTTAGACTGAACTGCACAGGATTCAGTATTTGTTCAAGGGGGTTTTTTCTACATTTCCTTTAATGCCAATGAAGGCTTTGATTTCTAAGTAAATACCTAGGAGAATCTCCCAAATATTTGAAGACAGAAGTCTTTTATAAAATAGTTTATCATTTTCATTATATGCATTTTCAAACTGATTTGTTACTTGGTTTTCTGCCTGACCTTTTATTCAATCAGCGTGTGTTAACTCATAAAAAGGTGTGCATAAATGAAATCTTCCAAAATTTAAATGGCAGATACCCAGGGGACATTCTTACTTTTATTGAGCTGGTCTGAATCACCTGCAGAGAGTAGAGCTGCTCTGGCAAAGTTATCTGACTGTCTCTTTGCAACCCTGTTGCTTTGTTTCTATCAATATATCCCACCCAGTTTGGTCTGTTTCTGCAATATACATGAAAAAAATGAAAATATTCTTTCACAGAGTAAGAAGTAAACCTTCCAGAAACCAGTAATTACTTATTTAGACAATTAAATCAACATGCAATACTTAAAACCTTGACACTTTTGAAAGTAGGCTTTGAAATATTTGGGCTCCAGCGTAGCATGTACTCTGAATTTGTCTCTGAAATTTAGAAAAAGATGCACCACTTCTTCGTGCATGAGGATTTATGTGCTTCAAATGCACAAGTATTTACCTGCCTGCAGAGTTCCAGATCCTGGAAAATGCCTGGGAAGAAGATCCTGTGGGTTATGCAGACCACTCTGGCTGCTCTTAGCAACCACAACGAAGGATGAGTGTGGGGGTAGATTAGGGACAAGGATTTTTCTACCAAATGGTCCTCTGGGTTAAGGAATCAAATGAAATTCAGGTCATAGATTTGGACTGGTAATTGCAGTTTGCAGATTCGGGCTGAGGTACAGCGAGCCAAGGAACACAAGCTGGGTGCTGGGCACTGCTGTTCTGGAAAGGTAACTGATCAATTGATTACACATAAAACGGTTTCTATAGCTGAAAAAAAAGCAACTTGTTGCATTAGTTGACAAAGGTGTGGTGGCTGAGGCAGAGGGTTGATAGCAACCTACCAGGAAAAGGAGACAATGAGGCTGTTGAACGCCACCCCAACCAAGTGATTGCCTTCTTTCTTATCCCCAAACTCCTAGACTGAAAATAAACAAGCTGTTAAACTAAAGAAGCAAAACATACCACAAATATTAAATAACTGTATTTCTTATTTCTGGGAGGATAGAGAAGATACAGTGTGATTATTCTCTGATGCTGCATCTGATTGATAGCTTTAGAGAATTTGGGACTGCAGCTGCTATGGAGTACATATTATAAATTTAGGTAGTTTTGTTTATCACCAATTGCTCTTAAAAATGTGGAAAAGAAGATGTTCAAGGCTGTATATGTGGATTTGAATTATGATGTCTCCTAATTGTTAGTACTTGTTTTTGCAATCTTCAAACATTATATATACACACACACATGAATATACATATAAACACACAGTGTCACAACCAGAGTGTTCAACACATGCTCAGTGTGAGGTCTGAGCATCATCTGGAGGCAGAATAAGGCAGGAGGAATTACTAGGTGGGTTTATTCTTCTGTCTGCGGACTTAAACCTATTTTAAAGCCTCAAGAGAAAAAGGAGAGATAATTTTCTGATTTTCTGTTAAGTTATAATACATCAAACAACACTAAGCAGTGAGGGAATTGTGAATGTTCATGCAAAAAGCATACAGTGAATTCAATCAGAATTAATAGAGCTTTACCTGTTACAGGTTACTCCAAACCTGAGCTCAAATCCTAATGGTAAAGTGTGAGTATATTTTGTTAGTAAAGCATTTTATCTCCTGCAAATCTAGTATTAACACACTGCTGACTTTCCCCCAAACCCTGCCCACTGTCCATGTTGTTACTGACTGTCTCTGTTCTTTCTACAGACACAGACTGAGGAGAATGATGTCTGCAAACCAAAATGTCCATTCATAAACGCCTTATTAGGAACATAATGCTGATTTGTTGTCATACATTCAATAAATCACAAGAACAACAGAGGGCTAATTAAATTTGGGTTTGTTATTGCATGCAAGATAAAGAGTGTTTTAGAGATTAACTGCAAACCTGTTCTAATTAGTGCCCAAAAGCAGATCGATAACCCCTCTCTCTTTCTTCCTGTACTTTGTTATTAATCACAAATTAATGGCCACACACAGCAAATGAAATGATGGATACAGCATTTTTCCCTGGGAGATCAACACCATTACACCTCAGATGACACAGGGTGTCAGTGACTATTCAGGGAAGAGGAGCAAAGCCACACTTAACGGGATGTCAGGCTTCAAGCTACTCTGTAAACACTTTTTCTCCATGTCAACCGAACATATTTACTTAAAAAAAGTGTTTTAAAGAATCATCGACTCCTAATGAAATTTACATGGATTTTTTATTTCGGGAACTAATGAGGTTCCCCAAAAGTGTGGCATATATAACATGTTTATACTCTGTTATTAAGCTAGCTAACTTTCCAACATCAGCAGTACAATTTTACCGATTGATTTTATTGTCTTTTCTGATGTTTTGCAGCCTGTGTTGAGGGTGACCTTTAAATCTCTCCCTGTAGTCAGCTGGAGGATTCTCTTCCATCTCATTCTTTCTCATGCCTTTCTTTCTCTGCATGTCTTTGTGATTATTTTCATGAGATTATTCCAGGATGAATCACATGACTTGTGATTTCATTGCAGAGAAAAGAAAGCCAAAGTTGCTTGAAATGAAAGAAGCAAGAGAGGAAATAGCAATCCCACAGGGAATGGGTTGAATTTGGTGTGTGACTGAGATATATTGAGAAATATGGAAAAAAATTAGAAATGTGTTTCCTGAACCACATTTTTTACATGAATGTTTAAGGTATCCAATTAATTTTTTAATGTATTTCATTTTCTTTATTTTTAAATAAATAAGTTTTTGGAGATGTATATAAACATGTTATATGAATTAGCTGTTCTTATAGATTTTTAGCTGAGATTTTTTTTGTTTGTTATTAAAGGACATATGTCAAGAGTAACTGGGATTTGCATGTTCATGCAATGGGGAATATTGACTCAAAAAAGCACAGCCAACCCATTTTGTCATCACCCCATCACAACTCCAGTCAAGAAATAACCATTGTGAGCCATCACCTCTAAAGTAGAGTTAGGTAATCAGCCCTCCCTTGCACGTGCCAACAAGCATCTTTTCATACATCACGTTGGATTTGGTGCCTCATCCATGCAGGGTGAACAGTTTGTGATGTATTGACCCTATGATCAGACATCAAGAAAAACCCAACCGAGAAAAAAGTTGGCCTGATCTTTATGTGATTCAATTTTAATTCCACAAAGCAACATTTACCAAAAAAAACCCCCAAAACATAACATTGGAACTATCCAGATAAAAACTGAAAACAGGTAGCAGTTTTGTTGATTTTTCTGATCTTTAACTTGAAAATTATCATACCCTCCTCAGAAACTCATTTAGTGCATTAGTGGCATCTAGCCAGGGCTGGCACATTTCATCGATTATACTACACATACTCTAATTAAATGGCAATCTTCCAATTTTAACAAGTCAATACTTCATTTTTTAAACATTTTCTTATCTAGCTTATTTTCAGCTTCCAAGCATCAGTTTTACTGGGCGTGCAGAGCAGGAGGCTCAGGGCAATGAAAGCCTAAATGTCCTTGTGGCTCTGGCAGAGCAATGTGTCAGACACTGGAGCACAAGGCAGGGTGCAGCCACCTCCTGACCCTACCTCAGACTCAGCATAGGGTGGCCAGATATTTAGGACTTCACACTCAGGTGTTTGGTTTTTTCTAGTCCCTGTCCTTTCCAATCCAAACCATTCTTTGGGCAAAAATGAGATTTTCCAGCTCTTCTTTAAGCTTTTCCTTCAATTTCCTAACAATCCTAAATTAAATTTCCTGTCATTTCGAATTTATCCATATATTTTATGTCTGACATTACATTTATTTCATACTTACTCTCTACCTACTTTCCAGAGTTTGAACTGTTCCTCAAAACCTAATTTTGTATTGCTTCTAATGTCTCACCTATGGTCTTTGAAAGAACGTGGCTTCATCTAAAACAAAAATTGCAAGGATTATAGGTTTCTGATGTTTAAAATCTTACCAAGGAGGCATTTGCCAACAACCATTTTGTGACATTAAATCCCGAACGTGAAAGATGCTGCCTAAGTACTTGACCTCAGTATAACTAAGTACAGAGGGTTCTGTTGTGGTTCATAAGCAAACACATAACACACTTCATTCTTTGCTGTCTTTGGTTTCCTGCTGAGTGAAGGGGTGTCAAGCAAAGCTAGAACAGTGACATCAGACACACTAGCTGGATAAAGAGGATATACAGAGATATCTAATTAAAATATCTGACTGTAGTTCGAGGTCCTTTGATTAGTTACTCTTAAATCACCAAGTGCAACGAAAATCATTCAACCAAAAAAACACAGAAAAAATCCAAATAAATACAAAAGCAGCTGCTGTTAAGTAGTTAATCCAGACTTAGATTAGCCTTTAAATTTTTCCACAGCTTATCATGAAAGGAACAAAACATTTCCTCTTTCAGAGGCAGCAACTGAGACTGTGATGGTATCTTTCTTACAGTACAGCTTTGAACTGTGACATTTATTCTGCCTTCCACCTCTGCTTCTATTCCTAGCTTCATGCTGAAATAGAATTTCATTCATATTTGCAGATATTCCTTTGTAACTTTTATTTAGCCTTTACCCTGAGGCTTTCTTTTTCCCTACAGAAAAGTGGTTTTATGAAATTTGGTCAATTGAAAGCAAAGAGCACTTTATGATAGCTTTATCTCTGCAACAAAGAGTATGTGTTAGCAGAAGGGATCCCGCTGATGCAGATTCAAATATTTTAAAAATTGTCACTATTTGACTGATAGTGTCTATATGAAATAATTCGAGGACATAAAGGTGTCTGAGGTGTTATTCTAGTCCATCTAACTGCAGCATTTTTCCAGCCATTTTAATGGAGCCTGGATCCTGCTCCTTCCTTTCACTTAAGGTTTTTCACTGAAAAGATAACTAACCAATAAATCAAAATATGAGGAACAATTATCTTACTTTTATTTCAATGCACCAAGTGAGCAGAGAGTACCAGCCAAAGGAACAGGACAGAAATCAGTGACAGGACAAAACTATCAAATGCCTGTGAACCATCTGACTGATAAAGGGAGGTGATTTGAGCTGCTCAAAGTTCCAAAAAGGGAACACTGTACTATACGAGTGCAACACACCTGCAGAGCAAGGCTTTGACTCCAAGTGCAGAAGAGAAATCTCTGAGCAGAAAGGGCACACTTCAGAAGGGGCTGAACAAGTGTATTTTAGCCATGCTACTTTATAGAATTGAAGAAGCAAGGCAGAAACATAAACCTATTTACTGAGAAGAAATATAGGGGTTTAGATGAAGAGTAATGTCTCCTCAATTCACCTCAAATCACCTTTTCCCTAAAGCAGGTCCAACTGCCACTTCTTATCTTTGAAAAACCCAACTATTTTCTTTATTTTCCCCTTCTACTTTCTCAGTCATGTTTCTGATCATTGCTTTCCGTATTTTCACATGAATAGGAACCGGTGAGGAAGTAAAAATCTTGAAACCTATTATGCTCCTATTCCTTGCCAGAAGAATGGATTTTCCTCTGCTGCCACTGAAAGAGGAAGAGAAGGAGGAGGAAGAGAAGGAGTCAAAGCAGAAGGAGAGAGTTAAAAAGAGAATGTGGGGGTTCATAGAGTAATGCAGCATTTACAGGCAACTGTTGAGTTCCCCCTGAGTTGCAGAAGGCTGAATAGCACAGTGTCTGATGTCTGGGTTAAAGCCTCTCCTCTGTTCTAAGTAATTAATAGGTGTCAAGCTAATAAGGAAAAAAATTACCTATACTTAAGGAAAGGAAATTATCGAAACAATTACAAGATTGATATTCATTAAATTCTAAAATTGTAAGATTAGGTGTGCTGGTTTAAAGGTAAACCGGCAGGAGAAATGGACCCACCACCAGAGAGTTTATAAGTCAGAGTTACAATTTAACGAAAAATATTGCAATAAATATACTGACACAAAGAGAAAACTGCTTTCCACTCACCCAAACCCAGCAGCATAACCCAGTGTCCCAGGGCACAAGCCCAAAGGGGTTTGTTAGCCCTTGAGCTGAGACCCACGTGGTTCCCCCGAGTTCAAAGCAAAAGGAAGTGAAGAACCTGTTGGTGCAGATGATGGCTGTGGTCTGGTCGGGAGCGGTGGTCTCCTCCTGTCGAGGTCCTGCTGCTCCTCTGGAGCTGACAAGAGTTGTAGTCAAGACCTTCTTACCCCCACTTATATATCCTCAGGGAGCACCCAGTCCCTCCCCCAGGGCGGGGACTCACACAATGGGTGATTAACTGTGATTAACATGGGGTATTGTTGAACCACTGATGGCCCATTGGCAGCCACATCCCCTCAGGCTGGGTGTGAAGGTGCTAAGGACTCCCTAATAATGTGCTACAAATGGTCCATTGTTCTTGGGAAATGAATAGAGGGGGTAGAATACATAGCTTTGATCACCCCCCACACAGTGATGACTGGTCCCACCTGCTGAACTAGGACATTAGGTTAGCATTAGCAATTATAAACTGTAAGATTAGACTGAAAATTAAGACAAATTCATTTGAATTTAGTTTGCATTTTCTAACGCTCACCACAATAAATACAACAGTAATTTTACAGTCCCTACTTATCCCACTTTTGAATCTTTCAGGAAGCTTCCATGGCAACATCACACCAGCCCAGCAAAAGGACTAGCAGTAACTTTGCCTATTAACTGACTCAGCATCTCATGACTGGTGAAAAACACTGGGCTGTTACTGCTCTGGTTAGTGTTTTGAAGCATTTTGTTCAGTTTGGTGGTTTTACATTATTCTACTTGGTGAAAGAAAATAATTGAAAAATAAAAATTTTAGCTGAAAAATATTTTTGCTATAGGATTGCTTAAAGTTACTCATTGCTGTAGCGTTCATCTAAAAATTGATGCAAAGTAACATATTTCAGTGAGGGAGTCTTGTTGCATGATCAAGAAAGGAAAAAATTCCAAGAACAGTTGTTTGTGATGCTTTTCATTTTCTGTAGAGAATGCTGATCTCTGCCAGCTATTTAGCTAGCACAGGTTAGTCTGTCTGTCCCGGTTTCACTGCGTTGTCTGTCACACTGCTCCCCTTGCTCCTTTCTCTTCCACACCCACGAGAGGAGGAGTAACCTCGAGATGCCACACCCACTGAAAAAGTACAACAAACTCTAGTGGTCCTTTTTATATAAAAGGATAAATAGAGCATTTTATTAACACTTTTTGCAGCAACAAAAGTGACACAGTCCACACCTTTTTCATTAAACACAGCAAAAGCTATGGTCACGTTTTACATCACTTTGAGGCACAAAGCAAAATACTTTTTCTCTTAAGGTCAGGGTATGATCTGCATTTAAAAAAAAAAAGGAGAAGAAACAATCCTCAAGTTGTATATTGCGGTAGCAGGGTTTCCAATCACTAGCACAATACAATGAACAGACCAAGAATCCAGAATGGATTATTACATACAATAATAATCATTTGATTGAATTAAGAAATGGATCGTTGTTGTCATTTTAGAGTATTAAGAAGTGGTCTGGTGTTGCTAACTTCAGTTGGTTCAGTTTGGTTCAATCCCAACAACCCCAAATATATACAACAAGCTAAATGAAGGTTAATATATAGTCTAGAAGATTATGCACTTCATAATGCATTGCACTTATTGCTTGGTACACTAATGTTGCAGTCACTGTTGAGTTATGATAAAAAGACAAGCGGGATGCTTGTTGGCTTCTTTCAACCCAACACTAGTTATTTACCACTTTGGTTTATTGTGAGTTTATAGGTTACTCATATTCAGTGTCCATTATTATTAGGTTTAATTAAAAGACAAATACATCTTTTATTTCAGGGATTTCTAAAATAACAACATTTTCTATAATTACAGTATCTTCAATAAACTTATATCTATGTATACAACTGTGGCACGATGTGTAAAAATATGAAAGCTATTAAGGGAAGAATAAGGGTTAAATTATTCTCTGTTTCTTCTATTGGCTTCAAAATATTCTGCAAAACAAATGCATCCTTTTTCATAGGGCTACTTGCTCATAGTAAATTTCTCTTTGGAATCATGTAAAAGACTATATCTTTTTCTATGTTATAGTGGGTTTTCTTCTCTTTCTAAAGAAACCAGTACAAATTTGAACTATACTGCAAAGAATAGAATAATAAAGCTTGGGTTTTGATAAAGGAATTTGACAGTCTGCCTGAGAACTCAGACTTAATATTATGTATTATTTTTACATTACTTGATAAATGCAGGGAAGAACATGACAAGGTCTGTAATTTCACAAGATTCTGCAAATAATAGAAAGAAGAATTTGTGCCCAAACATTCATTATAAAACTCCTAAATAATTCCTTTATTCATCACAGAGTAGCCTGCAGCATGTAATCATGATAAACATACAATATGCCCTATTTGTTCTTTAGGCTTGACACAATTACCATCGAGGGAACTGGATCAACCCTTGTAAATGCCCAGGACTCAACCTTTCTTCTTGAAGAAAGCTCTTGTCTTAGGCTAAACACACAATTCCTACATTGCACCCAGTAAATGTGTGTCTTTAACACAATCTCTTTCAATACAGTGTAACAAATATATAAGTGCATTTTTAATGATCAAGTAGTTTTGGCTTTCTAAAAGAGCATTAGATGTGCCAACTTGGTTGCTTAGTTGTGCTTTAATCTTTAATTATGAGTTTTAGCTCTTGTATACCGTATCTAATTGCCTCTATATTTTTGACCAGTAAACCCTTAAAACTCTAATGTTTATAGAACAAATACAACCTAATGAAAGTGATAACATGTCACAACTCATACAGATTGCACTTTGATGTATTTTTTTTTACAATAAGACCTTCCTTTTTGATATGTGTTTACATGTTTATACCACATTTTATTTCCGTGTGCAAACAATCACAATGAATTTAATCACAAACACTACAAAATATACCAAATATTTAGGTTTGTTATGAATAATCTCCTTCCCTATAGTTGTATGAGTCTTGTACTTCCTCTTGTACAAATTCCTCTTTCTTCTCCCAACCATTAGGCCAGCCACCATTGACTTGGGTTGTAGCACCGTAAGACTTGGTGGTACCATAATTTACATAATTCTGAGTAATGTCCCCTGTCTCTTCAGCAAGTTCATCTTCATGAATAAAGCCACATTTCTCTTCGCTTGTCTGTTCAGGGTCTGCCCAGGGTTGTTTCTCTCCTGAAGCAAATATGCCATAGAAGATTACACCTCCGTAATGGACCAAAGCCGCAATGAGGAAGACATACTGCCATTCTTCACGTGTCTGGAAAGAAGACATTTTCTAAATCAGATTAGCACAGAGTTATCTAGCTCTTCTGAGCTGAAAGATTTAAATTAGGGATTGAGATTGTGATAGTACAGCTCAAACATCTAAGTGTCCAGATTCTAGCTATTTATGTCTATCTGTCTTTGAAAAATTGCCACAAAATCATTGACCTGCTGAGCATGTGATGAAGCTTCAACTTTGCATCCCTGGGTGCAAGTCCCAGACTCTAATATGGATACCCTGGCAAGCTGAATTACAGAAAGGTCTTTTTATTGAAACCAATAGTATTAAACTGGAAGACTTGAAAACTGTATTTCCATTTACCTTGTTCTTTGTCATTGCTCCAACAATTATAGGGCAAACCATTCCAGACAAGGTCCCGACTCCATTAGAAATCCCCATTAAGATACTGGCATACCTTGGGGCAATGTCTAAATGGTTGACATTGAATCCTGCAATAGAAAGGTTAACAAACGTTCACACCAAGAGCTGAGCATGACTTCAGTTGTGAAAAGTAGTGCTATCACTTGACAATTTTGCTATGACATATTTGGACTGCTTAGTTGCATTTCTTTTTCTTTAAAAGACTTAAATATTCTGAGAGAGTCACACAGACCATCAGAAGGCAGTTCCCTTCTGTTCTACAGTGGTAAAATGAAGAGAATGAAAAGACATTGTCTACAACTGAATTATTAATCAATTTTTATAAATATTTGCTTGTTCTCTTTAATTTCCAGCAGCAAAATTCTCTTAAAAATGTTTACAGTGACTATTTAAGTAATCTCAAGAGAAAGAACTAATTCTTTTCAAAATAAGTAGTGAGGTACAAACAGAAAGGAGATCTTTGGATACAGAAATATAGTAAACTGGAAAAGGCAGGCAGTGTGAGATGGACAGCTTGGAAAAAGTGAAATACACTTCTCAAGTTGTGCAAAACAGGAATGATACCTTGCAGAGGATGTGGGATGAAGGACAGATTTGATTAAGGAGATGTTTGGCACAAAATGAACAGGAGCCCATTTGAGACATAAGGAACCAGCATGGGAGAGGATACTAAAATCACAGTGGGAAAGCAAGGGAAGGTCAGGTGGCTTGTGTTTGGGAAAGGAAAAAGCGAAGGTGTGATGAATCAGCAGGAAAGAGAAATACCTGGATTTTAATTCAGGAAAAAATTTCAACTAATTAGGCCCAAATTAATAAAATAATACGAAACTAGCAAATTATTAACCAATATACAGTTGAAAAAATTGTAAAATACCTATTTTAAACAAAGATGTGTCACTGAGGTATCATGGTGTAAAAGCAGTTTGATTTCAAGAAAAATCTATAGTATACATTAGCATCTTAATGAGAAGAAAATCTAATTTGCTGCAATGAATATGGAAAAGATGGAAGTATTTGAACAGAAATAATTTACTACAAAAGATGTCATACTGAACGTGCTTTTCTTTGTAGGAATTTTGGGAATTCCAAAGTGAGTGGGCTTTTTAATTACTCTCCATAAATAAATACATAGTTAGGCGTTCTGCCTCTCAAGACAAAATAATTTAGTAAGAACAGTAATATAATCTTACCAGATATGGCAAATCCACTAAAGCCCACAGCAAGCACTAAGAATGAAATAGCCACTCCTTTGCTGTGTGAATATCCCACCACGAGAAGAAGAGTTGCTTCCATACCAAACCCTGGAGAAATAATACAGAAAACCAGGCACTGGATTTAATTCCCTCTCAAATGCTGAAATCCTCAGGATATGGTGATGTTTCATAGGAACACAAACAAAACATTGTCTCAGAGCAGAATATAATCAGGTATTTCTTTCATCCCTAAACAACACATGTTCTTCCTCTCTCAAATAATCCTTATTTTACTCTTTGTATGCTAATTTATTTTTACTTCCTGTCAGTTGAAGATGAAAATAAATACGTGTGTTGTGGTTAGGTCATTCCAGCCACCTCTCCTGGGAGTATACACTGAACCTGCTTATGAATTTTCCAGCCCTAATCACAGCTAGGATCCATCTCCTATGGCTTTAACATCTCAGAAATCAGGGATATAATCTCAGGTAATCTGGGTTTTCTTGGTGCAGATAGTGTTTGGATGAGGAGCTAAGATTGAGTAAGTAGCTAAAGGTAGACAAATTACCTAAAAAGCTCAACTGTTTCTCTAACAATCAAAATGCTTTTTCAAATACCAAATAACTATGTCGAAACTGGGAATAGGAACAACTGTATTTTCTTTTATTTGGTAACAGCATCTGCACTACATAAAAAAAAAAAAAAGCAGAAAGTGTTGCTTCCTAAACACATATAACCATGCAGTTTGTTTGTTTATTCTGTACAGGACACAATATGGACATCAAATCTCTACAAGAAATTTTGACATAAAGTAAGAAGACTTACCTCCACAGTTCATTATCTTTCTCACATTAGTGGTTGAAAGAATCTGCCTGGTTCTTAAAAAGTCTGCAATTTGTCCACCAATAGGAACAATAATTGTCATCACTAAATGTGGCACAGCAGATAAGATACCCACCTAAAATAATAATTAGAATTAGCGAAGTATAAACCATAAGAAAACATTCATTCTTCATTTTTTGAAGCATTCAGCAACTAATTAATTATTTCTTTTCAATGCCAGCCTATGTGCCAAAACTAAAAGTTTAGATTGGTTTATCAACTGAGCAAAACCAGTGACTTGAAATTATTTTATTTCATGAAACACAGTGAGAGATTTTAAGAATGTCTGATGACATGACACTTCTTGGTTATAGATTGTTTTCACACTTTATATTTAAGCTAAAGTCTCTTTTCCTCTCTACTCTTCAATAAAGTTGTGAAATTGTGTATTTCATTGCAGTTGATATATGTGGCAGCTATGTTGTTCATGTTAATAAATGTTCCTCCCAATAAGCCAGATATTAACTGAAGTAACTGGTACTCCTGTTATTGCTTTAAGGGGTTGCTGATTAAATTATAATTAGTCATTTATGAGTATCCCTATCCAGAGCAGATGCTGTCAGAAAACTGACTTTGCTGTCATTGTTTACAAAGCTTCAGCTTTGAATCCACTCTAAGAACATTATTTTGGAAAAAAATATCAAATTAATTATATAGGATAGGACCATTCTTATTGCATGCAGGAGAGATGATGTTTCAAGTATAGCAAAGCTTTTAAAAATAACTCCAGCTGAAAACTGAAGCTCATCTCTAAATGCAGGACGGCATTGTGTAATTTCAACAGCTTCCATAATACAGCAACTCTTTAGAAGACAGTCACCTCCTTGTCACTTGCACTGCACTTTGGGGTGACAATACCTCATGGAATAAGATGTAAATCCATGATAAAGATGCAGAACACTTTGCTTTCCTTCTCCTAATAAATACCACAAAGGTAGCTCTGGCATTTACTTAGTTAACTAAGACAGAAGCTTTACGTTCTTTTTACATACCTTGCTTATTTCAAATCCAAAAACTTCCTCAAAGTAAGCTGGCTGACTAATGAGCAGCAAATAAAAAGTCCAGCTTCTACAGAAGTTTGCAACTATTATTGCATAGACTGGCATAGATGTAAAAAATTTTCTCCATGGAGTTTTGTATTTCTGAAACATAGAAAGGGGGATCCAATTACCACATTGATCATTATCAATTACCCATCTTCCCTTTTATTACCCTTTGTTTGCCTGGTCTCTCCCACAACTGCTTATAAGCACAGCTTTACGTCTCTGAATTCCAATTACTTAATTTACCATGAATTAAAAGCATTTATATTTAGAAACACAAAATTACTACAAAATGCACGAGTGGAGGAACTCAGTGATAATTAATTTTATCACAACACTCAGGTACAAGTGCCATTATCTCAGTCATGTAAGCATGAACATACTAAGTCCAAAATAATAGTAATATGTCTTTAAAGGACAATGTTGCTGCATCTTAGGCAACAGTGAGATTTTACACTGTAACTACACAATTCATATTTTTTGTAAGCATGTATTTTACCATTTAAATCTTAATTCCAGCATTCTAAATAATTTTTATCAAGCCTCAGCCAAAACTGCTTGCTCAATATGTTTTTGTTTCGTTTATTGTATTTTTAAAATGAATTGCATAGTGACAAAAAGAATGGGGGGGGTGGGGGGGGGAAGACAGATGGACAGAGCTACAATCCTGCTGAGTCCCAACACCTCTCCACAAGTCCAGGGTTCTGCCCATCTGTGTTGATGCAAATACAGAATCCAGACCCAGATAAGTGCTTGAAAATCACTTCAGGCTGAATTTAGTCTACTATTGATTTGAAGACTGGCTTTTTTTCAAAGAAAAACAGCCCATAGAGGGGTACATGCAACACCTTGTATACCAATTAAATTACACTTAACTGAGAGCTAAGGATTAAGTATGAGTTAATTAATGGGAAACCAGCCAGAAAATCTAACTTGATGTTATGGGAAGAACTTTTGGATTAAATACTTTAGAAGCAACCGAATTACTGATACAAGAGAATTGCTAAAAAAAAAAATCAATTAAAAAAGAAACAATAAAAAAGACAGAAATGATACACCCCAAATTAGAATGGTATGGACACCCTTTGAAGTAGCTCAACACATCAAATTTTCAAAATCATGAACAATACTGAATTCTATTGAATATTACCTCAGACAGTCCCTCAAGAACACCTAAAATTGGCAACTATCAAAGAAATTACTTTGTAATATTTTCAGTCCCTTATTTCATCTGGAACAGAGGTTTTTTGTGAAGACAAAAATGGTTTACCCCTTAATTCTACCAAGAGCCAATGTTCTGACCACATAGAAAACATAATGGAGAGTGGTAGTGAGGGTCTAGTGGGAATGGATGGTGTGAAAATTTAAGCAGATGAAGTGAGGCTTAAATAATTTTTTTTTTTTTTATTTTCTGGAGTGAATAAACACTCTAAAGCTTATCAGAAATAATAAAATTATTATTTAGCATGGTAGGAGTGTTAAGTGGCTGGAGAATTCTCTGAGTTCCTGTGTGGTTTTTAGCAGTCCTTGAGAACTAAACCAGTACAGAATGAAGATTATGAGAGGCTTGATAACACGTGTCCAGCAAAATTACAATAATGGGAAATATTCTGGGTCTCCTAGCACACCTTATTGCAACTCGCAGTCTTTCTGGCCAACAAAACATAGATTAATCAGAGTTTGCATTTTCTGGTGTTCTGAGGACCTTAAGAGACACTGAATAGTGCTTTCCCCCCAGTTTGATTTCAGGAAGAAGAAAACCTTCCAGAAATTACTGTATCATAAGGAAACTTAACTGCTTGAAGTCAAGATACTATAAAAGTATAAATAAAATTGCTATTTCAAACGTAGCTGTACCTCTTTATACCTTGGACTAGAAAAAGAGGCATAAATTTCGTGAGTTGTCTGCTGTAAGATGGAACCTGTGTTCTCCTAGTGCAGAAGCAACATCCACCCAGAAATCCACCAGCAGATTTCCAATCTTTCCACTCCAAAAAATTACAATCATTCAAAATGTGTTTTTCTGTCTTACAGAAGGATGTTTGATTTTTTTGTTGTTGTCTTTATGGGGGGGGTGGTGTTTGTTTTTCTTACTGTCTCATAGAAAAGCCCCGTGTGAGTAATATTCTTACTTCCATTGCACCTAGGAGGTTGGCACTCTCTCCAATGCTTTCTTCTATGTATCTCCTTTCTTCATCTGTGATCGTAGGATGCTTTGCAGGACTCTCATATGAAACCAAAAGCCAAAACATGTACCAGACAATACCAAAGCTCCCTTTGGAATGGAAAGAGAGACTTAAAATAGAAATGCACAGTAAAGCAGCAAACAAGGAAAAGAAGTCTGTGAAGAATTATAAGAAATTTAAATGGAAATTGTTGTTAAGTGCTTCTTTACTGAGTTATCTCAATAGAGATAACTCTCCAACAGAGAGTTGGATCCTGTAAATAATATTTGTGCAAAATACATGCAGAGCTGGAGCACAGTGAAATAGTCTGCTTCATTTACAGAATGATTTCACTGCAAGCGAATATTCACTGATCTTAACTTTAATTTGTACAATGCAATGCAATGAAACATCTTCCATTTAATTTCATCAAACTGCAAATGAAGATCCTTTCTGCTTTAAGCCACTGCTGTTTGATTACTGCACTAACATTTTACCTGCAAAATAGAAGACTGTAACATTTTTTTTCAACATAACAATGCTTTTCCTGAGTTGTTTATTAAATTTCTCTAAGGTTTCCCCTTAGAGATGTGGACATCAGTGCAGAAGTACTTTACTATGAGTCTAAGTTAATGCAGCAGAACTAGTGTGAACAAAGTTTTGTGGGTCTTCAGATAAAAATCAGGCCAGCTTATTCAGGGCAGGTACTCTAAATTTGCAGTTCTAGAAATGTAAGAGCAATGTTAGTGTGAGCAGAGATTCTATAGATCTGCATAGAAGTTTGCACTGCTTGTGCTAAAAGTGATGAAGGACTCACCACGAACTAACTTCTCTTCTTATTTAATAATGTTACTTTCCTACTTACTCTTTCCTTTAAATTCTGTTCTTTCCTTTTTCTGTTCTTCCAGTGTTAAAAATCTGTATTTTTAAATTTACAGTCTATCTTCTCTGGGGTTTTTTTGTTGTTTGGTTGGTTGGTTTTGGGGTTTTTTTGCCTCTTAACAGTAGCTTTTACATTTTTAGAAAGGATAGAGTAAAGTCGTACCATACTGGAGTGAAATGAGCAAAAATGCCTACCATACACATAGAACACAGAAGACCACCCAGTATATTGCACTAGAATCCCAGCTAAAGGCATTGCAATGACAGCTCCTGCATAGGAACCTACAAAACAAGACACGCGTGGATGAAAAGGGAGGAAAAATCAGTTTCCGAATACTCGTACATTACAAATGAAAGGAAGGCAAAGAGACAAAGTTACTTACCACAAAAGGAAGTTGTTGCTAACCTACTTCTTTCTAATGGGGGGGCCCACTTGCTCCAAATGCCGTGGCAGGCAGGGTAGGTGACCCCCTGGGGAATGGGTGTGCCACAAGTTAGCTAATGCTCATCAGTCACTCACTTCATTGTCTTTTACGAGTTTTTACTTTTAATTGCTATAAACAAGAAGTTGAGAACGCTTTGCATTTCCATAGCTAAGTCTGAGCACAGGCACAGAAAAACTTCAACACCTATTCAAGTTGAAATGGGTTTTGTGTATCACTCCAAATCACTAAATATGTTTCCTTTGCTCCTCCTCCCCCTTCCAGGAAAGAATTGCAGTTAATTAAATAGAAAGAATGTTAGTGCACAAGAACCAAAATCAAAGAAAGGATGAAAAAACGGACCCTTTGGAGTCTTTCCAATGCTGGGTTGATTTCTCCAACCCTCACCTTTTTTTTTAGCTAACATATAAAGTATAATTTAGGAATTACAGACTAAAGGTCCACTGCTCTAAAACTAGAAAATAAAATCAATAAGAGCTTAGAAATGTAATTTTAAGAGAGAAGTTTTTTCACTCTCTTCGTCTTTAATGAACCTTCTTGAGCATGTAGAGAAAATAATTGAATGATATTATTTGGCTTGCTTTTAAACCAGCTACTTTTTAGATCTCTCTTCAAAATCAGCCTTTAATCTAACAATAAAAAATCTAAACCTGCAGTGTTGAAATTTTAGAAAATATGGTATAAAATGTACAATAATTGTCACTTTTCTCTTCATCTGATGTTTTGTTTCCTATGCAAAAAAATAGACAAAAATTAATAAGTTTTGGAAATGTTGAAGCTATCATAAATGTTGAAATTATCAGCTTCAACATGCAGATGGTTTTAAAATACCTTCTTCTGTTTTGAAAGAAGATCCTGTAACCAGTTTCATCCTCATTTCAGTATTTTACCCATTTTTAAAAAATATATAAAGATGCAATATTAAGGTTGACATCATTTATCATAAACCTTCATCAGACAGTCTTGTTTGGAATGTTTTGCATTCACAATTCCTTTGAATAATATCAGAGAAATGTCTGAGTCTAGAAGAGCTATTTTACTTTGCAATTACCCATTTACTTCTCTTCCTCTCATCCTTGCAGTCAAACACACCTCTGTGCACGCAGATCAGGAATGGATCCAGAGTTACTCACATACACTTTTAGAATTTGATTGACAGCCACCTAACTTGCAGGCATATTCTGCACCCTCTTTTGGAGTCTTTTTATACAGTAAAACACACTGGTTAAAAGCAGGTCATGCAACAAAAGTGTGCAGCCCTGATGAACAAAGAGCCAGCCAACACAGGACTAACAATATGGAAGGACGGGAGGGAGGGAAGGAGGGAAGAAGGGAGGGAGGGAGGTCAAATAGCTGCAATTCACACATTGAAATCCTTTACACTCAAAATCAGTAATAATTTGAAAGCAATTTTTAGTTTCCTTATAAAGCTACAGTCGCTAGTTAGAAGCCAACAAACATCTATCACATTTACTAGCTATTTTATAATTTTTCCATACCTCCACAAGGCCCTGCAAGATCCTAACAAAGATGACACATCCATAGTGCACCCTGGCTGCAGAGGGGATCAGCATGTTGAGGGAGGACGTCAGCAGTATAGCAGCACCAAACACTCTGCAAAGGTGGGGAAAAAGGAAAAGGAAGTAACTTCAATGCTGTTCCAATTGACTTATTCCACATATGCTCATCTATCAATACAGATGTTGCCTACATGTGTTCTTTTTGTAAGGAATATACTGACTGCTGGACTGGATTAGTGTCTACTTCCATCTAGTGCATGTCTGATAAGGCCAATTATGTATCTATTTAGCATAATTTTCTAAGGAAATACATCTTATGCAATCACAGGTATAGATCTTACTTTCCCTATTAATCCCCACTTCCCTTTAATTTTCACATTTATTTCCACCAAATCTGATTGACTTCTCACCTTCTGGAAACAAAATCAGAAATTGTGTCCAAATGGTTTGCTAAAAGAGATGGCCAATAAAAAGAGTTTCCCATTAGTGCTTTAATTGTAAGAAAGTGATACCATACATTCACTCCTTATAAAGCAGAGGAGAATGCACTTTTATAGATGCCAAAAGCAGCAGAAAGAATTCTGCAATGACTGGCCACTTTGTATAAGGCTACATAATGCAAAGATAAATTCTGGAGATGTCTTAGCACAGGACAGCACAATATCTGATGTGGAACTGATTTGACAGAAACCTTTAACCTTAGCATGTGTTCTTCAGAAATTGGTACAGTGCCATAAGTTAGTGAGAAACAGACCTCGGGCTAAAGAAGCAGCATGAAAATTCTCCTCAAAGACATGTTCCACATTCTGGATTTAGAATTGCAGTCTGAAACAAATCTTTCAATAGCAAACTGACTCTAGACTGCTTCTATTTGACATATGTTAAAGAGCATTGTAAGGAAGCTTTGTTAAGTAGGTCCAAATTTGGTCTCTTCGTTGTGTACCTGTGTTCTTCAGCCCAAATTAAACAACACCTGCCTGTCTGTGCAGTACATCTCTGGCTTTGCTTGTCAACATTTCAATACATTTTCTGGGACTGACTGGTGCAGGTCTTTGTGTTGCATTGTGGGGACTATTTTGAGTCAAAATAGGGACCTCTGTCTCTACTCTCTACTTGTTTATGTGTAAGTTTCCACTCCAAAAGTACATAAGGATGAGATTTACAAAACTGTGATGGTAGGCAACTGTTTCTTCAAGGAAATTTACTCTAGTTTTTTAATTCTGTTTCTGAAATCAGCTTTTGTTTGCCACAACTGAAAGTTGTGTTTCCCAGAATTGCCTCTGTTCCCATGTTTACTAAACAAAAGTTATTTCCTTGAGTCTGTTCCTGAGAAAAGAAAATGTAACTGAAGGAATGAATAGAGACATGCTTCTTACAGATGCAAATCTTGCCTGTATTTAGACACACAAGTACCAGTGAATACTTTGTTACATCACAGAGAAAATGATGAAATAATTCCCCAGTGTCACTTGTGAGTCAATTTTCTGAAGTATGCATTATAGTAACAGACTTCCCAAAAATAGAACAATTTCTCCACCACTACCCATCCCCCACCAATAAAAAAAAAAAAAAAAAGAAAAAAACACAAACAAAAACCCAAACCTGAACAAAACAAAAAACACAGACTGAAGGGAAAAAAAAAATAAAAAGAAAGACAAGGAAAAAAAAAAACCACCACACAAAAACCTAAGGATTTAAAGGTAGAATAAATTAGAGTTAAATTATGATTCTTGCACAAAACGGCTTTTTTATCCTTTTTCCTGAATATATGTTAAAAGTGGCATTGTGTATTTAGTGCAGGGCTATTTTAGTGAATCCATTTCCTCTATAACCCTCAATCAAGAGCCAATAAATCTTCCTGCATTTGCTTTGCATCTCTTAGTGCACATTCATAAATATCAATATTTCTACTTTGTGCCCTTTTATCTTGTTACATATATTTCACCTCCATAAATACTAAATTCTACCTAACAGGATTTTGTGATACAGTGCTGGTTTTTGTATAAACTTACTGTTTAATTGCTTTAAATATCTCAGCTAACAATATTTATTATGATTTAGATCAATTAAGAATGATTTTGAGCTACAGTCTATCAAAATGTATTTGAATGCAGCTCACATTTGAATATATTTAATTGGGAAATGGAACATTCTGATTGTTCCCTGCAAATTTCTAAAGCACTTTACTGACCCACACATCGAACCCTCAAATTGCAAAGTTCTTTTTTATTTTTTTTGTGCTTAAATTTTTGTTCTGTTTATTAAGCTAGCGATTTTATGATGTTTAATTTCTACTTCTCAACTAATTCTTTTTTTGCTCAATTTTACTACAATGTTAACTCCAACAATGCATTAGAAAGCAAGTTTTTCTTGAAGATCTCTATGTTTTTGTGACAAATTGGCAGTATGTGGGCTTCCATAGTTGCATTTATTGTATGCATGGGTGTCTAATGTTCATTCTCAGATACAGTTCCCTGGAAAATACAACTTGTAGCTTGTTTAGGAGTTTGCATCTCTTACAGAGTGAGCCCAGCCTTGCTGCAGGGTGTCCCTTGGGCTGAACTCTCTATCTCCACAGCTGAACTTTCATACAGAGGTGTCTTTGAACATCCATTTCATGCTGGGCATGCTCCAAACCCCACAAAATGTATTTTAATGCCATGGTGTAAATTAAGAGCTTTAACAGACTAAAGGAAACTACAGTGTATCACAGAGACCAAGCAGAGGAGAGCAATGACACTGCCATCCCTCTTGGCCCTGGCATTAGGATGGAATTAAAATGCTCTGGCTTGCCTTCAGTGTCCCCTAATCTTGGGGAGAAATTCCTTTCTGACCCAAAATCAGCAACTGTGCAACTCTATCTGGAAGAAAATAACCATACACAGAAGAAGGCAAATAAATAAACATGGTAGTAGTATGCCAAGGGGGCGAGGGGGGAAAGATAAACCCTGGTCCTCATAAGTGACCAGAAGCAGTCCTGAAACAAAGAATTATGCTTGACATATCTATTTCTGTTTCTAGACTCAGTAGATTCAGTCCCAAAAGGCAGAATCTAACACTGGTTTCAGTGCTTTACTGACTTACATGAAGGTCATGAACTGTGACTTAGTCCTCCTGGACCACAAGTAGTAATAATGGTAAAATCATTTTTGACTATGAGAAGTTTGTGATGGGAGCAGAGGAAGAAAATTACTCTGAAAATTCAGGAAAAATACTTAGAATGGAATGAGGTTGCAGGGGGAATTAACCTGCTTGCGTTTCAAGCCAATTGGCTCCTTTTTCTCTTCGGGGCGAACTAAAGAGAAAGAAATGCATTTATTTTCACCTCTGGATTTCTAATTTCTGCATCCATGCAGCAGCACCATTCTCATCTACCTTTGCAGGCAATTCACATGACATGAACATTCTGCAAGGGAGTGGGTTAGAGATATTGTTCCTCAGCTGGAAGCACTGCCAGCTCAAATAGTGAGCTGAGCACAGATGCAAGTCAAATCCTGAGTGCCAGATGGGTGACATATTGAATTACATAGAGCACATCTGAGAGCAAGGAGTCCTGGTTGGAAGCACCCTTTTACCCCAGGAACTGGGAAGGAAAATTACTGCAATGACTTCATAGATCTAAAGCCCCTTTCATATGTGTATGATGAGGAATCAATTCCTCAATTGTCTGAATTCTATGTATTTATAGTTATGTAATATTTTAATATGATCAGCAAATACCACAATTATCTATGTCTCTATTCCCTGAACAAGTGATCCCACCTTGAGAAAATGAAACTGTTATGGGTACCAAATAATGTGTCTTTTTCATATGAAATACCTTAACTAAATTTGTCCTTTAAAAAAAAAAACAACAAACAAACAACTAAGTCTATATGTTCAAAATAGGTTTTTTCAATACTCATTTAAACAAAAAAATGCTGTAATTTTAAGATGTGTAAATATACACTGTACCAGTGACTTATGAAAGCCACTTAATTCACATTCAAAATAATTAGAGAATAGTGAGTCTTGGTCACTGAGAACTACAAAACAATATTGCATTTATTTTAATGGCTTTACATTAAGAAATATGAACGTATAGAAAGTATTCCTTTCCCCAGAAAATTCATTCAGAACTGTAACTGAATAGTTTTTACCTCCAAAATGCCACTGATCATGTGTGTGTGAAAGCATTTCACACTGCTACAATAAATTAAAATATTGTAAGGTAGCTTATACTGACTGTAAACAGGAACCTATGGAAAATGCAGCCCATGCTCTTTTCTGAGATGCACAACGACTGCATTTGACAATTTCATAGTAATACTGATCACATTCTAGAGAACCCTTTGGTGTTCTTTCTTGAACAGGGCTTGCCTGAAAGAGTCCTAGTGCAGCAGCACCTCTGAGCAGCTAAACATGCATTGCAGAATATGACTTTTTAGACCATTATGTCTGCTCAGGATTTCTAAAATTTACTATCTTTGACTCTACCTACTATCATTCATCTTTGACACACCTCCTCCTGCAAAGAATTAATTATGTTATACTTTTCTACAACTGAAAGTATTTCTGTCTGAGAGGAACTGCAAGGCTCAATGCTGGATTAAATGTTCAATTTTTGCAGTAAGACATAATGTCAAGGGAGAAGCAGGAGAGGAGCTAGCAGGAATGTGTGTAGGCATACAGCAGCTTTTCAGAACCCTTTCTGCAAATGTTGCTGGCAATGACAGGTTTTGATCAACATTTTAAATTAGTTTTTTCTTTGAATATACAGAAATTTCAGAGATTTAGCTGACAGTTAGCCCTTCCCTTCCTACAAAGCATACCTTTACCCATATCAGATGTGATGAGGTCCTTCTAAGACTTTGATACAGAAAACAAATACTTTAACACCCTAATTTTACTGTGATTTGATCTGCCTGGTTTGAAGATAAATAAATCCTAGAATATTGATGAGTCTTTTAGCAAAATAGACCATACAAGGACTAGATCAAGCACCAGTGTGAAATTCCATGCATAGATTAACTCAACATGTATCAGTAACTCCAAGATTTCTGCCTTCTTCAAACCCCATTGATGCCACCGACTCATACCAAGACCACAAACACTTTTCAGACTGCACTGTCCATTACTTGTTTATAGACCTACTTTTGATATGTCAGTGTGTATTTTATGAAGAACTTGGGCACTGTTAGATGACAGCATCATTTGCAATGATGCTCAGTGTAAACGACTCCTGGGTCATTAAATTCAGATTGTTGCTCTTACCAGCAAGTGCATTACATCATCCTTTCATGAGCAGATCAAGTTCCATCTCAGAAGTAATAAGCATTTGACCTGCTTAGTAGCAGTTTTTCCTTTCCAGCTTTTTATTCCAAATATCCAGTACATGTCTTCTAACCATGCTGTTTTATTTCAAGGGTTTTAATCTCTGCAGTTTACCCCAATAGCAATCCTATCTTCTTTCTTTTGCATCACTAAGCAAGCCAGGCCCTCTTCACCTTGTCTACTTTTTTTTCTTCATTCATTAGCTCACACCACGAATCCTCCCTCTTTCCTGTTTGAATTCACCTGGGAATCTGCAGTTTCGTTTTACAACTCATTATATCCATGTATGTCTAGATAAAGGTCTGACTCATTCCTTCTAGCTCATTAGCTTTGGGACAGCTTGATCTTTTAATATGTAATCTGCCAGATAATGTTTCAAACCAAGGCTATCTCATTCAAATTACCTTACCAACATCCAGGGCTTCAATGTGATTTAACTGTCTCGGTTGATTTAGAGATATATAATACACTTATCAAAGGAATCATCTGTGGTTTTAATTTGAAAATGTTTTGTGGAGCTGTATGGGAGGATAACTACTATGTGTTGGACTCAAAAGCTACATCTGTACTGCCTTTTGGAGTGTCTTCTGGCATATGGCCCACATGTTACAACTGATTGTATCAGGACTGCTCAGAGTAAATGCAGATTCCTTCAGAGCAGCGTGACAGTGACATTAGTGGTTTTATGTAACCAACCTAAACGGCATTTTGTTGCATTAAATTCGGTGTACAAATTGCTTTGGGGTGAAGTGTCAAGGCCAGTAGAGATGATTAAGGATACCTGTTGGATAGAGTGCCTGTAATTAACTATGTCAGAGGCACACGTGAGTTTTGTTTCAGAGTGGGTTTTTTGTCAGATAGCACTGCTTATGCAATAAGGAGTCATGGGGGCTCAGGACTAGGAGAGAACTGTGAGCAAAGCTGTTTGACAGGATTGAGATATCTGGATGATAGAACCCCAATAAACAGTAAGTTTCTTTTATCAGCTAGTTCTGAAAGGGGTGTCATGACAGAGGGGTTGGAACTAGATTATCTCTAAGATCTCTTCCAACCCAGACCGTTCTAGGATTCTGTGAAAGCATCTGGTGTAATTTTATGCCAACTGTATAGCAAATTTTCTACAGATACTGATTTCAAAGGATTTTAATCAATGGAGAACGGAATGCAAAAATAAGTTAAAATTTCAGACTAACACCATTCTTGCAGTTATATCTGAACAAACAGGGCCAAATTCTGAAATTTTTATGTTTAGTCCCGAGATAGTTACTCAAGAATAAATGTAGTTCTTTGGATTTACTATCTTGAGGATTACTGCCATTCTGTATTCAATTAATTCCAAAATTCTATGTTTGTAAACATAGAGTTATACAGCTGCTTCTCAGTAACAGAGTATCTTACCCTACAACATTCTTGCCTGAGGTGCCTTGGAAGATAAAAATTAAACACCATTAATGATGGTTTACTTGCTTCCAATTTATGTCTACATAAACAGTGCTCTTACTGACTCTGAAAAGATTATTTTTGCACAGTAATATAGTACAATTTTTCTTTTTCATTTATTTCAGGTGTACCCCACATTCGCCTCCTTGATTGTAAATTGTGAGTAACCACTTATTTGAAATATATACACTACCTGTGCTCATATTTTTTTCTAATTATATACCTATTATGTCACTTGTTCATCTCCCTTGTAACCTAAATACTCCAGATTTTTGTCTTAGTATAGTTGTCTTTTCAGTCTGCAATCATGTTGATAGCCCTTCTTAAGAGAACTCTTATTTATGTTTATGTATTAATGGGCTTACTTGGAAAGGAACCCAGTATGGGGAGACACTGTTCAGCTATTCTGTGACATATACAATCATTCTGACTTTTATCTAGTACAGGCTAGTTTCCAGATGATTCTGTTGACCCCTTTACTATAAACATATTCCTCTGAAATGCACACCTTGGCAATTTATGGCTTCATAAATAATAGACAGAAGGTAATGTTTTTTTTCTGAATTGGGCCCTTAATTTGCATAGGGTTAACAAAGCTTGGATTATGCCAAGAGTATTAGAGTGGTAGACCAACTCAGCTGCCCAGTAAAGCACAGAGAATAAGCTATCTTTGCCATTAGAGAGGAACACTTATTCCCAAATACCTGTCTTAGGTTGAGCATGCTTCATGACAGAATTGCTTAAAACCAATCCTTTCTTTTAATTATAGTCTGTGGCCAGACACCACAGTACAACAGCTTTGTTTGGCTTTTTAAAATCGTGATAAAACAGGTTATTTTCATTCATATGTGTATAAGGGAGGAGGGGGATCTGTCTCTCTGCTCTTCATACTAAATCCTATTATAAGCCTTTCATGAAGCATTAATATGTAAAAGTCGACCTCCCGCCATCTAATCTAGTATAATAAGGGCTTGGATACATTATTAATTTTTGTCACACATCTGAGGCCCCCTTTTATCAACCAAAACCCCCATCTAAATCCCTTGTTGCATCATTAAATTGTGAAAACAGCTTCATCACTCATGACAGAAAAATGGAAGTAGCCTGAGCCATATGGCAGAGGGAGCAGCAATAGCAGCCACCAGTTTCTCCAGCCCCCTTCTTGTAGTGACTGGTACTTTAAAGAACCTGCAATGCAGTAGGGTGACAAAATGGTCTCGGTTCTTTTGTGCAATATGGGCTTCTTTGCCTGGAAACAGACGAGCCCAGCACCAGTGCCTGGGATCAGAGCCCAGTTGCAGCCTGCAGGATTTTGAACTGAACATGAAAGGTGTAGTTGGCAAATGCAGCTTCAGGGGGTTTCTCCCTTCAGTGAAAGGTCAGCTTATGTTCTCAGAAGTTCAGAAGTTGGCTCTTGTCTAAACATGCACAAATCCCCTGCTCATGCTGTGAATTAATCATTGTTTGCAAATCAGAAAACATACGTCTATCTGCTAAAGGAATAGAATAATTTCTCTTTTAAAAAATGAAAAACGTAAAGATGTAAACTTGTAGGAATTCTTTCTGCTTGTATCTCTAGACCAATACTCTATCTTAAATTTTTATGCTTGTTGTCATTAAGGATGAGTTACAGAGGAGTATTCTGATTTCACTGACATGCTAGTGACAGTTCCAGTGAAAATCTGTGGGACTCTGAGACAAGATGCACTGACAGGCATTTGTCTGAAATATCATTCAGGTTATTCATGCAAATAATCCTATAGGATCCTATCGGATTATTTGCTGGGGAGAAGAATTCAGCCCTTAATAACAAGAAGAATGTGTCTTGATAAACAAAGATGAATTTGAAGCAAAAGGTTGATTTGTATATTTTCATTCGAATTAGAATGACAATGACTACACAGATGGGAGATAATTGCATTGTAGTTATGTTGTTACAATTTTTAATGTGAATAGTGCCAGGATTTGAGGTTTCACAGAAACAGGAAATATTACCATAGAATTAAAAGGTGACTTGAATATTTTAAAAAATGTCATTCTATTCTGCCCTTTTGGTTTCTTTGTGTAAGAAAGTTCTGATGTTTGAGTATACACAAATGAGCTAAAATGGTCACTCAGGTTTGTTATATAAAAATATCTGTGATTATTGCAGATCTATTTCTGAAACAGTGCTTGGCACATACAGTCAAAACTGCAATTCTATTTTAAATACATAGGTGCAAAATTGTGAAAGAATTTCCTATTGTGTGACGTAAAAATGCCTTATTAATTTCAAAGAATCTTTCCTGACTTACAGAAAATACTTAAACTGTTCACTTAGGAAATCAGTGAGGAAATACTGCCACAGCATTTTGGTAAGTCTTTTGGTAGGGCATGGAGATTGTTATAGATTTTCAACATAAAGAATATTCAAAGGGTGTATCAGAAATTTAAAATTTAACAATATTTAAATTACCTTGAGATGAGGTGGTGAAAACCAATATAGTTTCACACCTTTCCATATGTGTGTGACAGCACAGCAGGTAGTTTATTCAGAGACAGCTGTAGTAGCATGAATGTGGAATAGGGAATATTCATTTGAAAAAATTTATTCTATTTCTAGATTAAAAACAAAATGTGCTTAGGTATAGGATCATCTACTCTGAAGTTGACTATGGCATTAACCCTTAGCACTTGATTATCCCTTATATTTTGCTCAATTTTCCCTCTGCTGCAAACATTTTACAATTGTAACTTCCAATATAGGATTTTAAAACCCAGTGAAAAAGAATCTGTCATATCATTTCTCATTATTGTTAATATTTAAGCTTTTATGCAGATTCTTGTTGTATCTTTCCAGAGGACTAAAGTATACACTTATACCCAGCAATTTTTTCCAGTGGAATTATATGCATACTTAGTAATCAGATTGCTTCCTAGTAATCTTTTTCATACACTAATATCCTGAATACATATGTCTTGCTATTTCTTTCACTAGACATCATTTTATACTATCATTTCTGAAGCAATTATAGATCTCTAAATCAATCTCTAATTTTTCAACATTCATGTTAATATGCATTGTTCAAATTGCCCACAACAATCCAAGGTCTATGTCATTGACCTAAATACACTCACTGCACTAAATAAAGAAAAATAAATATCCTAGGATTACACCAGCTTGCATAGGAGAGCATCACATACAAAGGTTGTGATGTGTTTCTAGTCCAGCACAGCTTAAGATCCCTGTCAGTGTGACTGCTTTCCAGAGTGGTTCCCCACTCTCTGATGTTACTTTGCACTCAATAGTCATATATATTGAACAGAATTCAGTCTACCAAATTTTTCATTTATCCTCTGACTGACTGGACCTTTTTATACCCACAAGTTTATCAGCATTTATACATATTTCAAAAATGGCTGATGAAATGTGAAGATCACAGTAGATCTCAGTGCTATCATAATGGCATCTGAATCTTTGAAAGGTTCATAAACACTATCTAGTAAATCATCAGTCTCACATAGTGATAAATATCACTAGTCTGATTACAGGCACTCATTTGATTGTGCAAAGCACAAAAAGAAGGGGGTTCATCATACCATGTGATGACCAGGGCAAACACGTGGGGTCCCTATAGAATACACAGGCAGAGAGATGCATATTCTGGGAATGACACAATACCCCTGAGACATTAAGTGCTTCCACAAGAATAGTAGCTAACTAAATAAAATACATCTAGCTTAACTGGAGCTAGTCCTCATTTATTGATATAAATGCACATGTTTATGAAGAGGAGAAAATTTTGATTCACCTATGCCAGCTTCTGTGTTTCTACTATTGAGTTTTCTTGGGAACGTCCCTGCCATTGTCTTGCAAATCCTTGCAGTTGCATCACTTTAAATCTGAATTGATTCAATTGGCTTTACTGATGTTGCTTGTGTGAATTAAGACAGATTTTTGATTCTCTGGGTCAAATTCTGCAGCCTTTACTCAAGCAAAATTCGGATTAAACCTGAGGAGTTACCGACTGTGTAAAGACGCAAAAATTATCCAAAGAGGAAAACAAGGTAATCCTTTAAATGGTTATTAATTGTTATTTCAAATAACCTTTTACAGTTCTGAACCGTCACCAGAAAGATGACACTTGTAAACAGAGAGGCAATGGATATCTCAGTTTAAAAAATGTTGTGTTTTATCTGCGCTAAAATGCGGTTTTTCAGTCCCAGAGCATCACTCCATTTGTAAATACTCATATTTTCCAGTGCAGATCTCTATCAAAAAGGCATTTACCTCGAGGAGAACATTTTTGCAGTAGCTCCCCTCCCTTTCACACACAAGTCAGCTTACTCGACAGGCAAAGCCTCTCTGGCCATCCAGCCCTACCTTATATACTCCCGGGAAGAGTTAAAGGTATATATTGCTGAGCTTAGCATCCATTTGCACTCAGTATGGTACTGGTTTGAAGAGCGGCACTAGGACCTTTGCCACTTCTGCAAACGATGAGCCTGTGGCATTGAGCATGAATGTGAAAGCCTCATGTGTCTCCAATACTCAGTGGATCTAATTAACAGGTAGAATCGCACCCTGGGTGCTTGAAAAATTGCCAGACACCATAGTAACGAGTCCTTAAGTCCCCGGACCATCTGCACTTTCTTTTCATTGTGGCAGTCTCATTGAAACATGTTTTTTGACCATTCTAAATGCATTTGTGCATTAATGAAAAATTCCTGTTGATGATTTTTCTTTTCATTAAAACAAAAATAATAAAATTATTCTATTCAGTCGCAGAAAAAAAAAAAAAAGAATCTCTAAAGCTTTGAGGAAATAATGAATCTTTGAATTTGCCTCTGAACACGTGTTGTTTGAATATCATTGCCATTTAGGGTTAGGGTTAGGGTTAGGGCACCAAGGGCACCGTGGCTGTTCAGACCGTCTTTACCTGTTCGCTGCCAGCCGCGATGAGATGTACCCGCCGGGGATCTGGGTGATTATGTATCCCCAGAAAAAAGAGCCGTGGATCATGCCGACTGTTTCAGGATCCCAGTTAAACTTCGCTTTCTTCCAACGCAAGAGACCGGAAGAGAAGGAGATAAAGAGAAGAGGAAGGCTGTAATTGTGTCAGTTTAAAGCTTTCACCTGCAGTATCTTCACACCGGGCAATCGAGGGGTTTTCAGTGTTTTCAGCGCCGGCTTTGGCGTCGGGCTCTGCCCTCAGCCCTCCCCGGCCAGCGCTCCGACTGCCCGCCAGAGAAATAAACAGCAAAACAAAACCAATAATAGCAACCGAAATAGCACCACCCGTGCGTCCCCGAGACACGAGAGGCTCAGGGTAACCCTGAGTGACCGGAGCACCGTGTGCTCTGAGCCGCTGGGCTGAGTCTCGGCTGAGACCCGGGGAGCTCTGGGGCAGCGGGATCCCCCTGCCCACAGACCCGGGGAGCTCTGGGGCAGCGGGATCCCCCTGCCCACAGACCCGGGGAGCCCTGGGGCAGCGGGATCCCCCTGCCCACAGACCCGGGGAGCCCTGGGATCGGGATCCCCCTGCCCACAGACCCGGGGAGCCCTGGGACTGGGATCTCCCTGCGCACAGACCCGGGGAGCTCTGGGATCGGGATCCCCCTGCCCACAGACCCGGGGAGCCCTGGAACAGGGACCCCCCTGCCCACAGACCTGCACAGCCCTGGGGAAGCGGATCCCCCTGCCCACAGACACAGCCCTGCGCGGCCGAGGGGCTGGAGGCGTCCCCCGCCACCTCTGCCCGGACGGCCGTGGCTACAGCCCGCACTTACCTCTTGCCTGTGCAGGGACCGAGCCATAAGGGGTTTATCTCTGGGCTTGGATGTCTAACACTCATCTGTATTTGTCGTTCCCCTCTTTCTCACCGCTCGCTTTAAAACGGCTCTTACAATTTAACGCCTTTTATCAAAGCAAATTTACCCCGGTGTTTTCAAACACTCCCGCAAAACCTTGTTGCCTCCTTTGCTGCGTGGGGTACCCGCTGGCAGTTCCTTATCCGACGCCCTCCTTCCCCCTTCCCCTACGTTTATTTTACGAGAAATCTGCGGTTTTCAAGGTTGTGTGGAAAAGGGCGGATGGGAGGTGGGGCAAAGCGTCCGCAAATTAGTACCGCAGACTGGGGCTGGGAACTGAAAAGAAATAAATATAAATGACCCGTAGAAAACGTTTCTGCTTCAAGGACGGGATTTCCGACCTACGAAGGGCAATGACAAGGCTGGGCAGGGCAAGGGGGCCGTCCGCCCCAGGACCGGGGAGCGTCGGGGTTCGGGAAATGCCACGAAAGCATCAGGAGCCCATTCCAGCTGCGCTGAGGTGCTTGACCTGTTTGTTGTACTGGGAGGACACGGGATTTACGAGGGAAGGGTTCCCACCTCTTTAATAATTTTTCCTCCTCGGTGTATGGTGCTGTTATTGACCATATCCACGATGGCCACTCCCAAGTTACATCGGATCCCGAAGGAAATACAGAATCCCAGTCCACTCATGATGGCAATGATGTACCTCCGGGGCAGCCCGAAGCAAGTACAGTCGCACAGCGGGGCTTTCTTTTCGGGCACTTCCATGGGCTTTCCATCTTCCGTCAGCTCGATGGTGTCCCCGGGTTTCTGCCTCTTCTCTAGGACTCTGCCCGACACAAGAAGAGAAAGTCAAGCCCTGGGCGCCTGAAGGCACAACCATTTCGCGTAGCTGAAGGCTTAAATTCACCGCTCCCCCCGCTCCTTTGGCTCGGTTTGGACTGTTTAGAGGATTTTTGTCCTTGTTTCCATTCACCTTCAACTGTTCTTTAGCAATGACCTGTGCGAGTCACGATTAGTCATCCCCAACTCCCCCCCGCCACCCCGCCGCAGCAGCCCAGGGAGGAGCTCTAGCTGAGATTTGCTCATCTATCATTAAAGAGTTCTGCTTAAAAATGTAGGACGAATCAAGAAGACATCATCTGTAACCACTGCAGAGGCGCCATGTTGGGCAGCCCAAGACGTGTAGTGTGGAAACAGAAAAGGTTTTTGGGAGGTTTTACTCCCTCCATGCTGTATTAGAAACACCATGGGGGATGATCACGGTGTGTATCTCCTCAAGGTCTGGGAACAAAAGAAATGTTAACAGAAGGGGGGCTGGAGGAGGAGAAGGAGGGGAGGGCGATATTGCTACTTATTTTAGATTTGCAAAATGGCTGTCACATGCAGTGAAAGAAAACATGACTGTCTTCAGAGAACAGGCATCTCCGGAGAAGGCTTTCCCAAAGATCTCAGGTGCTCGGCTACACCTTGTGAGCCTGTGATACTTAGCAGGCTCAACCTTCCCAGAGCAGCTTTAAGCCCTACTCCCTTGGTTTTATGTGAAAATCCCGTCTCCTAGAAAACAATCTGCAGGAATCCGACTGGAAATAGTTATCTGCAGATATTTCGAATCTACAGAAAAATACCTCGAAAGGTGGTTTAGAACTTTTTTTTTTTTTTTTGGTGGAAAAGCTTTTAAAATACTGTGTCAGTCGTAAGAAAAATCAGGTTTATCAAGCAGGTGTCCCGTGCTGAATCCCTAAATCTTCTTCTGTAGTCACTGAGGTATTTAAAAGACAAGAAAACTAACCAACTATATCATCTTGAGAAGCAAATATGCAACCATTTCCCGACACTCTGGACTCTACCACGGCTGCCCTAACCCCTGCTTTAGGAGCGTTTTCTCACGTCAGAAATTCTCCTCGGAAAAGCATCTCTTTCAAGTTAATTCATCCGGCTGATGGGGCAGTAACAATTAGCAGAATAAGGCTCCAAAGGTTACTCGTGTTTTGGGGGAAATAAAGGGATTTTCTCCAAAAGCTACTCAGTTGAAATTCTCCTGATTTTTCTGGGGTTTTTTTAAGGAATTATTTTTATGCTTACAGACCGAGGCGCTAAAAAGTATCTTAAAGCTGTGAATAAAATAAACCAGCGTGGTTTTACATTCAAAATTCGTTCGTGCGGATAAAGGACAAAGTAGAAGTGTTTTCTCCCTGAATGGACGTCTTGTGTTCGGGAAGAACTGGAAATCAATGTGTAAGGGGCAAGAAAAGTGTTTTAATTCTAAGAATCGGAAACAAAGTACCTAATTCCCCTGAGCTGAAAAAGATTAGCAAATCGCGCGTTTATTAATCGAGGTGTGAGTTCAAACGGAGTTTTGCTGGAAAATACAAACACCGTTTCTCCATTATTCACCATGTGACTATATAAAAAGCAGTAGAAATAATAGTTTTATTTATATGTTGTGGAGTGTTTTAGGACAAAATAAAAGATTTATTTCCTTAATTATATTTAAGAAGTTATTCCAGATTATCCTTTTAAAAACAATTATTATTTTTCGGCCATTGAAAATTACTTAAATATGACCAAAAACTGTAGGAAATTCATTGCGGTTTTTGCGACTTCAGTTTTGGTTTTTGGCTTTTCTTGATGGTACACTTCCTAGGAAAATAGAACCCTTAATTTTTTCTTTATCTCTTCACTGATATATCCCCTTTCCTTAAAATGGCAGCAGAAGTTGTGACTCATGCTGTGAAACAGCCTTGTGCCTGTGCCCAACACTGCCGCATAGGTATGAAAAAAAGACTTTTACGTGACCTACCCTGGGCACACAAATCCGCAGTTACATTATACCTGTAATTCGGAAAAAAAAAAAGCCACCAAACTAACCAGATCAAAACCAACATTTCGGGGTAATTTCTAGCAGATGGTATAATCGAAATTATGTTGGAATTTCACAAGCTATTCTCAAACGTTCTCGAGGTTACTAAATTGGCCAGATTGGATGGAGCACGATGTGAACTTCAGTGCATATATTTCTTAGGCATACAGGAATTCGGGATTGTTTGTGTGCACCAGGGCTCAAAGACGGTAGAAATGTTCTTTACACATAGAAATATACAAGAGTAAAGGTTCTGAGTTTAGCAATTGAAGTTCTGTATCACTTATAGGACAAGCAGATGCTTCCAAGGCAGATGGATAAATAATTAAACATTCTTCTATATGTTTCAGCTTCAGGGGAAAAAAAAATCGTTCAGATATCAATTATTTATATTTCTCCATCTTCCTCTGATGACGAATTACACAAACTACAATATTAATCAAAATCAGAATTGGTTTTGTTTTAATGTTTGTTAAGGGCAGCGGAAAGATGCTGTGACTGCATTGTAAAATTAAGACAACAAAAATACAGGTTGCTGCCCTCTCCTGAATACGATTTCAAGATGGGATCCTGTTTTTGTGGGAGAAAGATGGGTAATCTTTGTCTACATATTTACTGTCACAATCTACGAATCAGATAGAGAAGTTACAAGGATGCCATATTGAGCAGCGCCAGCACTAGTTTCCAGGATCCAGATTATACCCAGCAGTATCTCACCAGCTCCCACCCTAACCTCCCCAAACCATCTGACCTCCAGCAGCGGACAGTTAAGAAAAGCGCCGGGGTTTTTCTAGCAAGCAGAGACCTATAAGAGATCTCAGTCTTACCTGTAGAGCTGACCAAGCGATTTACCGGCAAAATTCTTCAAACCCTCCTTGCCAGGGGTCAAAATCCTTTGTTTTACGGACTCCATTCCTGCGGGGATGCTCGCTGGATTCTGCTCTGCTCTGGATAGGGCACTGTTACGAGCAGCGATGGCTCATATTGGTTTAATCCCTCAACTTTTCGCCCTCATTCAGCGGCTATCGGTGCACCTGCGGGTGCGGGCGGAACGGGAGGCAGCGTGCGCGCGTGTGTGCGGGGGGAGCCGGGGGGGGCGAGGGAGCGCGCCTGAGCGCGGCGGCGAGCGCGGAGCCGGAGCGCGCCTCGGGCAGCGCCGCGGTGCCAGCGCGGTCAGAGCGGCTCCTCGG
>JAWWEW010000165.1:3846396-3887892 GCA_035583185.1 Anabacerthia variegaticeps | reverse complement strand
AGAGCGGCTCCTCGGCCGCGCAGGGCTCGGCGGCGGCGGGCGGAGGCAGAGCCATGCCCGGCGGGGAGGGGACGGGGCGCCCGCGCTGTCCGCGGGTGCGGCGCTGGCGGCGGAGGGAGCGGAGCGGCCGGGAGAGCCGGGCGAGCCCCGCGGGCGGAGCGGAGCGGAGAGGAGCGCTGCGGAGCGCGGAGGAGCCGTGCCCTGCCCTGCCCTGCCCGCACCGCCCCCGCCCCCCCCGCCGCTCGGCCCGGCAGCACCCCGGCCCGCGCCGCGCCCGCAGCCCCGGGGGGACATTACTGAGAGCGGGGGTCCCGCCCTCGGTCCAGGGGGAACATTACTGAGCCTGGGGTCTCTCTCTGAGCCCGGGGTCTCTCCCTCATCCCGGGGGTCTCTCCCTCGGTCCTGGGGTCTCTTCTTCATCCCGGGGGTCTCTCCCTCGGTCCTGGGGTCTCTTCTTCATCCCGGGGGTCTCTCCCTCATCCCGGGGTCTCTCCCTCATCCCGGGGGCTTTTCCCCCATCCCGGGGGTCTCTTCCTCATCCCGGGGGTCCCTCCCTCATCCCGGGGTCCCTCCCTCATCCCCGTTCCCTCCCCGGCCCGTGGCCGCTCCCGGCCGTGCCCGCCGCCGGTGCCGAGGGAGGCGCAGCCCCGGCGCGGCCAGTCCCGCAACTGCGAATAATGCGGCTGTAACGCTGTAAACACACAACATCTATTACAAAGGCGTGTTTGCCTCCGCATCCATGTTTACTCGCACAGTTTATTTTGTATGACGTTAAGATCAGTTAGCGACCACCTTCTCTTAAACATTTAGTATTTTCCATCTCTCTTGTATCCTCTGTTTTCATGTGCCTGAGCAGGCCAGTGTAACATTCAGCCTTGATTTGTGTTATTTACAGCACTGGACTGAACTGAGCATATTCGGAACAGAATTAGTTTTCCTTCCAGAATCCAGTAAAAAATTTCCACCTTTTATCACACTGAAACAAATTGAAGATGCAAAACGTGGTATTTCTTTCTAATTCATAACCATTATATAACTCTTATGTTTCCTGCTAAAGTTTCTGTGTTATTTCAAAATTTAAACTTGTGCTCTAAACAAATCCTTCTAAAATTATTAAGATCCTTCATTTGCCCAGTTGGTGACTAAATGTAAATGGTGTATTTTCAATGCAAGATTCCCTGATGAAAACATGTGTAATAGCTGCAGTATCCTAAAAAGCAACTGCTCTTTGGATTTATATAAATATTTTTTTCAGATGTTGCCCTCTGCTGGAGGGTTAATGAAGCTTTACAGCATCAAAGCACATCTATACAAGACCAATTATTTTAATATTAAAATTCCCATAATGACTGATCCTTGTAGAATTTTTATTTCCGAAGTTGTAAAATAACTCCAAATTACTAGAGCAGAAAATAAATTAAAACTGTATGTCATTGAAATATTGCTAATTAGCGTCATACCACAGACCTGATTTATAAATCATGGTAGGTACTAAATGTGGTTTGCAGGTTTCGCTATCATTACAAATCTGAAAGGATTTTTCCCAGAACAAGAAAAGCTGCACAGTTATATAAGCACGCCTTCCCAGGGCTTCATGGCTCCAGTGTGCCATTGCAGATGCTCAAAGGAAACCCATATTAATAGATTTTTCTGTGAGGCAGCAGGAGCAGAATATTGTTTTGCAGGAATGGATGAAATGGGATTGGATTCTGTAATTCAAGCCTTTCAGAAAGGTACTGAGCTCTCTTCTGAGCTGGAATTTGAGACTCTAAAACCTGCAGGGCAAGTGGTATTTTTTATTTACACACTCTGTGCAAGGAGGTCTGGCCCTTTTTTTAGGAAGCCCAGCACTGGCCTGGTTTTGATCCTACGGCCACTTTGTAACAGCAATAATTATTAGTAAAATAATAGCCTTTAAGAACTAAATAATGATTGCTTTGGGAAAGCTAATTTATCATATTACACAAAAATGGACTGACAGTCCAGGTGAGACATTCCTGGTTGTAGGTTCTTACTAGAGGAGAATCAGTTAGTCCTTAATTGGATAAAATATGCAAAAGAGCAAACAACCCTGGTCCAGTAAAATCCTACAGTGACTAAGCTGCTGCTGTGGCTATCTGAAACAGAAATTTTATGTCTATCAGATGCTATATCCACATATTACTGAGTCATGTCCTCATCAAGCTCAGCTGGTTTGGTTTCACATGAGGCACTAATAAGAGCAGTTGAAAGCTGATCTCGTGAGTATTACAAAATATGTACAGACTTGTCAGCTTTTTTAACATAATATATTAAGTACATGTTAGTAGAAGAAGCCATTTCTAGAAGAAACAACTCATAACATTAATCATAATTGTTATCAATAATTGTTTTCATAATAATTACCTGTCACAGTCAGACTTCACTCACAAAAAGCCCAATTAAAACTTCATTGAGATCATTACCAGCTCTTTCCACTGTTGTCAGTCGCAGGGGAAACAGGAAGTTATGCAGAACATTCTAATCCAGGTAATCATCACTAAACTTATTTACTGGGAGGAAAAAGACCCAGCCAAAAGTCACCCAGTAAAAAATGCAGCTCTGAAAAGGCTCTAACAATATCTTTTTTTTTTTTTTTTACTTATTGCTACATATCTAATCTCAAAAGTTTCCACAATTACCCTCAGAGTAATGCCTAAATATAGGATAATTCTTTTAGAGGATTACAAAGTCAATACACCAATATGCATTTCTTTTCTCTAACTTTTAGACTTTCTAAAGCAAACCACACAGTAAGCTAAAATTTTCATCAAGGTACATACCAGTGATTTAAAAATAATAATTGTTTAAATGTCACTTCTGACCTTATCTTTGTTGCTGATACACTGCAAAATGGATTTTCTCCTTTCCAAGTGTCATGCATGCAGAACTTATAAATGAATATTTATTTTGTCCATTTAAAAAAAAATAATCATATATGTATTACTTTAAATTTATATGATCATACATAAAAAATCTAAGACATTTTTTCATCCCTGTCTACCCAAAAGTGAAAAAATTCTGCTCTTAATGATACAGTAGCATCTTCAGAAAAAAATACGTTTAAAATCTTAGTTATGGCATTAGATGCATGTCTGTAATACCGAGTCTTTTGGGACTGAGGACAGCATAAACAAGCCTCAAAAAATATGATCTAATTCTCATTGCTATTTGTGGTAGCTGTCCATTAAATAGAATTGGATTTGATGTCACCTTAAGAACAAAGCAATTTTTTACCTTCTTTGGAACCGTGGAAGTGCAAAATCACACAGCAATGCCAAAATGATGGTCGTCCTTGCCAGGCCACCAGGAAGAAGAATAGCTGGAAGAAATGATGGCTTTGTAGACTCTTTTCTTAGCAAACTATTTAAAAAAATATTCAATAATTAAAAAAAAACCAAACCAACAAATAAAACCTTGTGCCATACCCTGACTTAAGAGGCAGAAATATGTGATCAAATATTATTTTAAACCAGGAGCTTCCTCCTTCTCCCTGAGGGTTTGCAAGGGTCACTTCCTAAACAGCTTAAGTAGACTTTTGTCTTATTCTCCAGAGTCACGATGATTCACAGCAACAACTCAACAAGGCTCCTGAAAAATCACACAGTCCATGAGTTTGAGGCTTTAGGTGTAGTGTCCATGTGTTGACACATTAAAGATATGTCTATGCTGAATTCTGTTCACCAACCCGTAAAGATTCCTCAGTCCTGGTTAAAACTACATGAAGTTGGGTTGACAGTATCTTATAGGTTATTTGCCTTTTAGATGTCTGTCAAGCAGTGTCTAAGCATGCATTTTATGAAATGGCCTTTTCTCTTTCTGCGCATATAGCTCCAGGCATTGGTTGTGTGCACAACGTGGTTGTTATGTCCAGTTGAGAAGTGTATTTTCAATGGTGTTGAAAGGAATAGTTGTGCTGCAATGCTAGAAGTTCACAGAATTGACTCTGCTTCCTCATGGTCTGTGGCACTTATATCTTGTGTGGTATTCTAATTTCCTGGGCTGTGGACTGGGCTGGTAATTTATATGCTGTAAAACAAACATGATGAACTGTTGGATCAGATCTTGGCTCTCCATCTCTACATCACCACAAAGACTGTTTATCCTTCTTTGAGTCCCAAAGAGAGCGTGCTCAGACTGAAACATGCTAAAGAATCCATGTGTCTGGGCAGAACATACACATTCAAATGATCTCTCTCAACCAGCTTATGCTTTTTGGAAACAGGAATTTGCAGCTTTGGGCCGAGATCACAGGGACAAATAGAACCATCCAGCAGGAAGCTGGTCACAGGGGCAATATAAACTGTGGCTGTGGATTTGGTCAAGCAGAGTTGTGTAGCTTTTCCACTGCTTCAGCTAAGTGTGATATATGGCAGCTTAGAGCCTGTAAATTGGGCTACTCTTTCAGACGCCCTTATTCAGTTGCTAGAATGTTATTACATTGTTTTGCCAATGGTCTAATAAGCACAAGGAATGAAACATGAGAGAGTAGAGAAGTTGCACACTCATTTTTCAGGGTGATTTCTAGTTTTAAGTTGATGTGGAGGTAATTTGCTCAGAGATCTCTGCGCTAATATATATGATTAAATTCTCTATAAAGATTTGCTACAAACTCTAGTATTTGGCAAGTTACTGTTGCTTTCTGAGAGGGTAACAGTGGTTGTTAAAAAAAACAAAACAAAAAACCAAAACAAGAACAAACAAACCAACCAACCCCAAACCAACAAACCAACCCAAGAAAAGCAAATGGAATTATCTGAAAACTGCACTCTTTTTTTTTTTTAATTAAAGAATACCTTCTTTTAAAGCATGTGAATTCCTATTGTTAACTCTGATGTCAATGTCTAATTTTCTGATAATTCAGCTCCTGTCTAAACTGTTCCTTCAGCCCTCTAGTGGTAAAAGCCACTAAAGCACTAGAATTACAGCCCGGTTTTGTGTTCTATTGGTACTGTGAATTTCACCATGAAAACAACTCAAATCACTAGATGAGCTGCAGTTACTACGTAGGACTGCTACATGGCTGGAATTTTTCCTGTTATGTTACATAAAGTTTTATTTATTTCTTCCATCTTCCCTTTCCTATCTAAAATCTAGTTTGTTTTTAATATTAGCAGATTAAAAAAAAATACGTAAGAAAAATCCACTCAGTGGCAAATGCCTTTTAAATTATGGAAGTAATTATATTGATTTTAATTATTATTTTTTTTGTGTATCTGTGGGGAAATTTAACAGCCTTGAATACATTTATCTTAAAAGTAAATGGAGATGCTTATATTCTTCCCAGATATTACAGGAACATCTGTTCCTTTGAATTCCAGGACTGCTCCGTGTGTTACAGGCAAAGGGTCCCAAAGGACGTGGAGCCATCTGTCACGTTACCCAGACAGAAATGCCCCCACCTCTGGGGCTGAGACACAGTGACAATTTTCTCAGTACCCAAGACAACTCTGTAACACTTGGTGATGGGATGCAATTACCCACAGCAACATTTAGCCAAGGATTTGTGACTGCAGCACATTCGATGTTCCTTCTCCCCTGGAAATACTAGAGCAGCACATAATTTGAGATGACAGGAGAATCTCTGCTTTATTTTAGGGCACTGCTAATGATCTCAGTGGTGATTGTGTTGTGTTTCACAGGTGAAGGTGGAAGATCAGGCTGTCACATAGATAGATCACTTCACGCCACAACACTCAACTCAACCTATCAATTTAAAAATATTTGTGATCTCTAAATGTAACTAAAAATATCAAGTTCTTGATTCAGATCCCTTTTCTGTTCCACAGGGAATGCCATCAACCTTAGGCTCCATATGCATTTCATTTTATAATCTGGTGTTTAAATGTAAATATTTTATATCTATTTTTTCCTATTATTTGTTATAAATAAATCATCACAGATCTGGTGGATCAACTAATTTATTCTACTAGAGGAAGCTGTGGCTCCAAAGGCATTGTGTATTGCCATGGTGTGATACAGTGCCAGGTAGTGTAGCTTGACAGGAATGCATCTGGCTTATTCAGTTCCATCTGGGTCAGACTGAGCCAGGGTGTGATTCAGTCTCTCTGTGACCAGTTCTGATGTCTTTACCTATGCCAGGGTTTCTCCTGTGGGGGAGGTGAATTTTAATTACATAACTGCTGGCCTATTTGCAAGAGTCAAAGTTCAAAGAGTTCAGAAGACCCTTACCAGACTCAGGGTTTCCTTGTCTGTCTCTTAAATTGGCATTTTCCTCATGGAAATCAGGACAAGTTTTCTGTTTTCTGGGGTTTTTTTTCCAACAGCCCTCATCTTAATAGTTGGCATCTACTGGGCCTCCGGGCCTCCACCATGGACTTTTATGCATTATGTCTGATTATTACAACTCATTCTGTACAACTTTACAACTTTCTGGCTCCCCTTGTGGCAATGCTTTGCTGGTTGCTTCCCTTTTCTACCCAAGGGGCACTGTTTTACAGGCAGTTCTAGCTGGGTTTTTCTTTCAGAGCTGGAGAAGTGATCACTGTTACCATCAGTGCTGTCTCTGCACGCTGTGGTGTATGATCGAGGAATATCACTCTGTTTGCCAAAGCCAAATACTAAAGTGCAGATAGAAAGCTCTTGTAAGACAAGGCTATTTATTCTGTTTCAGTGTTACAGAAACTTCTCAATCTATTCGAAAAATAAGAGCTGAATGGAGAAAAGAGACAAATGCCAAAGTCTCTGCTTGAGCTGTATTCCTACCTAAGTCAGCAAGAGGCAAATCTCTGCAGAATATCAAGAAAGGAATTCAGGATTTGCCCTTCTGTATGGAACTAATTTTAACGTGCACATGTCATTTTACCACCTGAGAAACATTCCACACATGTTTCATATCCTCTCTACTCTCCTTTCAGAAGTGAGACCAGTTTCTCAAAAATTGTCTTTCCATTTGTTTGTTCTGAAGCCCTGTTGAGAAACAGGTATTTCTTAGCTATTAAGCCTGTTTTATCCATGAAAAATATCCATGATACTACAGCCAAGCAAAGATATGTGTAAATAGGTAAGAAAAAGAAGCACAGTTCTGTTGAAAAACAAGCCCAGTCCTGTTGTTGTTTGCCAGATGTCCTGAGCTCACACCCCAGAGGCTGCAGCCAGGTAATTAATGTTTGCTCCACATAACTTGTTAAGTTTCGTTGTTTGTTTTCTTGTTATCTCTCACTTAATATTTTCCTACAGTTCCACACCACAGGTCTTACTTGTATATAATTCCAATAAAATCACAGCCTATTTCTGGAACAAAAGACCTAAACATTCTTACAATGATTTCTTGCAGATCCTTTCTTTCTCTTTATCATGAGAGATTGACTTCTAATTCAGTAAGGAAGGTACTAGTTACCCCTAATTTTGTTTTGTTTTGATGTGTCCAGTAATTGGTCTGAGACTGCCAATTCATTCACACTTACCATGATGTTATATATTCCTCTATTTATTTATTTTCTGGATATCTTCTGCCTTCTGAAAGGCAGAATACTTCACAAGCATTACAAAGGCTTTATTTGGTGCCTTTAGAGCAACAGGGTTCATATATTTTTGACTTCCTGTTAGGAATAATCACATAATAATCAAAACTCCCAAATAAATATGTATCTCCAACCTGAGTGGCTGGAAAGCAAGTAGTCCCTAAAAATTCATTCGCAGTCATGTCTTCTTCACTTCCAAATTATTCTTTACTATGAGGCCTCCCTGGCTTATGAAAACACCTTTCCCTGGAGGGATCTTATCTTTAATAAAAATCTCCACCAAATCCACGTGTTCAATCAGTCTCGAATGACTGAGTCACTCCCAGTGCACTGAATTGTTCTTCTGCTTCCACAGACAAATTTCCCTGGCAGGCTGCCCATTTCTTTCCATTTATGACAAGAATATTAATCACTTTCTGATTGGTGTGTGCTCCATCACCAGGGCACATCATAAATCACTGAGAGGTACTTCCAGAGCTGGTTAATGTTACATCTCAGGGCTTTGCTCAGCACTGGCTTTCCCAATCCACGTGGGCATCTTTCCTCCACTTGTGTCTTGTACCTTGTACCAAAAAGCTTCACAAATCGATTGCTTGTCTTTCAAAAGCTGTCTTGTCCCCTCCAGCACTTCAATAGATTTCAAAATGACCCTTGTTAATCTTTCTTCACTGAAAGGACAGGTGACCAGTCATACAGCTTGAAGGAGAAGGAAAACTATGACCAGTGAGGGAAAGAAAGAGGGGGATTCACTCTTAAATGCATGTGGGGCACAGAGATGGTCAGGTAGTATAAAAATCAGCCCAGGGTTCTCTACTCAAACTCAGTCTCAATGAATATGACTTTAAATACAGCAGGACTTCATGAACGCCAGCATTTTTTTTCAGAAAATCTCACAACTAGTCATGTTCCAGAATTCCTTTCCCATACCACAGGCAGGTTATCAGTTCAGTCAGCCCCACAGATGGGATGAAAAGTCCCTGAAAGAAGAGTCCTGTGAACAGTGTCCGAGATAGCTCTGCATTTCCACCCAAATCTGTCTCTGTTTTTCATGCAAGTGCAGGGCCATAAAGCACTTTCTGTGACAGATGTCTCTCTGCCTTACACTTACTGGGAACATCTTGTGACTGCCTCTACTGTTATTGCTAGTTCTGACAAGAGATTCATGGTGGAAGTCTCAATTATTTTTTTAGGTGTTTGACATTTTACTGACAAATCACTGAGGTCTGATCAAAGGCATTACAATCAACAGAGAAATTCCTACCTACTGCTTTGGGCTGCCCTATCAGAACACCTTCAGGCCAAGATGCTGTTCCAATATGCTTTACAAGCTGACAAGGAACAAGCTCTTCAAAGGCAATGATCTGATATCACTTGATCTTCTTTTGCTAAATAATATCTACCCTTTTTCAGGGCAGAGGTTTAATTATAAACTTTCATAATGACTGAATTTTGTGAATTTCTGTATTGGCGTCTATTGCAGAATGAAGAAACTCACCAATGCAGCCTTATAGGAAGTTGCATATGTTCTCAGCACAAAAGAAACTGAAGTTCCCTTGCTCAGCATTTGCCCCATCCTCATCAGACACCTAAGCTCTGCAGAGAGTTTTGCTGTGACTGTCTCCTGTGAGTGTCTCTGTGCCCAGGAATGCGTTTGGTCTTTGCAATGACATGTGCACATCAATCAGGGATGAGTGATGTGCGTGCAGAAGCAGGGGGGCTGCTCTGTGCATAGGGAAGTGTCTGGTTACCCTGGGTAGACATTTGAAGCAAAGTTTGTCCAGCACTGAAAGTGAGGCAAACATTCCAAAGGATTTCTTTGCAGTTAATTTTTTCCAGGTGCAAAAGCAAAGAAAATCCTGCTTTTTCCCTCCCCGCAGAATCAACCTCTCAGTTGCCTCATTTCAGTTCCTGTATTAACTGCTAATAAAACTGGCTCCCCTCTCTGAGGCAGAGGAGAGTTGCAGACAGACTAACATTTACATTTAAAGGCTTCTTCTACACATCTGAATATTAACAGTTTCTTTACATGGTCTGGCTTTGAACCTGTCTGGTGCCTCAGTTTTTCTGTCTTCTCCAGTTCATGAGCCCTTACACTTCTGTTTGTTCACCTTCTTCCTTTGGAAGATGAAGTCATTAATAAGGACTTCATAGCTCCTTCCTATATTCAGTTCCCTCCACATTTTCAGCATGTAACCCTAGCACTTTGAACTTGCAGCAAAAGTATAAAGCAGGGCTTTTTCTGCTTTGATTTCCTCTACCCATGTCACCTTTCTCATTTCTAATCACAGCAGTGACCCCCATTAACTAGTTCATCATCTTTTTACCAATCCCACAGAATACTTTCAGTTGATGAAAAAGCTGAATGGTTTGTTGGTATGTGGTGACTTGGTATATTGTGGCATTTTCTAATTAAAACATGAGTCATCGTGGCAGGCCAGTTGCAGCTGCAGAATCATTTATTATTTCTACATAAATGCGCAGCAACAAAAATAAAATGAAAAAAGCACCAAGACACTTATTGCTCACCATAAATCACATGGCATCTTGTTGTTCCCTCACTAAAAATACGAGACTTTTCTGCCACATTGTCTCCTGTGCTGCTTCTGAGGAAGCTAAAAAGCTATCCCTGAGGCAGGGGCAATCCTACGTGAAAGGAGAGGGCAGGGAATCCTTCCTGATTGCAATGCACTCAGCAGCTTGCTTAGAGCATCATGAACTCTGGACACTCTGAATTGTCAATACGTGGTGAGCTCTATAGAAATTCCTTGGCCCACCTATTTCAGCTGTTTGTTTTTTCACCTGGATCTTTGTTACAGAGATGCTGAAATCTTGGCCACATCTGAAAATAAAAGCACAATTTCCATCAGTATAGACAGAGCCAGAATTTTATCTGAAGAATAATATATAGATGCCACAACCAGAGCACAGGATTACCTGTAGCATTACTTTTTGCTGACACACTAGTAATGGGCTAATGTAAGCAGAAATGTTTATTCAAGAGAATCTGACAGCAAAACTGTCTGTTGTGATGGGGTAACATGGCAGGGAATCCAGCCTTCCCATCAGTTTTCCCTGCTAAAACCTTCTGTCTGGAGTATTTTTATTCCTTTTTGAACAACCTATTAAAAGAGCTAGCGAGCATGCAGCGCTGGAACATTCCAGCACTATTCTTATTACATTGCACCAAACACTAGCTGAGACAAATAAGTAAAAGCCAAGGAACTAGGGGCCATCTGATCCAGAGCTTTTCTACCTTTTCAGCTTTTCATTGCTGAGGATGGGTGTGCAACATCAAGTGCTCCAAACCTACTGTGGTTACAGGGGCAACAACAAGGTTTGTTTATTTATTGTCTGTTGATGACAGAAGCAGTTACTGTGGCCCCTGCATCTTTCAGTAGTAAAACCGAAATGCTGAATAACATTGAATCCTTAGAACACCCAAGGACAATAGTAGGTCAATCTGTAATTTAAATACAAATGTTTCTGACAAGCTAACGGCACTGGTTTGTTGAGGAGTTGAAAAAATAATTCAAGAGAATCCTACCCTTACTAAATGTCTCAGACTGACTCATTGCTGACTGAGAAAGCATAGTCACTAATTATTGCAGGGGAATGTGCGTATGCACCTTCCAAAAATTGTTATGGCTGCTGAATTTCACGTCCTACTCATCTCCCAGCAGATTTCTCAGTACAAATACTTACATAAAAAACTCAAACCTTCCTCAGTTGCATCCGAATGATGTAAGTGTTGTGTAGAGACAAGTGATTATTTAAAACCAGAATGAGATTTAATTTAGCTATTCCTTTTTAAGGACAGCAAGCAAAGAGTTGCTGTGACCACCCTTAGCAAGGAATACAGGCAAGAAATAGTAGCTGTGGCTTAATGAGATAACACAGCAATTCAAATACTTTAGAAATCACGCTGTTATCTTTCATATGGTAATGATCACCCTTTTTTCCCCTTTAACTCTTTCTATTTAGGGAAGGATTTTTAAACAAGTCTTTTGCACGAGCTTCCTTTGCTCTCCTCTTGGTACAATCTCTTTGCCACACCAGATGTCAGGACCCCCAACCCCTCCCCTCTATCTTTCAGCCCTAAGCATTTAAGACAGTATTTTCAGAAACACTGGTTTTCTTTGGATTTTGAACATTTTGATGAACATTAGACAAGATTTTATTTGGTTCAGAGCCTATACATCAGTCAAATTGCAGACTTCAGGTGCTGGGATATTGTTTCTTACACATCTTGCTGTCCTTTCCCACTGACAAACTAGTGAGTGGGTTATGTATTTTTCTACTCCAGTAAGGCAATGTACTTTACACCATTTCAGATGCAAATGTTGAAAAAAAAGTCTTTTATTTCAGTGTTCCCTATAATTTTTTGCACAGAATAAACATGGACATAGTTTTAGAAAGACCCTTTAATCTGGGTGGATGAATTAGATGCCTTACCTGTTTTTCTGATTCAAAAATTAAAACCACTGAGTTCTGGTGCATCTCTTCATTTACTGCACAAGATAAATGAAGGAATTAAGACTTTTGAAGGGTAGCTGAAATTTCTAATCTTAGGGAGAGCCAGGCACATTCCAGAATTTGTGACTGTCTCATAAGCTACCACGCTACTCTTTTTTATAAAATATAACTGGTTTTGGATGATGTTGTAGCCTTAATTAAACTTGAAATGACCCATTTAGCACAGGCCTCAGTGGTGGCAAGGTTTAATCTCCAAGAACAAAGCTTGAATGCACCTGGTAACTCCCAACATAATACATAAATATCCCCCCTATCCTGCACAGCAACAGCACCTTCCTCCATCCTTCCCCCCTCCCTTCTCTTTCCTTTGCTACCACTTTCTTCTCCACTTTAATGGTCTAGTTCTCCTTTTGATACCTAATTAAGTACCCTATCTCACCTCAGTAACAAGCACAGTGGCGGTACTAGAATACATAACACCTTGCTTGTTTTGGTCTTTTTTCCCCCTCCCTTTTTAATATAGAGAAGATTCTTTTACTCATCTCATGCCTTTCTTTAATTTGATTACTGCTATTTCATGTCTATTAATTTATCATTTCAAAGTTACAAAGGAAGTGACCTGCCAAACGTGGCAGGTGACCCTGTTCCCAGAGTTCTGATAAAGTGGTACAACAGCAGAGGTAATGTGCAGAGATAAAAACATCTACAGAGAGACATCTACAGATTCCCTGTGATTTAATCCAAAGCCCTTCACTAGCACCAGAACTGAGTTTTAAGAAAAAATACATATAGTAAGACTTTACCAGTCACTTGGGAAAGCTTCAGCTCTGCCATATCTTCCAGTATATGTGCTCAAGGCTATTTAAAGTGCATGTATGTGAACCACTTGTGCTGCATGTGAAAACTGCATGTGTGACTGAGAACTTGAGAAGTCACCTCAGGTCCTGGCATTGCAAGAATAAAAACTGTATCCAGGGAGTGCAGGGAAAAGCAGCCTGGCTGAAAATGGATCTGTGTTAACGTAACATATATGAGTCACAGAAATCTGTATGAATATTCTTCTCCAAGAGGCTCTCTGGGCATTTGACTCTTAATACTTCAGCCCCTCTATGAATTCTTGGAATTTGCACAGATGAGTTGACAGCACATTAAAAATAAAACACAGTTTTATTGGCCAGATTTAGATCTTATTAAATGCGCATCTTAAATGTGAGCTTAATGCAATGTTTAAAAAATTTATTCCAACATTAGTGTATCATATACATCAGCAACATACTTAGCAGACAAAAATGCTCCTCAGATTACACGACAGTAAAAGCCAAACAAGCAGTACATGTAGAACACAGTCCACCTATTTTCATTCCATTCTGTTGCCTCAAACTGACAGCGTTACATAGAAAAGTAAAAGCATAGTAAGAAAAATTTCTATTAAAAAAACAGTATAGTGTTTAATAGTAGCACTCTTCTACTGCAGTCCTTTGCTTAGAATGCACCACACTAAAACTTTCCAAAGTAGAAATTTTAATTGGGAAAAAAAAAAAATCCCTGATTGTATTACACCTGAAAGGCAAATTCTGGTTTTCTAACTAATTCTAATGAGGCAACCTACTGTTGCTTAAATTACGGTAGTTCCAACACAGAACTCTCTTCACTTTGGTTAAAGGACACTTTTAGATACCGAAATACATAAAAATGAAATATTCCAATAGTAAGAATCAACAGATCTCTAAACTGATCAGGCCACTTTTCTGACTTTTTCAAGAACTTCAGGAAATGTATGTGAACCATTATGAATCTAACCATATTGATATCTTTTGTCAGAATGCTGCTTGGTTACAAGTAAAGGCAAACTATTACATAAAGAGGTGTTAAGACTTATTTTTTTATGTGATATCAACTCTTAATATGACAATGGATTCTCTTTTCAACAGTTTCTGTATATGAAGAAGTAATACCATGAAGCATAATGACATTTTTAAGATATATATATATTTTTTAAATAAGCTGATCCCAGATTTTGTCTACTTTCTATTGTATGATACAACATATGCAAAACATCTGTTCATATTGCATTAAATAGCAAGTGGTCTCAGAAAATAAGTTTGAAAGAAGCACAAAGGAGGAGTCAAGACATAATTCAGCTTTAGGGTCTGCATACCAGTGCTGTGCCCCAAAGGTATTTCCTTGTTCTCCTCCATCTTGCTTTTTAATAGCATTGTTCATTCACAACACATCTATTTTGCTGACATCTTTTCAAGTGTAGTATATTAGGACACTTTATTACCTGAAGAAATCAACATTCCACAAGCAGAAATAGTGCATCTAATGCTGAATTTCCAGATCTGTTTTCAGCTTCAGATTGTATGTTTTGCATAGAAATATCGCTTTGCATCTCATCACTCTGCTGTTTGAAGCAACTGTTTGCATTGCTAAGAGTAGCAAAACCATGACACCTAAATTAAGCAGTTTAATTAACAGTATATGTGCAAGAAGCAGCACAGTGCTTTCATTGTGCAAATCGTGGTGTTGGATATGCAGTTATGGCGAATGATACTCTTCTTTGGCTTACACATTAAACAGCAGAGCTAACTTATTTACACATGCATTCTTCTAATAAATCCAATACTTCGAATATATCTGAATATTCAAGAACACGGTCAGTTCATGATGAACATGAATTGCCAACATGCTTGATTGCTCAAGCAAACATAGAGAACAAAGGTGAATAACTTACAGTAACAAGAAATGTACATCTGCATCATCTTCTTGACTGGCAGCCAAACCATGTGATGTTTGCTCGAGGTAGGCACTTTAATATTAAACCTTTTGCTAAGAGCAACAGCTCTACTCAGGACATTGATTTAGAACTATTACAACATCAGGGTTACTCACCAAGTACTCCAAGACGTAGGCTAGGTTTGCTAAAACAACATCCCTTAAGTTGTGGTACTAGTAAACAGTATATCATTCAGCTGATATGGAACACAAAACTCAATTTCTTTTGTGTATACTTGCAAGGAAGTATAACTTTCAAAGTGCAAATAGAGTAAAATTTTCTAATCTTGTCTACCTTGTGTACTTCAGCATGAGAGAACTCAACTATCTGGTTACTTGAATGAAGCAGTCAGGTATGAAGTGCTCTCTGGAGCAGTTCACATGGCACCGTAGCAGAGTGTGCCCAGGCAGGCTGGTCTGGTTAACACTGAACGGCTCTGTCTGCAGGTTCACAGTATCCTGCTGCCTGCAAGCACAGGAAACAGGCACAGCCCCACAGAGATCCCTTTCACACCTTTTGTCATATGCAAAGAAATAAGGCACAAAGCATGGAAGTGCTGATATGTTTTAAATATACAGCAAAGACATAAAAATGCCTAAAATGCTTCAAATTAGAAAATGAGGGCACATTCATAAACAGCTGGAAGCTACTCTGCACAAGTGGTTGTTATATATTTATAAATTTAGTAACTTTGTAGAAAAGCCCCATAACAAAACAGAAAAAAATATTCTTCTTAGAGATTCAAAATTAAAAAAGAACTCCAGAACCCCAAGCTCCTGTGTATAACAACAATAACAGCATAAACATAGATTAACTGGCTGGCTTAAAATCTTTTGGATAAAAAATCCAAGAACAAACCACCCAGCTAGGTCAGTGTGGTGGTCCAGCTCCCAATCCACTGCCTTGTGCAGGCACACTCCATAGGATGCGCTGAGTGCAGGCATGGGGCTTTAGCCCTTTGATGGCATTCACAAAGAATCCAAACAAATAAATAAATAAAAGAGCAGCTTTGGCCAAAACTAATGTCAAACATAATCTTCCAATGGCAGTCTTTGAGACTGAGAAAGAAAATAACTGCACTTCCCCAAATTGTACACCTATTTTCAAAAGCCACTGCAATTAGATGATTCCACAGTATCTGCATTTAAAGAGCAAACTCTTTGGCAAATTAGACCTTTATGAAAATAAATCAGGGTTGGTTTTTTTTACCTCACTAGTATGTCTTAACTGAATTCTGTGCCTATAAATAATTCCACGTGGAATTAAGCCAATATATCTTTAAAATCAGTTCCTTCTACAAAGTATATAGAAGTTCAAAGCTGCAAACCAATGTTTCATAAGATACAGTGGATAGAAAAAAAGCCCCAAAGCCTAACCCTTGTATCAGGAGAGTTCTCCTATTTAAATGATCACATGATAAAAATAATAGTTCTCAGCATTTTCCACAGCCACAGTACTCTATGATATCCTTTTCATTCCACTGGGATACAGCCTGGAATTTTGCAGTTAGCAACAGGGGGAGGGCTTGGTGGTAATGACCTTATCATATCCTGTGGGCCATTTGTGGGTAACAGTCCCTATATCAGGAGTCCAAATTCTAGGATTACAAGATTACAGTTATTTGTCAAAGTCATGGGTAAATAAAAACCAGTGCTGAAGTCACACAGTTAAGTAGATTTCCTAAACCTTGAAAGCTCAGTCAAACTTTTAAAGAAAAGTCTAAAATCTTTGGACTGGAAGTGAAGGATTGAACTCTCCTACAGCTTTCAACACGATGCATATACTGAGCAAACCACAGACAAGAAAAGCTAAAATGAGCTAAATCCCAAACAGTTGTTTTTTTGGCTACATTGCTCTGGATAACTCCATTCTCCCTTCCGTGGCAATGAACTCTTTTTCTGTGGCTCGTTTATCACCTTGACACAGTCTCTCCTTCAGTTTTTCAAGTTCATACTCATGCAGGATTTTTTGTGTTAAATACTTTTCACGTTTTATTCTGGCTTTCACGTCTGCAGGGACATCAGGAATCATCCACGCTACAAAGAATTTGACGATGAAAACAACATGCTAAAAAAAAAGAAAAGTAACAACTCATTACCAAATGAAACACTTCTTATCTGACACCAAGCAGGTCATCAAACAGAACTGGCTGCCCTGGAACAATGCATACACAGCTGATGTGTATCTAAGATGTGCATGAAGATTAAAACATATCCTTTTATGCAGAAATTTTCATTCTAAACCATTAATGACTTTCCAAACCCAAGAGGAAAGTGTCAGGGCCTGAATCTCAACCATGGCTTTCTAAGTCTCCTGTGTGGTTTGTTAGAAAGTTCAGAGCTGTGCTGATAAGGCTTAGCTATTGAGTGCTGATAAAACACAGCAGGAAAAGTGAGGAGAAGAGAGCTTTAACTACTACCTTTTCCTTCACAACTTGCAAAACACTGGCTTAACAATGAAGTGCCAGTTACTCAAACTGTTGATTTAACTATTTTTAGCCAATATACATCACTGCAAAATGCCTTCTGGATTTTGAATAACACATCTCATATCCAGCTCTTTGTGAAGGCAGGAGAAGTGGAAGTGCTGGTCCTGGTGGCTGACTTTCTCTTTTATCTGCATAAAGACCTGTTTTATTTTGCTGGTAATTCTGATCAACATTAGCAGTCTCCTCAGCTTTTTTCACTATCCCTAGTCTAAGATTAATTTGCTGAAGTTGAAAGGCCTAGTAATAATATCCATTTAGGGCATGAGCACTTGGCTTTACTTAGGGAAGAAATAATTTTATATTCCCAGCAATCCTAATTTCTGTAACATTAATAACTATCTAGAGAATCTACACAGTATCAATATCAGAAGAAAATTCTGTAAGCAACATACCTCCATAATAATTATAAAGGCCAGTTTTGCAGCAAGAATATGCCAGAACTGCATACTGTGTAAGTATTTCCTCTCATGATCTGGAGGATATCGATAGTCTCTGTACCTGTTGGAATGACAGACATGCAAAGGTGAAATGTCACGGTCAGCCTGGGACAGACTACAAGCTTAGTGACACTTACATGCAAATACAGCTGTCACTTAAGGAATCTTTTCTTGTTTTAAATGGTCTGTTTCCTTTGGTAGAAAAAGGTTGCCTCTCAATTTGTTTCTGTCTTATGTCTGCCTCAACACCCTCACACTCACAGCAACAGAGCAGAGATGGGGATGCGTGATGTGTGAAATTTGGTGCACGGGCTGCTTGTTTTTCAGACAACAATCAAACAGCACAGGACAGACTGATGGGATGTATCCCACGGTAATGCACATGGATTGAATAAATGGGAGAGATTACAGACAGATCCAGGGTTTCATGGCGGGACAGTCTTGAGTAAGTGTTCGACATCCTCGTACAAGTGTAGCTGTTTCTGAAAGTGCTGGGGTGGTTGGTTTGGTTCTTTTTTTTGGTTTGAGATTTTTTTTTAATCAGATCAGTACTCTTCTTTTACCATGACTTCTCCAAAGTTCTTTGGTGATTATTCTAGAATCTCTAGTGCCTCCCCCAGCAAGAAGGGACTATTTTTTAAAAGAAAGCAGGATAGGTCTGATCCTTGGTGGCATCTAGCAAAATAAGGACTGGCTTTAAATACTGTACCTCATTTTCACCTTTGGAATATAAACATCCCCTTTATGCTGCTTCCTTGTCCACTTATACAGCTTAAAAACCTTTGAAAAATAGAGGCTCAAGTTTGAAAACTCAGGGACCTAAATCTCCCTTATCAGTAAAAAATCAGTAGTTTAATTAAGTAAACAAAACAAAAAAAAAGGCCAAAAGCACATTAGCAATGAAACTCTCAGCAGTGATTTTTTTTTGTGTGTTACTGGCTTATCTCTTACCACCTTAAGCATTACCTTGTTAATAGCCTAAATATTACCTCTCACACTTTAGAATGATGAGAATGACGTAATTTAATTTCTAATGGACTCCTTGGATCTGCATTGATTTTTTTATGCTGTATTCTAAACAAAGTGATAAAATATTTATTATTACACCAACCTGCATATGACAAAGTTTTCTGGATTCTCTTTAGGTTTGTTTCTGTCAGGAAAATCTGAGATTAGGAACACTGACAGACTGTTGTTTATATATCCAGACATAGGTGAGTCTTCATTTTCGTAATAAGCATAGTAGTAAACTAAACGAGGGATCATATCTGATGTGAATGCAACAATAAAAGCCTGAAAAGAAATTGGAAAAAGAAATTAAGAAAGTGGCACAAAATCTGTGATCAGATTCATAAAGGGGTTGTAGTTCTATCACTCTGGCATTACCCAGAATATTTTAAGAAAGGGTGAGAAGCATGATTAGGGCACTTCACCTTGGTAAGAGATGCTGAGTGCAGCCTCAGCACATTTTGCCTGGAAACTGGAGATAATCTGAGTGCTCAGGTATCCTGATACTTAGGCAATACCTGCAAGTGGTTTTGTTGCCTAAGATACACTAAAAAGAGGCATCTCTTTTGCTCGGCAGTCTGCTTTACACTATCCTTCAGGGAAATACTGGCATAGCATTTCATCTGAAGTTTATAGAAAGGACTTGAAGCCACATCCAGAAGCACCTGAATGAGCAGAATTCCCACAGAACAAAGATGCATCTCACCCACAGAATTCATCCATGTTTCCTGTCCCCTACAGTCCCCTCTGGGCAATCAGTGCACTTCATCAGACTAAGTTTCTGACTGGCCTATGCCATTCCAAAAGGCTGGAAACATGGACAACTGAATGAAAGACCCTGGTCCAAGGAAAGATGGATTGGGAGCTGCATGTTGTCAACACAATGACGAGCCAAACTACCAAAATGGTTTGATAATTTCTTTGTAGGGTAACCTGATACAGTGTTGATGAAGGGAAAAAAAACCAACAGCTAACTTTTAATTCTTCACATTTTGAGTACATGGAAGAATCAGCATTGCTATAGCACAGTGAACATACTTACATTAGTGACAACAGACAGGATGGCCATTCCATTCAGGATTTCCTGCCAAACTCCTATACTATGTGCTTTTGCAGCCACAGGTCTCCTGTACTGAGTGGTTAATTTCCACGAGTCTACTCGAATCTCCAGGATATTATTCATCAGAGCAAGAAGGGGAGCCAGGGGAAAGGATGCCACAAAGAGAGTAATGAATCCAAACTGAATGACTGCAAGGGAGAAAAGGAAAGTGTCAAAATCTGCCCCTACAACAGTACCCTCAGAGTGATGAGGGCCTGCCATTCACAAATGGCAAACTTCTGCCAGGCTGCACAACAAGTTATTTCCTGCCCTGGCCTGAGCTAAGTGACAAACAGCCATCTCAAGCCTTCTGCAGTCTCATCAGGCTGCACCCACATTGGGGTCCTGTGAAATGCTGCTGCCAGCAGTGCTGGATACCAGTTTGCTTTCCATGGTGCTGCAGTTCCTGCATGAGTGGTGTAACTGTTGGGGAACTGGGATGTACCCACACATCAAATTTCTGAACTATGAGAAAGGAACAGGCTAGTTTTCCTGCAGCTTGTACAGAGCAATCCTTTTCTCCTTTTACTTATTAACTACACTCCTAACTGAAAAAGAGGAAATACTTCTACTTTTATCACAACCTTACCTCCACCTACTGTTACTGATTTAGTCAAATACCAATTCTGTCTGCAATAGTTCCACGGGGCAGTCTTAACATTAGTTAAGCACTGCAGATAAAATACACAAACGATCCTTTCAGTCATTATCAAAATTAAATATTTTAGTACAGAATGCGATAATCCTCAGTGCAGAGACAATACTGCCACTGTATTTTAAAGACAGGAAATAGAGTATTTTGTCTGGTTTAGGCAGTGGCTAAAAATAAATGCCCATACACCACTCATCAGCTTTTCCATGATTTCAGTGATGAGTTCTTCACCTTAGACAAGCAACAAAATTCCTATTAGCTTAGCAGCCCCAGGATGATGCTGGAGCGTAGTGGTTCAGTTGATTCTGGAAGAGCAAGGACATGGCCAACAGCACTCATTGTTCTGAGTGTATTATTTTCACAAGATCTCAATCCTGTATGAAATTAATTAAGTGACAGTAATAATGCTACGTATCTCTAGATTTTCTGAGAGATGTTTCTTATTTGTTTAGAAATAAAACAATACAGAAGTTCACTTTTCAACAAAATGTGCCCTTGTAATAGACAAATACTAAGTTTTTTAAAGTATCTTTTAGATTTAGTTTGGTTTCAGCTTTAGTTCTAGTTTCTCAGGTTTTTTAAACTAATGCTACATGCTGATGTGTTCATCATACGTTTGAAAAACCCTGTTCCATGACCCAGGCTCCCTCTGCTGGACTGTCAGGAAGCACTGAGCATTGCAAACCTAAAGTTGAAGGGATTTTCCCTGAGCCAGTTCATAGAACTCATGTCTGCAGTACCCATCCTTACAGCACATTTGGCACTCATCCCATACTTAAAATTTCCACTGACATCAGCTAGGAATATGCTCTGGAACAAGAACAGAACAGACAGAAAGGCAGCTGGCTGCACTGAGAATAATGTTCCCTGCTCAAATGAGGAATATAAACAGTCTTTGCAGTGTTTCTGTGAAACTCCCTGCAGTTCAAGATGCAAAGACAGGGTTTTTTAATTAGGCTGACCTATTTAATGATTTCCAGCAGTTAAGCAGATGAATCAACCCATAACAATTAATCGAGAAGATATTTTGTTGAAAGTGTTAGTACAAGGTGTCTTGTCCTCAATTCCAAATGTGTAATTTTAAACTTACCCATTTCTAAATATTCATAGAACAGGCCTAAGGCTCCAAATGTCTGCAGATCATGGTCTTGCTCCCAGCGACTGTATAAATTTTCGGGATTATTTCTGGCTTTCCGACGACCCCACCAGTTACAAATCCAGCTGTATATGCAGAAAAAAGTTAACAATGAGCAAGGCAATGAGTCTACTTGTCAGAATTTGTGCTTGATTTACAGAATTCTTAGCTTCTTCATATGGCAATACTTTTTATCACTCCTTCCAAGAACTTCCTCTGGCTATAAGATGGGCATCTCAGTGGAAGAGAGAACTTACGGTACAAAAGCCTCTTGGATATTTCCCCAGATCTGTTTGCCAGCCATGACTATGGTGAGCTGTGTCGTCAGTTCTATCAAACAGCCTGCAGGATCACACTGGTGGAGACAAACTGGGTGTCAATGGACATGAACAATGGACATTACCCAGACAAACCATATTCTACCACTGTATAAATGAAAGGAGTTCTTAAAACGTGTTAGGACAATACTTAATTTCCACCTGGGCTGCAACCTAAGCTACCCTCTCAGGAAGGCTGCTACAGAAGGGCTTTCAGTGCTCAAAGTGTGTGATAAAACACACACCAAAACACACTAAGCATTTGAAGACAGAGTAATTCAAAGAAGCTTCAGCAGCAGGATCTGTGTGTGGCACCCACCTCCCAGGGCCAGCAAGGCGAATCTGTGCCGCTCAGTGAGCTCTCAGCACCAGACCTTTTTTAAGACCTATGGCAAGACCCACTGATATTTCTGGAGAACTGGGAAAACCTTTTTGGTTTTTCACTCTCATGACTGACAGATTTTCACTGTTGGTGTTTCCCTGACCAGCTACAGCAGGCAGAGTCCTTGGAAGCCCCACCACCAGCTTCAGGATGGCCAGCTGAGGTCCAGCTCGGTTCACACTAAGCCTGCAGGTAGAAATCTATGACTGCAAAGGCTGAAGAGAATGATCCACCTTAATTAAGGGAGTCTTACCTCTTCATTTCGCCAGCGATTAAACATGTATGTGTAGGCACCCGGGTAACCAACAAATTTCCCTTTGAAGAAGGCCACGTAGAAGCAGGATGAATAGTAGTTGACGAACTGGAACAAAAACATTTTCATAGTGAGCCTGTTCTCATACTCCATGTGAGTTCTGGGGATCTCTGTGAAATCAGAAAACAGTAATTTTATTTAGCTGCCCCTTGCTGCTCATCATTCATCATGCTTATATTTTTAAAGGTCACAGGAAGCCCTAAGCACATTGCTATTAAATGTTCTGTTAAATGATAACATATAGCCAATTCAAGTTGGGAAATAGGGGAAGAAAATATACTACAAGCATTCAAACCCCCTGAATTGGACAGGACCTGGCAGACATGTTGAACTCACCCACCCTATGGTAGAGTTATTTCACACATCTGAGTAAACTTACACCAAGCTTGGTGTAAGTTTGCAAGCCAGAAGAACATAAGGTATTTACTGGGAACCTGACATGGGAGCACTCAGATGAGGCAGCACTCAGATGAGGCAGCCTGCCTGGGACGCAGCCTTAAAATATCTGTATTTTCACTGAGCTGTCCAAATATTGATGTCAGGCACAGAGCACTCAGAGCATCTGGGGCAGGTTATACGTGCATGTCTGAACACCAGATCTGGGCTAACCTTTCCAAGGAGCTGCAGAGTGAAGGAAGTCTGTGCAGACACTCCTGGCAGCCCGGGCTGGGCGCAGCCACCTCGGCTGCCCGAGGAGGGCAGCAGCCCCACACACCCGGCTGTTTTCCCCCTGTAACCCACAACCACAGGTAGTGTTGACACTTCAGAAATTAATCCTCCATGCTTGCAACCAGCAAAATAACACTGTTGAACTTCTGTGGCTATAATTCTTGGGCCTCAAGAAAGAACGATTTAAAAAAATATTATTTTCTCTTTGTTTCTGTGTTTGCTAGGGGCATTTTTATTTATTACTTGCTCTGTTTCAGTCTGGTCTAATTTGGCCAAGTCAGGTAAGTAATACAGATAACAGAGACAAGACATGGTCTGTGATAAATCAAAATAAACTAAATGCAACATCCCTTTAAGTTTCTCCAAGAAACACCTTTCAGTTCTTAACTCCACTGGCAAGACCTCACAAATAAAAGATCACTCAAATGTTTTTATGACAGCTGTACAAACTACAAGCATTAGTATTTTCAGCTCTCCCCCACATGCTGACTATTCTGCAATTATTTCTCTCTATAAAAAACCTGCAGGGACTTGTACATCTAAATCATTAAGGACAAATCAACTATTGAAAAAAAATACATAAGAAGGGCTCTAGGAAAGGATATTTCCAGCATATAAGCAAAAGTCAAATATAAAATATGCTACAGAAATAGTTGATCTTTCTGGGTCTGCCTGCCTGCTGGCTCCCCCAGCTCTACAGGACATGCTATCAGTGGCTACAGCCACAAAGACACATCTTGGGCACAGCTTCTCATCCTGCTCAACCTCTGCCTTCTACCCGTGTAACTAACTCCAAATCTGAACAGCCAGAGCTAAAGGAAACAGCACTCAGGAAAGAATGAAAAATGTACTATCCTATCCCCCATTCTCCTTTCTTTTCCCCCAAACTAAGAGTCATGATTATTTAGTCTTTTTTCCTTGTAAAGATGGCTGTGATCTATTTTTAGAAATCCATCTACAGAATTTCTAATTGAAATACTGCTAAATCAACACAGTCTGATCTTGCTTTGGTGACTCTAATCTAATACAAGATAATTATGTTCAGATCTGTGATTGTCTCTGTAGACCAGTTTTAATATAAGCAAATATTTATACAAAGAGAAACCAGGTTATGAGAACCACTGAATGCAGGGAAACGTTCAGTATGGCCATGGATACACCCGAGTCCTCACTGCAAACTGCTGCAAGCTACAGTGCACCTGAGTCAAGAACGACTGCACAGAGCACCTTGATGGGCTCTGCCTTCAATGATTCCTTCCAAGTTTTGTCTTCAAGTACCTCTGCTTACCCATATCAGTAATCCAGATGGCTATTCTCTCATAGAAGAAATTCAGTATCATGATGATGACAAAATTGAGGCAGGAGGCTGTGACTGAGGTTGCCAGCTGAGGGGTCAGTAACCCGCTGATGGGCTGCAAGGTCTGCGTGTTCTCCATGAGACTGGCGAAGGCCGCGTACACTGCCAGGCGATACACAATCACAGCGATCATGCTGGCTATAATCAGAGACACCTGCAAAAAGGAGAGGGAGCTGCACCTTAGTACAGCTGTACGCACACAACTTGGGAACTAAGATGTAAACCATCATGCTTCATGTTTTTCAAATTTTATTCCTTGTGGGTATGAGTTCAGCAGCATTGAAATGCAAAGTACACTGGCAAAATACTTCGTTAATTAGACGCAATAAACCCAACAAAATTACTTTGTTAGCATAAGAAAAGCAGACAAACTAATACTAAAAAAACCAAAACAAACCAGAATGCAGACTCATAGAAAAGGAGGTGGGACAAGTTAGATTACACTGTCCACTCTGAAACTTACTCTGCATTCACTGTAGTGAATTCCTCTTTTTTTTTTTTGTTTGCCTTTTCTACAAGTTTCTCAGTATGTCTGTTAACAACAAGTAAGTCACAGAGAAAGTTATCCCTGTGCAAAGATGTCCAAACAAATTACTAATTAATGGCATATTTACAGGGTATTTTTAAAATTTTTTATCTGAATTGAAGTGCATTATGAATGACTGCAGGAAATGTATTGGACAATAGTAAAAGCATGCTTGAAAACAATTTGTGTTAATGTGGTGGTTAATAATGATCAGCAACTTTGACATATGTTAAAGTGATGATTCAAAAAGATGCTCACCCAGAACAACACGGTAGTTCCCGAGATGCAGAACCGCACAGCCTGGCTAGTTAAAGGCAAGTAAGGTTCCATCTCCTGAAACAGTCAAATACAGCACTGTTCATCATATTCCAACATCAAGCAGTACACGGAGCTCTCATCAGCTGTGTGAAAGTGCCCATACCCAAGGAAAACCACTCAGAACTCCCACCCTCCAGAATGGCAGACAGGACATTATTTTGAATGTGCTGGCACAGGAGACAAAAACATCAGGACAGAAGTGGCCATAAAACTGCTAAAAGTAAAGACAGTACCTGGAAAGAATGGTTAAATCTTTGCAAAATCAATCTGTAGCTGAAAGAAGAAGACCAGCTTCATGAGCAGGCCAGAACTGTTACTGCTTTGCTAGGTCAGCTGTCATACAGCTGAGTCCAAAACTCAACCCAAGTTTTATAAGTTCTTCATGCTGAGGATTCTTAAAATCATCATTTGGATGTACCAGTCAGGGAGTGCTTCCTTCCACTACTCCAATTTTATTGTTTCTTTAGTTGAAGAATTGCGTATGAATGTAGCTGACGAGCTCTGCTCCAGTACCAGGCAATTTGGTCTTACCCACACCCCTATCCCCATATAACACATGAACAATTTTTGTACAAGGTTTTTTCAACCTATTCTAATTCCTAAAATACCAAATTACATGTATTATGAAAGGATCATTTAAGAACTAATTCCAGTGGAAGAAGATTTAGTTAAAAACAACCTGAACTTGATAAACCTTTGGGACAAGGCACTGTGGAATGCTTATGCTCTTCTTGAACAAAGCAGCACCAAGTATTACATACAAGCACAGTCACAAGCTTCTGGATGATGTTAAGAGTTAAAGGCTCTACTAACAGAACTTTACACAGGTTCATAACATTTTATACCTATTTTGTATTAATAAAAAATAGATATATTCTAAATTAACAGCAAAGATTTTACATATCCCAGGCTATTCAACACGTTTGATACTGTAGAAAGGCAATGGAGGCAGTAGCGTGTAATGACAGAGCCTAAGTTTGAAATGAATGCTTCATTATTTATGTCAATTAGAATTCTCTGGTAATCAGCAAAATCAGATTTTAGCTATGATCCAGTCAGATAGTTCAGCACCATAAGCAAAGGAGTTGTTAATGAAAACCCCAAGATGGGCAATTTTGGTTTCAGTGCACCTAGAACTTCAAATCATGGACAGGAAGAATGAGGAAGTAATTTTCTGAGTGAAGCAAAGCCATCTGTGGGACACAATAAAGTCATTGCTCTGTATCCACAGAACTATATCAGTTTGCACAATTAACTTATTTGAAACCTTTCACATGCTCAGTATTGCACATGTTCTAATGGAAGGAAATTACACCACAGTGTGGCTAACCTTATACAAGTTACCCTATTACCGGGTACTGATAAGGATCACTGCTAAGCCCTGCTGCAAAAAAACCTCCTGAAAAACCACCAAGACAATAAACTGATGTGTCAAAAAATAAAGGCTGTGTGTTCATCCCCTGCTCCTTCCTTCAACCACAGCAGAACCACCACAGCACAGCCATGTGAGAGTGGGGCTTTGAGCCTGAGCACACACAGGGTTGCAAACCAGCAAATGACACAAAACAGGCAGGTATGTGTTTTCAATTAGCAGAACTAACTAATGAAAACTGATTTATCTGTGGCTGTTTTCCTGAGCGTGCACAAATAAATACCCTCAGCAGAACCACACTCTTAATCACAATGCACAGTGACTGAAGAGCTCTGTGCAATGTGAGCACTGTACTAGTTACAGTACAGCAGCAGAATTAATGCTGCATGCGTGGAAGGGGAAGAACTCTCACAAGAAATAAGATTAGTGTATGTATTTCCTAAATAATTAAGGAGACAAGCCCTGAAAGACAGGGCTACTGTTTATATGACAATGATTCTTTCTGTGTTCTGGCTAGCCTTCTATTTCTTTTCTGAAGACTTTGTTATCTAAGAATACTTAGGGCTAGTGACAATAAGCTATTTACATGTGATTCTATGAAAGAGAAAAGATGACAAAAACACCTCAAACTTAGGTGGTAGATGTCATATTGGAATGAAACCAGCTGATCCCTACACTGAAATGAAACCAATTAGCATCTAGTAAGTATTTACAAAGAGTTTTTAATCATAGTGCATTAATAATTGTATCTCAATTAGATTTCAGATGCAGGACTTCAGCAATCTTTGTCTCTCTAGTATTCTCCAAACAAAGTGGTTGGATATCAGAAGCAAAACCACAGCTAGACCCACTTATGTATCATTAGATCAAGGCAACTGCTTCTTCTTATGTTGTGCAAAGATAAGAAGAGTGCTTTTAAAGGCAAGAAAATCTCAGAGACTGCTGCCCTGAAATGTGAAGAACACTGTAAAGATAGTGTCAAAGCCATAAACTTTGCCTTTGCTTTCCTGATTTAACATATCAATTTCCATATCATGAAACTTTCAGCATACATCTGAATTTGGATGTGTGTCAACCCATTACCTGAGTTACAGGATTCCTCTTCTTTTGGGTACATTTTGCCTCGTATTCAGGCCTCAGCTGGAGTTGTTGCTGTTCCTCTTCAAAATCAACCAAATCCCACTCGTATTTCAGTCTAGCTTGCCGTCTCTTCCAAAACTCCAAGAAAAGTGTAACTACGATTTGCAAATGGTAAAATACAGTTCAGGAAGAAATGAACAAGTTCATGAACCAAGTTAAACTTCCTTCTGTACTACACTGGCTTCTGTTCTGTGGCTTATTATTTATCCTCACAGTGTGATCTATCTATTTTTATTGACTATCTATTAAAGTTCACAGCTAAGATCCTAATATGAATCCAGTGATTTGTTAGCTAATTGAATTCCAAAAGTGGATGACAAGGACAATGCCAAGACGAGATATAGGTATTTCCATGGTTATGAGGACCATGTTCAATTACAGTTTAACTACTTTTCATAAGCAAAATGCGAGAGGGAATTAACAAAGTAACCTGAGAATACAAATAATTTCTTGTTTAAAAATCTGAACACATGAACAAAGACTACAGATAAGCAGCATGGGTTTCAAGGTGTATGTTCCAAGATTTCTGTTGCTTTTTGATGCTTATTTGATATAATGATTATTTTAAAGACAGTGAATGTCTGATGTTTTCCATATTCAATTTTTTAAGACACTAGAGGGAACTGATTTCATATATAAACAACTATAAAGTTTATAATACTACATAACATTTTAAGAGCCCTCTATAAACTACTTCAAGACATAAACATTTAGTAATCTGATTGTTCTTATTTGAACCAGAGAGGCTTCATGGTTAATACAAACACAGGAAAGCTTATCTTCTGCAGTTCTAAACCCTTTAGCTAGTACTTCCTGAATGACTAATCCATGTCACACAAATGCTAGTGCTTAAAAACCAAGAAAAGTTTAGTAAAACAGCCCTACAACATGACCTTACTAAATTTTTTTAAATAATTCTATATGAAAAAAGTTAGTGGTGAGATCCTTTGATAACAAATATGCAGATTTTCTACTAGCACACAGAAGTTTTTGTGAGCTAATGAAATATCTATATTCAAATTGAAGATCTCATTGTGGTATTTCACACAAACAGTATAAAACAAGAGATGTATTTAAGGACATAAGAAAAATAACTATGCTATTCTGTATTTATAAACCTTCACAGAGTTTAAAAAAAAATATATATTCAACAAAATATAAGCTTAAAAGTCTGAAAAAGTATGAAAAAAAAAAAGTATGAAAAATTTTCTCATTCCAAAGTACTGCTAATACAGTGGCAGTGAAGGACCACCATGCAGTGAAAAGACACAAAACGCTCTGCACTCTCTCACAGGGACACTGAAAATGTGCAGTGCTTAGCAGAGAGGAGTCTTACATGGATTGCAAGAAGTTGGACCTCTGGTTACTAAGCAAAGAAAGGAATGTTAGCAGTTAAGAGTACACAATATTTCTGATATCCTAGATATCTGCTGGATTTTCTTTGTGTTTCTTAACTGCAACTTTTAATTATTTTTATTCCTTCATTATTTTTGCTTCTGAGGCAGAATACTAAAGTGAAGCCATTATTCCCCTTCTTCCCACTTCCAGTGTCCCTAAGCAGCTTGGCCAAGATCTTATTGCTTGACATAAAACTTATCAAATGTACTCACCCCATATGCCCATGAAAATAGCAAAAAAAAGAGTTGCCACGTTGTCAAACAAATGGGAATACTGCAACAGAAAAACCAGGACCAGGTCAGTACCAAAAGAGTTTTCATGATGAACCAAAATAACAACTGGCTGCAGGACACAGACCTGGGAGGACTCACAGGTGGTGTTTAGTCTCCAGTACTCGCACTCTTGGTCACAAAGTGGGCACATGATGATCTCTCCTCCAATGGCAGGGTCACAGATTTCTTTGCTGAGGAGGAAGACACAGTAAAGTATCTGTTTTCACAGCATCTTGAGAGCTACTGCATGAAATTTATTTAATAAATAAAACAAGAACTCCATATGTTCAAAGCTCAAGATTTGCAGCTTCACAGCAAAGATGCCACATCTTGTCAGATTCTCTGGTGTTAACCTGTGGTTGCTCAGGGCAAGTCAAGAGATTAAACAGCTGCTACAAGGAGTAGAATCAACAATTCTCTCAGCAGGGGCTTTCTGGTCCTATCAGCAATGCATCAGGAGTGTCAGGAGCTGTGCTGCACAGGCACTTCTTTTGGACGAGATATAAACCGTGTTATTTCTCATCAGGTTAGCAGTGAGATCAGAACACCTTTTCTAAAAGCAGGGAGATAACTTCAGCTTTCCTGTCTGCAGTAAAATTTGCTACTTCAATTTAACCACGACAGTCAGTGAAGTTTACAATCCAATAATATCTGAACATGTATAGCAATATTTCCAGGTGAATTCTTAACCTAGCTAAAACACAAGTCTCAAAATGACACAATTCAATAGAATAGATGAGAATTTTAACCTGTTATTCATCTCTATGGTTAAAACTCAAAATTTTCTGGAAGCCTCCTTATAGAAAACAATGAGAAACGAAATGTCAATTCTCTTTTCTTCTCCCCACCTCCAGTCCCACAATACAATAAATCTTGGGACCTCTGATGACACAAATACAATGCCTATTTTTAAAAAAGCAAACTATGGCTTCTGAGATACTGGATCCCTCTGATGGGAGAACACTGCTGACCTGTTTTACCCATGCTTTTGGTAGTTAGTCTAATTTATGACCTACACAAAAGAGTCAGACTGCTCTGCAAGACAGATTAAAGAGACTTAAGGCAACAATAAACACTTAATTTTGAGAGATATAAGTGATACTCTTGGGGCTTCATGTATTTCAGGTTCTCCAATATAAAAAGCTATTGTCAAATGGCAGAAAATATTGCTTTTCACCTACAAATTGAGTCTTAGTAGTCACAAGTTCTGCATTAGTGGTCCACCACCTTTTCAATCAATAAAGACAGCTGAAGAACAAATTTGTCTGCTCTGACAAGCCTTAAAGCTTGCTGTCTGATGGGGGTTTTTTTGCAAGAACTGAATTTTCACATTACTTAACTCTGCCCAGGAGATTTTCAACATTGCACTCACCTGCTCATATTTTCATCCATTGTAAACAAACCATAAAGAAAACAGATTAAGCCAACAACTGCTGCAAGGAATAACATCTCAGTGTAAAATCCTAGCCAGGCAAAATAGATTCCAATCTTCTCACCATAGTACTTCCTGAATCAAAAAAAAGAAAAAAGGCAGGTAACAGGAATACAAAGCAAAACTTAATACTGTAATAGAGCAAACTGGCCAGAGTCAAAATGAAACACTTGACAAATTTCTCTTTTAACAGAAGAGTAAATGCACTGATGTACAGTGGAAAAATGAGAGTTGAAGCTGGCCATGAGAAGTTACTCCAGGTGAATGAACACAATATATGGCCTCTTTTGTCCCTTTTTTTTTCCTCCTAGTAGAAGCTCCAGCTTTAAAATCACTCTCTTTCCTATAGGATAATGTAAACGAAATCTACTTTCTGATTTTTTCCAAGGAGTTACACAAATGAACCTGAGTACACCAGTTCTGATCATATGGTTAGAGCAAATGAATAATCCACAGAAATAAAACCTGTTGTGTTACAAATGGGGAACTGTAACACTTTATTATATCGTATGGGCTGAATCAAAAAGATCTTGGATAAAATGAGTTTAAATTTGAGGTTAGAATTAAGAGTTAAGTTTCCAAACTCATTTCACCTGTGTTTTTTCAAGTCTGTGTTGAAATTTCAACACTTCAAATTGCTCTTTAAAAATTTGTGTAGGTATTGATTATAAAATCCAAGATGTTCAACATATCTGTTTCTCTGCAGCTGAATTACGTGCAATACAGCTGACATGCAGGAGCACTGGCTAGATGGAAAGAGGCTTGATTTGAGATGAAACATTTTTCCAGTTGTTATTAGAAAGCCGTGTCGTGTCCTCCAAGGACTAGGGCCCAATTAATATCCTGTTCTCATCGGACTTTAAAAGGGGTACAAATTACCCAGCAGGATCAAGCTACAAATGAATATACACTGTGTTGGAGTGAAATCCAAGGAAACACAACAAAGCACAGGCAGTATGTTACCTGATAAGGTCCAAAGGCTGCTCTTTGTAGAACCTCAGGAAACGAGCCCACTCCATGTAGAGCGTGTACCTCTCATTGTCACAGTTGGGATCATTGGCCTTCTTCCAGTATTGGCACTGTGAGCAAACCAGAGCAAAGGCAAAACACCTCATCACACACTCAACTATTGCACTGAAAGAAACAAACACTGATGATGATGCCCTCCTCTCAAGACTGTGCGGTTTGTCACTACCATGTATCTACCTGTCAAATGCTAAGGAAATCTCAGAACTTCATCACTTCCCTGGAAATTAAACAGCGCAAAACGACCTTAGTTTCTGACAGCTTCTGTAATTTTAGTTTGTGCTACAGAACTCTCTGCCTTTAGAAATATTTGGCTACGTCAAATATTCAGTTTGTGATCTCAGTTTTCTGAATGTCTCTCAATCACAAAGAAAACCATGAAAATCAATCACTAAATACAAATCAAGGAGTTAAAACAACCTAAAGTTTGCATTTTGAAAATATTTTAAAAGGTTAAATAATTCTTTTTAGACAAATATTTGTGAGTCTGTCTCACAAGTTTTGGAATTTTCTCCTAAGATTTCTTAGCATTTAAACTTGGTTGTAGTTGTATAAAAGATTCTCACTTTTTATTATCTGTGGTTCTGGTAGTCTCATCAGGATAAATTATTTCCCAGCCTAGACGAGCCATCTACAGCACAGATCCTCATCAGCTTAAACTTTCCCCCTGAAAACCTAAGGAATGTCCTCATTTATTTTAATTTTCTAAGGAAAGAAAAAATATTTTCAAACTTTAAATCTATATAAAGTATTTAAAAATGACTTATGGTAGAATTCAGAAATATAAATAAGCAATTCAAGTTGACTAAAGCATTGTGACATCTGAAATAAGTATTAAAAGCAAGGAGAGAATTTAAGATTTAAGCGAAGGATTAAACACAACACTCAGAAGGAAAAAGAAAATTAAAGGAAAAAACCCCATATAAAATGCTGTAACCTATTTCTCTCCTGTTCTCTCCACGGGATTTCAGCACTAAATCCACACATGTCATATTAAAAACTGACCTTCTAGCAAAACTAAACACCAGCATTTACTACCCTTCCCAGGTTTCCAATATTTACTCACCAAAACTCACTGGGAGATAGACAAGGGACCATCCCACACTGAACTGCAGGGCTCAGGCAATTCCTGTGACTTCAGTCCCAAAATGGTATGATCCCAAGAGTTTTCATGTAACTGCAGGCACCATGCACTGCTGTGTAACTACAGTGTATGTGCACACCCCATACACACCCACTGCTGAATGTATGCATTTGCAGTAGGTATTCACTCCTTGGTATAATCTTTCCAAGGTACTACTACATGTATCACAGACATTATAGAAATATACAATGGAAAAAGTCTCTCAAGAAATGTGACTGCCATCTGGGTATATCCTCAATATTCATCTATAGGAAAAATCATTTCAGCACATAAAAGCCAAATAATAGGGCTGGGAGATAAGTCTTGTGTATTATAAAACAGAATCAATGGGACAAATAGAAGAGCTTGAGTACATTTTCACATCTGCTGGAAACAGCAAATTCACAGTAGGTAGAAGGGTGAAAACACTGGGAAATGCTCAAGGGAGCAGAAAGCTAAAATACTCACATCATGAAGAGGATATGCAGCTGTATAGGTGCCATTGTTTAGCAGTCTCTTAATCCCAAATTTTTTCTTCCCTTCTTCTGTTCCATAAGGGCAACGTGTAAGGATATAATTAACCTGAGATCCAAAGACAAGAATTTCAGACCTTAAGGCTATTTAATGAAATTCTACAATGGCTGTGCACTGTGTATAATCTGTTGGAATAATATGCAAAAGCATAAAGTATTTCTTCAGAAGGCCTTACCCCATATAAGAACACTTTAGGCACGATTGCCTTGCAGACATCCAGAAGATCTGCTCCAATAAATATTATTCCAGATTTCTAAGAAAGGTGCACAGACACCCAGGCTTCCCTGTATCTACCACAGTTTCTACACTCACTCCTTCCTTGCATGAATGTTCTGATGGGGTCACGTAAATGTAAGCAGTCAAATTCATATACGTACTATTCTGTTTCTCATGGATGGTGAGAAGAAAGTGCTCTCATCATTGATGAGGTACAGCTCCTGCTTGTCCTTGCTGAATGGTGCTGTGAAATAGTCTGGCTCAGGGTGCATCACCTTCTCAGGCAGCCTGAGTGGGAAAAGCATGCAATCCAGGGGGTTCTCCACCGTGGAGGGAATGTCATTTTCCCTGATGGGAACTTTGATGTTCAGCACTTCTGCATATGTGATCAGAACCTCCCACGGCGCATGGATCTTCACAAAAAAAATCTTGCCATCTTCAGATTCCTGCCCCAGGAAAGTTAGATTAGACATCAGACCAAACTGTGTTTTACGCCAAGATCTATGGAAATAGTGTTTATACAATATTTATCACCTTTCACATATTTTTGAAAGATTTAAAGAAATAAAAAAAAGGAAGAGGGAATAGGGGAACTTTTCTTACATATCTATTTAACTGAAAAGCTTATCTGAGTGGTTGTCTGTTCATAAAAACAGTCTTTGCGTTACTAAAAGCTCACAAAGGCTTTTCAAATTATATTAATTTCATACACTTAGGCCTGAATATTCTCAGTACAGAGTGAACTGGAAATACAAGTAGTAATCTTACCACAGGCCTCCCCCAACAGCATATGCTCTTTTAGTGTTCCTCTGCATACACAGTGGAAAATGGCAATCAGAAGGCATTTTTAACATATTGGTCAATGAATTCCCCATCTATGGATGTTGCAGAGTCTGAAACTCATCAAGAGTTATTTCACCCCACCCTGCCTCTGGCACACTGACTGCATCAGCCAAAATCCCATGTTCTCCAGTTGTGAAACCAAACAGTAACATTAATTAAAAACCCTCAAGTTGTTACAGCAGGGTCCGTCCTCATAATTACGACATCCAGTGGGCATAACTAATCCATTCGCTGCCTTCCAAATTTGTTACTTGTTGTTGGGTGGGATTAAATTCAACTGTGAGCATAGTTCCCATTTAACTGGATTTAAATCAAATCACAGCTATTTTAGAAGAACTTGCTTTTTGTTACAAAAACAAAAGCCATCACTTCCTCTTGAATGAAAATTATTCTGCTTCCACAACTCTTACGAATGTATCTGAAAAAAGGACTCAAATAAAGATATTAATCTTGTTTTACCTGAAGTGGTCACACTCCACTGAAATCCACAAGTATAATTTATTACTTTTCTCAAAGAAACAAAGTGGTTTATTAATTTGCAGGCCTATTTATCTGGTCCTAATTTTTCTTTTTTTTTTTCTTTTTTACCTTCTTGTCTTCTGTTTCTAATTCCAAACCAGCCTTTTGCAGATTGCTCTCAAATTCTTTTCTTCTTTCCTAGAGAGAAATAAGCACACTTTAGTAACTGATGAAGTTAGCACAACTAACTGATCATTTACTGATGATTCACTGAGTTTCAGCTTCTCTGAGCTGCCCTGATGATAACCCCTTAATGCTACGTGACCTTCTAAAAGCAAGCAGACAAAACCCAGCTGATGCACACCAGGCCACTTCCAAGTGCAGGCCAGCTTTGTGATGGCAACACATCGGGAATTGCAACAGGAAACCTACTGGGTATGAAAAGGCTTGTTCTGTGTAACTGTCTGATTAATCAGAGAAGGAATTATGTCTTGTGTCTTGAGCACTTCTGACTCTTTAGGAGGCTGGTGTGCGGGGTGTGTTACTGTTCAAGTTAAGCTGCATTCCTAAGAGAACGCCAATCAAAACTAGATGAAAATAAAGTCTGGAATCATGTGGAAGACTGACTGCTCACAGTCTGTTCTATCTACCTGATACAGATGTTCAAATACTGATTACAGGCAATTCAAACAGTACTTCACAAACATCACTGCAAAACCAGATAAGACTAACAAATCACCACGTGTAAGCTTCCATGTGCTTAGTTGCATAAAGTCAGTGTGGACTTCAGCAGAGACAAACAAACCTGCCTGTGGCAGTGAGTGGTGGCTCTATGACCTCTGTGAGCTTGAGATTCTTCTGGAACTCTTTATTTTGCCAAGTAATTCCTAGCTAAGAACATTTTCTTCCCCTCCTTCTCTGTATATTTTTTTGCTCCTATTGGGAGACTGCATTAATTTCCTTGTAATTATATAAAATTTGCTGAAGAACTGGCAGAATAATGCTAAGTTAAGCTAAATATTGAGCCCTAGCCTTTTCAGAACTTCCCCTCCAGACTCTTCATCCTCATGGCTGTTTTTTGGACGCTCTCTAATAGCTTAACATCTTTTCCATATTGTGGTGGCTTAAATATTGCCCCAACACTGCAGGTGACACCGCCCCAGTGCAGAGCAGAGTGGGGCAATCCCCTCCCTCACCCAGCTGGCCATGCTGGGCCTGGTCCCCCCCCAGGACAGGGATGTCCCTCCTGGCTGCCAGGGCACTGCTGACTCGTCAGACTTGATGATCCTTGTGGGTCCATTCCAACTCAGTGTTCCATGACTCCTTCTGCAAGCCCCAGCCAAGCTGCTGTAAAGCAGCATGGAGAGGTGCCCAGTTTGGATCGAGCCCAGCTTTCAGCCCTTCCTGCAGAGCTGGGGATGCAAGATTCTCACAGTCAGCAGCCTAAGGAGGCTGACAGCAGCAGCAGTCAGTATCTGATACTTGCTGACCCCTGCTCCCTAACTCTGGGCTGCGTGGTGCCTCTAGGAAAGCAGAAGTTTCTGTCCCAGACGATGAAAACTGGAAAAGGGTTAGATAAAATTTCTTTCTGTATCTCTGTGCCCAACTTAGGACTGGGGGACGTTGTTTCCTGTCAGCACAGGAGCAAGTTACTTTGTAGAGATTCCTGAGTCCTAATGCTTTCAAGTTCTAGTAAGGAAATACACTTAGGAAAATAAAGATCATGTCCTGGGGATATATTAATGGTTTCATATTTTATAAATTCTATTTGTTTTTTGATGATCACATATATTTCATGCATGGGTAAAACATTTCCACTTATGTGCTAGAGGTTTTAAGGAAAAATATAAAGTATTGTTTCACAAAAATGTAATCCTAATTTTTCTTTAGAGGACTTTCTGGTTTGGAGTTATTCATGTAGCTTATAGAAGGCAACTTCAAAACAGTGTTGAAGCTTGAACATGTCTGGAAACATCAAAGAAGTTAATGCAGTTGCTCTGCATGAAACTAAGGGAGAAGATGAACAGACCATCTCTTACATGTTTATTGGGGCTCTGTTGAAACACACAAAGAAGTTATTCATCCCACTCTTAGCAATGCAGAATAAAGCTGTTTCCTTGAGACAAGGAAACAAAACCCTTTGTCACAACTGTTATTCTCTTTGTATGAACATTTCTATTCTTGGCTCTTCCATTTTGCTGTATCATTGTACCACAGTAAAAGAAATTCACATTTCTTTCTGTGATGACTGTACAATAGCAAGGACCGTATCTGTCAGATAAATTCCAGAGGCTGCAGTGCATCCATATTTAAACCTTGCTCCCACAAACAGCACAGTACTTGTATGCTAAGAAGTCTGCACTAATTTACAGGCATACTAATTGCATAAAGGTCTACGCTAAACATAAATATAGGGCAAATGTATAAACCCCAGGAACTGTGTAAAAATACTGATATCTCTGTGCCTGTTTGCCCAGTGACTGCAGAGCTAATCTACACAGCCACTGACCAAACCCCTTCCTCCATGGGGCTTTATCATAAACCCTTTTGCAATTAACAGACATACACAGAATTAAACCTCACAAAACTTAATGTGGATGTTTTGGCCTTTTGCAAGACAGAGATGTTTCTTCCTAGCAAGTGCATTTTTACCTCAAAAAGGAAAAACACTGTTAGCTACTAACTCTTGGGCTCTTCCCCATGTGACTCCTTCAGTCAGTAATGACACCCATGTGTGGCCTCTGGTCTGGCAAAGATCCCTGCTACCCCCTAATGGCCCATAAAGCAATGAGAAGGAAACTGCTGCACACAATACAAATGAGTGACTGAGCATCTGGCTTATTTTCCTTCCCACTTGAAATGTTACCCAAGTAGTCTCAATTTCTTTCCTCACTTTAAATAATTTGAGTATGACTAATGGAAAACTTTATTTTAAGAGCAGCTTTGACAAATTTTTCATGAGTATCTTTTTTCTCTCTACACTGAGTGGCCTCTTCTTCCTCCTTTTTTAAATGCATTTTGCTTTACAGGAGAAGAAGGAATGTAGCTAGGATTACAGCCTGACAAAGGGTTTGAGTCTGAAAAAGTTTTTTATGTCTGCATATAAACCTGTGGTACCATAGCTATAAAATAACCCTGGTCTCCCAAGAAAACCTCTGGATTGTGGCTAGCTGAGCAAGGCCAACTGAGGAATGCTTTATCTGGCAAAAGCATCACAGACTGTTAAATAAAGAAGCAAAATAATTTGGATTACTTTACTCAATTGTATTATATATCACCCAGCCTAAGTAATGGAGAGTGATCAATTCAATACACACAGTCCCAAAAATCTCATATAATTGGGTCCTGACACACAACAGTAAATTACACATGAATTTCCATACGTGGAATGGCTTTTCACATAGGTACACAATTTTTAGCTAAGTCCTATTCCAGTTGAGGGTAGTGATCTGAGAGTTAGTAACTGATACACAGGTTATTATAAATAAAAATTAAGAGGACTTCAAAAAGACAAACTTACCAACTTTTTTTCCAATTCCTTATTAAAATCATCCACATAGGAGAGAACAAAATCGATTCTCCTGACACCATCCCTGAAGAAAATAGAATCTTTGCTTTGATGTCTTTTATCAATCTGTAGAAGATAAAGGCATATGAATAAAAATACAAGCATCAACATTTCTCTAAAACATGACGGAAGAAAAAGAAGTTTCCCCACATTGCCACAATTCTTCAGTTTCTTCATAGCTGAAGATATACTTGGACCAGATTTAACAGGGCTATATCTAGTTAAAATAATTTCAAAATTAACTGCATATGTCCACAAGCACTACATGTAAATAAGTGGTACAGGAAGAATAAATATATGTTAGGGTAGCAATACTTGTGAATACTTGAAGCAGGTGGCAAAATGTAAATTCCATGCAATTTCCTCTACATAACAAGATTCACTACATCAACCACCACAGAGACATATGTCCCAGCAAAGACCACAAATGAAAACAGCACACAAACAGCAGAAGAGTGACATTTCACTATTGAGTATTTACATTCATGGGGAAAAAATACATCTAGTAAAAGGTATCAATGCAACAGGGTAATTAGTATTCCAATTGATCTGTTAAAGATTATACTTTATCAGCATGTTAGAATGTTACAGTAACAATATTTACCTTTTTTATTGATTAGGCCACAGTAATTAATGATAGGCAAATAAAAGACTATAACCCCACTCTCCTAGGGAAGTTAACTCATAAAGTTATTTGTAATATTAGGTAATATTATTCATTATCATATCAATATTCAGCTTTATCAAATTGTGTATTGGGCATACAGCACAGAGAGCTCTCCATAGAAGTTAATATTCTAGTCTAAATGTTGAGGAGTTCCAGACAGAAAATCTGGCCTCTCTGCTGAGGAAGGTTGGTGTTTTTTCACCACACCCATCAACAGAAGTTTATTCTTATAGGGCTGACCTGGGTTTTCATTTTATTAGAGTAAGAACAAAACAGAATAATTCAGAGGGCTATGTCTCTGTCATCTCTGTCTCACACCACGCAAGGATACATGTGAAAAAGTTCCCTGAGAAAGCACCAAGGATTTATTTATAACTGTGAACCTTGCTCCCAGGTAACAAAAGGCATCACACAGTGAAGCGTGTTATTACTGCAGCCATCCAAGCCACTTGCAATACCATTCATCACTGGTTTACCCTGAGACGTCGCTTCAGGAACAGATTGTATCTCCTTCCACTCTGCTGGAATAACCAACAAGGAGTTAGCAGGCCCACCGCTTCCCTCCAACAACCAAACCACTTCCTCTGAGCACATTCCCCCCAACTACAGTGAGCCAGAAATCTGTGTACCTTAAAGCTGGGAAAAACCTCCAACCATCAGAAAAACACGAGTGTCCACAAATAATACCACTACCATCTCTTTTTTATTAAAGGCAAAGCTGTGCTGGGATCAATTTTGAGAGTAAGTAAATGTTTTAAAATAATGACTCCTATAATGCTAATTGCCATCATTTGGATACTTGAGCAGATTTAAAGAAGAACAGTAAGAAAGTGGGTTTGCCAGGGTAAAAAACAAGAACAGTGGTTCATGCACAGTGTGTGCATGTTTCTGTTGCACTCATTGGACTCGCTGGGACAAATGACAACCATGTAACTCTAGAGCTGACAAAATCACCAGCAATAACATCCACATAACTCAGGACACACATTTATCTTCAAACAGGCTGAAATAAAACAAAACTAATTGAAAATCCCTATTGTTCCATAGCATTGCACAACTTCATGCATCTTTATCAGACACAGGGAACTGCTGGAACCACATGGCTGCCCACTTGGAGCATCCAAGTCTTACAGAGAATTCCTGTGTTCCTGAAGCTATCCTAGCCTTTGGGGAGCTACAAAACACTGTGTTGCAAATCAGTGTAGCACTAAAAAGCTAAAAGAACTTCTTTGTTGAAAATAGTGCCATTCTTTCTTTGCCTTCCCTCTTCAGTAATTTTGTGAGGGGTTTTTTGTGTTTTTTATTCCTTGAGAAATATTTACAGCAGATCAAGTAAAGCAGATTACTTTCTATGGCTGAAATCAGCTACCTCAGAAAGGCTTTTGCTTCCAAATGCAGTACATAATCTTGCATGATGTTGTGGGTTTCTTTGATTAAGCTTTTTTTGATAAAAGGACGGGTGACTTTTGTTAGAAGCTGCTAGAAGTTTCTCTCATCCTAGAGAGCAGAGCCAATGAGGGTCAGCTCCAAGGAAAACTTCCTGCCTCTGAATCATTAAGTTACGCCCCTGCGTGCAAACATATTTAAGAATGGAGGAGTTGTTGTGCAGTTAGAAATTGGCAACCATGGATTAACAACATCACAATGCAGACATCAAGGTCAGTGCAGGAGGAGAAAGCAGGGGGAGGGACCCCACAGATCAGGGAAAGGACTTAAAGCTATGATTCCCTGGTGATGCCCATGGTGATCACGAGTTGTCCCCTTGAAGCCCATGGGATCCATCGGGGTGCAAAGACCTCCCTGCTGGAGCAGGGGGATGCATGAAAGGAGCTGTTACCTCGTGGGAGGCCCCAAGATGGAGCAAAGTCCTGCAAAGATTTGCAACTGAGACCCACGGAGGGAGAAGCCCACACTTGGCAGGTACAGCCAGCTTTTCATAAGAGACTGCATTCTAACAACTTACAATGTTGATAATTGCCCTAAAAAAGACCACC
>JAWWEW010000165.1:3824728-3846296 GCA_035583185.1 Anabacerthia variegaticeps | reverse complement strand
AAAGATTTGCAACTGAGACCCATGGAGGGAGAAGCCCACACTTGGCAGGTACAGCCAGCTTTTCATAAGAGACTGCATTCTAACAACTTACAATGTTGGTAATTGCCCTAAAAAAGACCACCCCAACCACTGACTTAAAAAGACAGAGAATGTGCCACTGTTCTACTGAACTAAATTCATACACACAAATAAATAAATCAATAAATAATATTTACTTCAAAAAAAGCTTCTGCCAAAGGAGTATCCCAAACAATTTGTGTTGCATAGTTATAATTAGATTGTTCAAAACAATTGAAGTAATACTTTATCTTTAGTGCCACCAACATTTGCTCATTTTCTAAGACATGTCAGAATCCTCAGTCATTAAAGGTCTGATTATCCATTTAGGAAGATGCAGTAGTCATCACTGGATCTGCTTTAAGAGGGGGAATACTTATCACTTCCTTTCCTTCTGTATATAGGATTATTCATCATGGAGAGTGACAGGCCTGCTTATTAAACCCTTAAATTATTCCTTTCCATTTTGTTGCATTTGGATTTCACAAGGAGAACAAGATCAGTCTTGCATACTCATGCAGGTCTGTGCATACATGTGCATCTACAGGTTTAAAATATCTAGTAAGTTTGTAATTTGCATTGGTTTTACCAGTGAATCATTACACACTATGGATGAGTAAATCTTATTTCTTAACAGCTCCTTCCAAAACCATATTCCAATTAATTATCTTGGACAAACTGCAGTTATTAAATGAAGCTACACCTCATCACAGTAGATACTTTGTAATGTGTTCCTTCTGCAATACAAGTAACCAAATTAAAACTTCCCAACTAAGCACAGAAAGCAAGCTGAAGCTTTTGAATAATTAAATTATACCCAATGAGGAATTACAGAAGAGATGGAGCCCCAAGCCATATGGTGAAAACTCAAGAAACAATGGCCACATGTCTCAACAAGGGAAATTCCTACTGGATGTAAGGGTGTGTGGGGGTGGGAATGGGTACAACAGGTTGCCCAGAGAGACTGCATAACCTCCATCCCCAGAGATCACACAGCCTGATCAAGCCAGGCCAGGACTGTGCAACTTGATGTAAGTTTGCAGCCAGCCCTGCCTTGAGTAGGAGGCTGGCCAAGGAGACCTCCAGAGGTCACTTCCAACCCAAGTTCACTGTAGGATTCTATGAAAGAGTGTTCCTGCAAACATTCAGCATTTACCAGCACTTACAGAAAGTTGAATAAATCCATCAACTGCAAAGCAAGTTTACAAAAGCCACCTGTTCAAATACTGCCCTCCTGTTACCCCCAGGTAACTTTCTAGTCTCAATAGACTAATTATCTAAGAACTAACTGACCTCACAGCTTGCAGACAGATGTGCTAATTGACTGCTGTAATGGTCTGTCATGAAGAGAAACTTTCACATGGCTGGAGAAGTGCAAACTTACACAATTCATACAGAATTACATTTATATTTCTATTTAGCCCATATTTGATAATTCCTGTCTAGACACTCAGCAGAGGTTTGGTATTGGACCATGTCCAACCAAACAACTCTCCAAGTAACCTACATTTGCAATCCTCATCTCAATCACAATCTAAAGACCTTGCAGTAGGAAACCCTGACTCAAACAGGACAGGAGAGACCAAGATTCAGTATGGAAACAAGCCCAGCTCAAGATGATGTCAGGCCGTAAGAGCCCACGGTCTGTTCTGCCCAGACTGGTTTGGGTACAGCGAGTACCCAAATGCTGGCTGGTGTTCCCACACTCCATTCAGAACCATCAAGACTCTCCAGCCCTGCTGAATGCCTGCTGAGGAGTCCTTGGCCACCACGCTCCACAGGTGCCTCAGAGACACTTCTCCAGGGCCAAGGCAAACAGTCAGACAGGGAGAGCTGCTGGAAGTGGCACCAACCACTAACACTGGCATAGAAAGTGCTTCAGAGAACTGCCTTTGGATCAAAGCTGGGGGACAGGGGCTGTGGTAAATGTCTCAGCGGCCCCACTTGCCCATGGTGGCTCCGGTAGCCTTGGGTAGTGTGGTCAGCTGCCCCTCGGTGGTTTAATTGAACCACAGTATCCTAAAAGCAAATACGTTTTGCAGGTTATACCTGAACGATTTAATCCCGTATGTTTATATAGGACTCTGAGGGATTTCTATTTCTGGTCATCCACCTAACAGGAAATTTACGTCCTTACAGGTCACTTAGCACAGCTCTCTCCTTGCAGGCATGGAGCTTCCTCCAAATACACCCAGCTACTAAATATCCCAGTCCCCTCCAGGCCCTTGCTTCAAAGACAAGGGAACTTGTCCCAGAGCAATACTTTCCAGATTATTATTCAGTCAGAAAAGTGCCAGTTCCTTAGGGGCCTACACTGCGAAACACTCACCCCAAATTCAATGCCTCAGACTTCAAGGTTTCCCAGGTGTCCAACTCCACAGAGCTGAGACTGCAGATTCAAACCTTCAACATCCTTCCCCTTCTGCTTTTTTTATCTTGCACTTTTTTTGTGGGAAGGTGGTTTAGAGCAGCACTTTCAGTAACAAAGCAGTAACCAACACTAATCTGGGGTGGAGGAACCCCTCAGCTTCATCAGAGTTACAGCACAGGGAGGCACCTCTGGCTATGATGGTTATGCTGAGAGGTTACATTAATAACATGGAATTTTTGTATGATCCCCATCAGCACATCAAAGAGTTATACTGTAACAGTCCTACATTACCAGGCAAAAAACCTGTCTGAAATTACAAAGTGAAATTGATTTGTAACATTTTGCTTGCTTACAAGATAGTCTACGAACCAAACATTTATTTTACTAACTGCATGCCTTTGATGATCAGATAAACAAGTCAAATTTAAAATGGACAGTGTAAAAAACCAAAAGAACTACGTTAAAAAGCAATTAGGTAATTTATGAGTTAGCAATCCACTGCATTAAAACTTTCAGAATACAGAAACGGGCAAAATTAAAAGGGTTTGAAAGCTGAATCAAAATAGAACAAAAACTTCCACAATTGAAAGGGTAGAAAACATTAAATGGCTTAAAAACAAAGTTATCACCTTCACTTAGATCCTCAGTTTGTACAGAATCTTTATAAATATACTCCTCCTTTTCACTGAATTAAACATACTTATGGCTACAGGAAAAACATGCGGATCTAAGTGCTGCTATAATAAATATAACATGATGAATATAAATATATATATTTATACATACCTATAAATAACTTTCACATAACTGTATAAATACATATATATATAAAAATAATATAAATGTATTTCCAAAAGCAAAACGTTCCTGTAAATGCATTTACAGAACATATGCAAATATACAGGCACTCTCATGAAAATCAAGAAGGCAAATTTCTGGTTTATGTACAGTACACCCAGTCCCCATTTTACCACAGAGCCCCTTTCCACGAAGTTCTCTTCATTATTCTTCCTTGGAGGAATCCATGAACTGAAGAGTTACTTACTTTAAAGAAGTGTGTTAACAACACTCTTAACACCACACATCCCAATTTCCAGTTGCACATCATGCAGGCTACTAGGCTGCATCAAAACCATAGCCTTTGCCATTCAAAGAAACGCAAAACCCCACGTATTTCTTGTAGCTAAAACTTGCAAGCTGCTTTTTTCACCTCCATTTGTGTTTCAATTGTGAACCACATTAAGAACTGAAAGCTTCAAAACATGCATTTCAAAGCCGTTTAAGACACCAAGATACTTGCACTGAAATTTAAACACACAGAAGAAGCCCCTCTGGATAAACAAGAACAGAACAACGAAAACTAAAAAGAGAGCGTAGGTGTTAATGGAAGACACCAGAGCCCAATGTAAGCAAGCAGACAGTTTTAATACACCTCAGCATGTACTTCTTCAGTTTTCTTAAACGAATTTTTGTACTTTTTATCCATAAAACAATAATGATTACTTTAAATTCTCTTATATAGTTGAGAATTTATACAGTTATCATGTCCGAGAATTTCAGTAAGTGGCTATTTTGAGCCTTTCCTTATTATTTACTAGGATTAAAAAACAAAGGGCAACACATTTCAAGTGACATCATGAGTTTGTTTCTTGCTCTTTAAAACATTTTAAAGTACCATGCTGACTCACAGAGTCCTCAGGCTATCATAGTAACAAGGAGTCCCACGTTTGTTAATAACACCAGAGTCAGAATATATCCTATATCCCATCAAACCAAAACAACAAAAAAAAAGCAAACTTTCCAGTTTTCTCCACCAATGTTAACTTTTGAATTTTGTCTATTCAATTTGCTTGAATTTATCTTTCAAGTCATCACCAGGAACAAATGCAAACACCACATTCATTTTTATAAGCCGGAAAAGAGTCTTTTTTGAAGAATGGCATCCTTGAAACTGGAAAATTTTCTGGTGAGGGATGTTTTGGCATACTGTAATAGAGGACATCACACAAATTCATGCAAGGAAGCATGAATATTGCTTACTGCTTACCACTTGATGCTCAGGGATCAGTAAAGTAGTCTCAGTGCTGTTTAGGCCCTGCCAGTGGCATCACGGGAAAAACATAATGTTGTTAGCAATGATGCAAAGGATGTTTCAAAATAAAAGGCTAACTCAGAAGAAACACTGTAGTTTCTGGTTTAAATTGTTAAAAAGCTCTTCTGAGTGACAGATGAATTTTCAGTCTAGATAGTCAATGTTTAAACCAATCTCTACTTCCTCAGACAAGCTTGGTCTCTAGCCTATGCCATCAACTTTTACACGGTCCATTCTGATTTTTAAGTATTATTAATTACAATTTTTGGTAAGATTTATACAGTATTCCTCAGCATTTCCTTCAGAAAAAAAATAAAGTCCAAATAAGTTGGCACAGATTATAATTTACAAGCTGATGAAGAACAACTTTACTCCTATTTATTTTGACATCAAAGAGAGAAAGTGTGCATAGCATAGATGGGTGTGCTTGCATTCAGAACAACGTAATGCCCCTTACTTGGCCGTTTCTTTAAATACAGGCTGAAATTATACAATGTGCACTGGACAAAAATGCAAGGAAGCAAATCCTCAATCTCTCAGGGTAGACAAGGTAAATTGGTACCAGTAATTGCAGTTTTTATGCCTAATGAGACCAATGAGGGCTCCCCCATTTCCAGTCCTGATCCACCACATCCAGTGAGGCCCTTCCCTGGTTTTAACTGTACAACATCTGGGTGCTACTTTCCTGTACGTGGGCCTGGAGGCTGATGCAACATGCTTGGGCCACACAAGGCTGACAGAACAGCAAGAGCAGGGGACTCTGCAGGGCACAGCCACCCTCCAACACAGCCACCAACCATCAGAGTCCTGGCTCCCCACTGTGTGACTGCAGCAGCCACAGACTTTGAGATTAGGCTTGCCATTAAAATGAATAATGGTTTGCAATACCTCAGCTGTTCTGCAATATCTAATTCTGATAGTCAATAACATCACACTTCTCTTTTGCTTCTGTACACAAACCACAGACAGGTTTAAACAGTGCAGCCAAACAGTGTGAGTGCATTAAGAAAACTTAACAGTTCTCTATGGAATTAGATTAACTTCCAATGGAAGTAGAATACTAACAGCATTTCATTATTGTATCATCATTTATTGGTTTAGAGTTGCAATATTTCAAAAAGTTTATTATCCTAAGTCCAATTTCTATAAAGTACCATTTATTATTTTTTAAATTAGAAAGTAATATTTTTCACTTCTATTACAGTTTTTCTTGAGAGAAACCACTGAAGTCCATTCCTGTAACTTTGTGAAACAAATGTGCTATTTTTGTCCTGTTTATACTTCAAGTAATACATCTATCTTTACATTCTTTCTTAAGCATATTTGCTTATCTAAGTAAGAAAAAAATGGCCTTTTCAAAATGCAGTCAAATAAACACAGAAAGATCGATCTGTTTTTTGGCAAGGAATCCACATAAGACCCAGTGCAAACATAAATAGCTGCACTATGCTCTTACTGTAAGATAGTCTGAACTGGGTTTAGAAGTCTAATCCTCATGTCACTAATGCTACTGAAAAAATCTGCTCAATTAGTAGAGAACTAAGGGCTAAGACATGCAAGCATAAAGTTTTTCCACAATTATACACTGTAATATCTGCCATGTAAAGTACTGTACAAACTGAGCATCCATGAAAGCAGAGCCTTGCTTTCCATGCTGCCCTACAGCTCCTGGCCTCTCCACTGCACACATGCCCCCCATCTATGCTGGTACTCTTCAGTCTGCTTTTATCCAGTCTCTCAATCCCACACTACTCCTACCTCCTGCTTCCCTGCTCCTCCATGGCTGGATGTAAATACAGCTTTTAGCCACCCCCTGGTCCTCACTGCCCACAGAGATAGAATTTTATTATGTTTAGGGAAACATTAAGCTGGCAGAAGCCTTCGTTCACTCCTGTGCTTCTGTGAAATGCTTTCCTGTTAATCTAAGGAATTTATCCTGCTCTCAGTACAACTGTCTGAAATTAATTAGCTCAGGTCATTGGGGTTAACTGTTGTAACACTGGTGCTCAAACCTTCTGCTGCACATTTCAAGTACTCTTGTAGAAGCACACCACTTTTTCACTATATGCCAAAATCTATGTATAGCACAAAGGGGCTCCAATCCTGATACCACATGGCCCCTAAAACAAGAACCAACGCAAATAATCCAACAGTTCCCATTGCAGCACTTATTTGAAAATATCCCCATCGAATCTTTCCCCCTGCCCTTCGCCATTCCACTGTTTGCTGAAAACATCTTCTTGCCTCCCCGCATGACATCTAGAGATAATTTATAAGACTTGGAATACAAAAAGCTATTTAACTCCAAGTGATCTCTTTTGTTTTGTTCTTGTAGGAGATTAAATAATAAGAAAAATACAGAGACTGAAGAAGAAGATTAAAAAAATCCAAAACAAATCAAAAAACACTCAGAAAAAAAGCCAGGGTGAAATAAGCAAGGATGCAAAATCAAGAATGCCCAAATGTACCGACTGGAGACTCAAATGCTTTTTGAGTCCTGGGTTTCATCCAACTTTTGTACATATGTTGGCAGGCTTCACTACAGACTGTTTTTTACCTTTGTTTTTGCTTCACTTGCATCACTCCTTATGCCCAAAGCACATATTTCTTTACAGATTACAAAAGAAAGAAAAAAACCAACCACTAAGTTGTGGATAGTGTTTCCTGCTCTCCATATTAAATCTAGATTTATTTTTCCCCTCCTCTGTAGCTAACCAACAACAAGGCCTTAGCTTTTTCTCTGTATTGCTGAGCAGAAACATTGTTACTGCATGTTGTTTTCTCTCTTCCAAAAGAAAAGACAGTCTGAGCATAATGAAGTAGTGACCCGAATGCAAGTTCATTTAACTCTTTCCCAATGTGTTTTTCATGCATTGATTCCATTCCTGTTTTAAAATTACTTGACTTAAATTGGTTTAAGACTTTCAAATGTTCATGTTTTTCAACTGCAAAAACATTGCTAAGTGTCAAGAAAATTACCAACGTACCACAGTATAAATCATTAAATACAGAAATGTGCTACCTGTCTAAACAAGAACAAAGCTGAGCTCAGAAGGGCTTGGTGAAGAGAAACCACAGCTTGTCTTTCATGCTGGGATAGAAGAAGACCCTGTTCAGTTTCTACAGGAATGCATCAAGGATGTCAAAGGCAACCTAGCAAAGACCTGAGAGAAAATAAATTCTTCCAGTTTATACAGAAGACAACTGAAGCTGTGACTACAGAGGAAGACAAAAGATTATCATTCTGTGAAAAAAATCCCATAAATATTAAGGGCTACCTCACTAATAGAATGAATTCATAGGAAAACTTTTAGCATAGACTAAACCTGAATATCTAGGCCATTAATCATCAAGACCTAAGCCTGTCATGGGTGATAACAGCATGAAACCAGGCAAGAAGATAAAGGGTAACTCCGTAACTTTATGTCTGGCTGATGCATAGAACGCAAAAATCAGATAAATGACAGTGTATTAGGGGACATGGGGTAGGATAAGGCAAAGCACAGAGAAGTACTAACTTAAATATAAGCAAATATCAGATAACCAGCTTATCTGCCGAAACAAGGTATCTAAAGCCAAACAAATCCTCTTGGAGTAGGGAAAACAATAAGCCAAAAGAAAACAAAACAAAAAAACCAAAAAACCCGCAAGTTATCAAGTCAACTAGAGATTTATATTGCTAATATGAAAACATTTTGAGATATTTAAGAATAAATTATGATGAAAAATGGTAATGTAAGGAAATACAAGAAGAAACAAGAGAAAAGGCTGCATAAAGTTACCAAGGAGAGATTTTTGAGAGGATAACCCAATACATTTTACCCAGACAAGAATGTGCTGAAAATCAAAGACTTCTTTCCCACTCCATGAATCTTTCACCCTTCAAATAAGGTTCAAATCCCAAGTCTCTACATATCTGACACATGCATTGCACTCTTTCTCCTGTGTTGTCTGCCTTTTCCTGTGTTCTAAGTCATGAAGTGAATTCTTTCAAGCTTTGGTGAAATAGGTCATCTCCATCCACTCAGAGATATTAATTAGTAACTCAGAATCAGCTTATCATGGTATGCTGATTCAAACACTATAATTGGAGATCATGTCTGCACATTGCTCACTGAAGTATTTGATATAGCTGTTCACTGAAATTTTTTCTGGAGAAAATGATGAGAAAACTCCTACAATAGATTCGGAAAGTAGAAGGGTGAACATACGAACAAGTTTTAAGACGGAACTGGAAGATTTATGAAAACATTTGGATGATATGGTTGCATGATCTAGGAAGATAAAGAACTGTGTAATTTAGGAAGCCCTTCTGAGTTCTGTCTTCATGTGATCATCCCCAGATTTGACCCTTAGAGGTAGGTGAGGACATGTTTTACTTTTTAGAAGTTCAGCAGATCAGCTGCAGTTTTTCAACACTCAGTTCAATGGACATCATTTCTGATGAGTGCTCATAGCCAGTATAGGACCCTACTTCCACAGAATAGTTTTCTTTCCCTATCTGAAACTCTTCTGATCTTCCTCTAAGCCTAGACCAACAACAGAGAAATCAAACAGGAATGAAAATAAAATACCAACTTCAAGAATGCATAATTTCAATATTCTTTTTGCATTTTTTTCTTAACTGAATGCTAACCACACACTGCTACCTCTTTAAGACATGTCAAGCAAAAAGGTACTGTGAAAAAAAGAATAGCTGATGATGCTTTTCATATTGCACATATTGCAAGGAAGAGGTATTCTAGTAACTCAAACCTTCATTTGCTTTCTCAGAAATCTTGCAGCACTCTAAAAACATTCCTAGAGCAGCAGAACACTCACGTGCCTTCATTTCCCCACAGTCAGCAATGTAATACCAGCATAAAACAAAGCGTTTACTTTGTGCAGAAACATTATGTTTTTCAAATTGTCCAAACATTTAATGATTGTGTGATTATAATTTTAAGACTAATACTGGAAACACCATTAAGTTCATACTGTTTTCTACCACTACTGTGTTGGAGCACCAACACTGATAAGTCTTTTATTAGACTCAGTGTCAGTGTTACCTTCATGGTTTTGCTCTCAAACAATACAGGAAGGAAATGCTTACATGCATAAAGAGGAGGTATAAGACAACCTAAAAGAAGTATTAGTTTTTGAACTAATTGTGTCTTTCACAGCAACCACTCTTCCTTTCTTTCTACCAGCAGTACATTAGCTAACACCATCCATACTGTACCTTACCTCAGAGCTGCTTGGGATTTCTGAGCCTGCAGTTGAAATGGTTTCACTTAAAGGTCCATTGCATTCTTCTCCTAAGGAAAATTGAAAGAGAGATTCACATAAATACATTCCTTACTATAAAATACTGTATCTGAAAATTGTGCCCCTTGAAGGCATGGAACTATGAACAAGCAAAAGAAGGAAAATAATCATTACATAAAATCATCAAGAATGGTCATTTCAAGAGGAAAAAATGCTGCAAGACAATATATGCAGTCTGTACTACCTTGGTGTAACCCTGCAGTCAGAGAAACACATTTTTAACTGTGACAAACAAAAATCTGTTGTCATCACATATCCTTTATTTCAAATATCTGCTAGGTTACTGTATAAGAGGGTCTCACACCCAGAGCTTTGCTGTCTCGATTATGAAAGTTCAATTAGCTATGGGATTGCTTGCTAGAAATTGAATAAGGGTGTGGTTGTTGTGCTAAAGGGTTAATGATGCGTAACCTCAAGATTACTACTGCCCATAATGGAGGTATGACAACAATCAAGAATGGTAATATGAACTTAACATACTATTTAAAAAACAAAAACAAACAAAAAAAAATTCCCAAACCACCAACAACAAAACAAAAAAAAAAAAACCACCTTCATTTTACCAACAGCAGTGGAACCAACGGAAAAGGATAAGCAGTTTGGTAAACAGCTCACCAAAATCTAGAGCAGGCATCTAATAATGGTGCCTCATTCTTTCAAAAAAGAGGACTCATCTTACTCCTTTCCTCATCAAGGAACTATTGCTGAGTACAGCTTGGACCGGACAGACTGACTAGCTGGTCCATCTGAGACTGGACCACTGTCAAGACAACTACAGTTAGATTATTTCTACCAGTGAAACAAAACTATCCTTTTCTTTTTTTTTTATCCTGTAAATATTTGATGTCAAAATTGTATCCAGGCAGGACATAAACTGGTTCTTTGAAAATAAATAATAGGTTACTTAAGTAGAGCTCAAGAGCATTTTGTTTCTTTTTTTTTTCCTAAGTTCACCTACAGAAAAAGATCTCTGTAATTTATAAGCATACATACAATATAATAAGAAACTGGGCAATGGCACATAATGGTATGTAAAATACAATGTATAAGTTTTTGAATGCCAAGACATTTAAAGTTGTTGCATGCTATTCTGTTAAAGCAAACTACACCTGCCAAATCTGTATTAATAGCTACAATCTGAACTCTTGAGTTTTACTTATGCACTTGTAGAAAGGTGTCTCTATACACTGATATGAGTGTGGAGACAGGTGTTAAATCATCTATAAAAAGTTAATGTGGAAGTAAATAATTTGGGATCACTCTTCCTATCCAAATATATCCCAAATGCTACAGGAACTATGCTGTAAGGTAGAACACCAGACACGGAAAAGATCTGCAGCACAGAACTGAATTCAGTTCACCTCCCAACACCACACAAACATCCAACATCCAGGAGAAATAAATGTTACATAATGGGAGAATATTGTAATAACACAGAGTGTTGACTCAAAAAAACCCAACTATAAAAGTAGCCACTGGAACTCTCATCCTGCAAGAATATTCTTAAGGAGAGGCTCTGTGTTTGTACAGGGATGGCTTTAAGCCTATGTACATTCAGCAGCTGCCCAGGATGAAAGAATGGGAGCAGCCCCAGCACACTGTGCTGCCTACAGCCCTGGGACACAGGTGGCTGCTGCACATTTAGCCAAAAGTACAAACCCAGGGCCCTGGGGCAGAAAGCCCAAACATTGTTGTCACACAATCCTCCAGCTCCAGGCCAGAAACAGCCTGGCACCTTGTCCCTGCAGCAGGAACATTCAGTTTGCCTGTGCTGCTGGGGGAATTTGAACTGATTACATGGCAAATTGGTTTTTTTCCTGGATTTTATCCTTTCTGTAGCTGTGAAAGTCTAACCTCAGGAAGAAGGACAATTCAGAGTTTCACATTTTAAATGCTTTCCCAATACCACAATTGATTACTTAGGCAATTTGTGGAAGGAAATCCTCTCTGATCCACATGAATAAACCTGAGTAACCATAGAGCAGCACATAAGAAGGTAAAAGAAAATGCAGAACATACATATATTAACCAAAAAGTACAACATAATTACTATGTTCACTCCTTGAAAAACACATAAGCAGATTCTTTAACAACAGCAGCACAAGCAATGCACATTCAAATCATGTAGGAAGGTGTAAAGGAGCCCCATTCCAGAACCCTAACAAGCACCAGGAACAGAAATGCCCAGATAGTTCTTCACCAGAAGAGCTGCCCACAGATAGCCAACAACTGACTTGCAAATCACATTACAAAAGGCCTGGCCCGTATGTGATACCAATGACTCATACTAGCTGAAGTCTGATTTCCAAGAGGTTCCCAAAAGAAAAAAAAGGATAGAGGACACAGAGAAAAGGAAGGGAGGTGTAATGTGGGTTAGTACAATACCTTCTGACTCGGATGGCTTGAACTTGGTGAGAACCGCAATGTCATCTTTAAAAGGAGAAAACACTTCAGTAAGAACCAGAAGTAAAATTCACTTTTAATGTGAACCCATTTCATAATTCTCCTCTAGCCTTTACAGTACAGCCACTATATCCAACAAAACAGTAAACCTTGGATGCCAGAGGCTGTGATCCAGACAGAAAGCATGGAGCAGGCTCCTCTTGGAACACCAATATTCACCTTTTTGTCCAGGCCCCTTATGCAACAACACAAACAAGGATGGCACTCTCCTGCATCAGCAACAGAGAGGACACAATAGTTTCTGCTAGCCAAGAAAATGCCTTTAAAATTCTTCACAAAATTGTAATTTCTTACCTAAAGATGGGAGTAAAGCAATAACATTTTGATAAAAAAACCATCAGTATGTCCTTATTCCTCAATGCTACATGCTTTTATGTATATTAACAGATCTACAAATGTCTGCACGTCAAGAACAACAAACAAGGACAGTTACAAAATTTTTTGTACAAATTGCAGTCACTCCCTGAAACTTTTTTTGTTCAAAATTAACTCCAGAAAAACTCTGTGACTATCAAAACTCACTAAAATTGTTTCAGACATTTATCATTTTAGTATTTGTTCAACTCACTGGCCTTCATGCACATGCCCATATCCTAGCTGAAAGGAATGCCTCTTTCCCAATGTAACCATCGTCTTCAGCACAGTTCTTCACACAGCTATTTGTAACTCCCTAAACACATGTGCCTTGGGAGTTTGCATGTTACTGGAAATAAGCAAGCTTCATATAGCCTATAATTCTGCACTATTAACATATGCTGTCCCAAACTACACCCAACCACAGGGCAAACCTCCTTAGAAATTGCTGGTGTGCCACCCATAAGAATTACAGATCATTTCCACTCCAATTACAGACCTGAGTGATCAGAACAACAGTAATTCAAAACAGAAATCAACATTCAGTACAGAAGACTGGAGAATATAATCAAGACTGATTTCATCTCTTAAAATATAAGAAGTTTACCCACAAAAAGAGGGTACTTTTACTAGTGCAATCTTACAATTTCTGTAGCAAGCATGAAAAATGGCTTCTTGTGTAATGACATGGTCAGTCATTCTACAGTAGTTTAATCTTGTTCACAGTACCAGGATCACTTTGTTCTTCTACATGGCAAAAGTGATGATTTAGGAAAAGGTCAAAGTACATGTGTTCAGTGCTGTTGCAAAAAAGTAAGGATGCCACTGTAAATAAAGGCCTCCCATAGACCCTTATTTTCTGATAACTGCAGCAAGAGGAGTGACACCAGAAAATGAACTGCACATTCTGCAGGAGAAATGCAACCTGTCACAGGCCACATCCTGCTCACAACAGTGGTGCCTTGACCAGGCAAGTAAAAGGTCCAGGACACAGACCTGACCATAGGACTTCCCACTCAACTTCTAGTGCACTTTGAGGAACAGTTTCAGCTTCTAGCACTCTCCTGGATGGAGCAGAAACAGGCGAGGTTCAGTAAGGAGAAATCTGCCCTGCTAAGGGAAGAAGAGATTTTAGCACTAGAGGTGTTGGTGGACTGTGCTACTTGTCCTCAAAAGCCATGAAAAAGTCTTTGGCTTTTTAAATTACTAGGACAGTCGTAGTCACAGATACTGTAGCCCCTTTAACTGTACCTAATCAGCAATTTCGCTGGAAGATGACAATCCTTTTTACTTCAGCATCCTCAGTAGCTTGGTGCCTGCTGGGAGATGGCAAAGAAAAAAGCCTGGCTGATGCTGCTGCACTCGAGGTACAGCTGGGCCTGCTGCAGCTGCTGTGGAGCTGCTGCAGTCTGGCACAGCTCAGAGTGACTCTGCATCAGAAAACAGATAAAAAGGAGGCTTCCCGGTTTTCCTTTCCTCCAGCTTCTATCACCAATTCATCTGCATCACGTAGAGCTCTTGACAGATGTGTTTCTACCAGTAAACACATTAACGCATTAGGTGCTTCTAAAACCAAGTGGCAGATGAATAGACATTTTTAGGGATCAAAATTTTCATTTTGCTACTAAAACTAGAAAATCAGCTACATTTGCATACTCAAGTCCTCTGATAGAGCTATTCCCAAGGCAAAGGCAGAGACAGGATTCTCAGATGTTGAAAAACTGCACCGTTTAGCAGCAGTAAGACAGTATTACTGCTGTCTTGCTCTACTTTCAGTATTGTTTCCAATATACTGCTTTCATTTATCTCCACAATTTTTCTTAGTCACAATAACAGCATCCTTTCCAGCCAACAAAACCAAGCAGGTAAAAAGAGCTATCAGAGCTTTAACACTTCTGCATATGCCTAACACCTGTGGCATATGAGTTTATATGCACACATATCCCTAGAGCAAAATGTTGATGGTCCAGCTAAAATGAAAAACAAAAAAATCAACCAATGAAAACAATAACAGACCCCGAAACCTACACTGCAGTTGTTATGAAGTAGCTACTTCGTACAATGAAGAAAATTCCCAACACTCATCTTTAAAAAGCAATGAAAGAAAATTTTATTCCTAGATGTCTTGAAGTTACCATCTTAAAAAAACCCTGCCATTATTCAATCATCTGGCCTAGCTCACAAAAAAGAAAAATCAATTTCAAACATGACTACTTATCACTAAATCAATGTGCTATTTATAGTACTGTGTCCTTTGCTCCCAAACAATCACCATGGAATTACTGCTGTAGTGGGATCTATTGTGTCTGATTTCCATCTTTGATAAGGGTCTGATTCAGCATTACATCACTAATAAAACAAACAACGAACAAAGACTTCTCCATAAAAAGGTCACTTGTTCTAAATAACACCCATAATCACATATTGCAAGTGTTTCCGTATCTAAGAAAAACAGCTTTAAAATGACTTACTAACTACACTTATGTGCATACTCATCATATCCTTCCAGAGCTCCTGAGCAAGTAAAATAAGATTTTACTTCATGTGGCATTGCCTGAAGAGTAATAACTGCACTGATGAGCCAAAGGTTCAATGTCAAAATTATATCTGAAGTGGTGGCTTATGCACATGCAGAGATGCTCCTGAACATTTAAAACTATTTCTTAACAATGAAAACATTCTCAGTGAATCCAAGAAAATTTACTGGAAACATTTTGAAATTTTATTAGTCCCTTTAGAAAAAAAGAAGATTGCATTCTAGTACAGGCTGCTTCCTGGACATATTACTTTTCTGCATGTGTTTTGTTATTAAACAAGCACTTTCCAGAGAACAGGTACTTATCAATACATCAAAAGAAAAATAACTCTTTGATCCAGGCAAAAATATTTGGAAATCTGTTCCTATCAATAAGAAAATCCCATTTATCATTTAGAAAAGACAAAAAGCCCTAGTCCTAACCTCTACTGTAGTAACTGGGTATATTAAATCAGAACTCTAGGTTTACCCTCAGCTGCCTCCCTTTTAAAGAACCACAAAACCACCTCCCCTTAAAATTAAAGACACCAGGATCACAAAAAAGGGAAAGAAAGAAAAAAAAAAAAGAAGTTGTGTAAAGCTGTTTTCAGCCAAAAACCACAAGCATGGTGTTGCAACACAGATCCAGAACAGCATTTATTGCAGCTAAGGCAACAACCATTACCATATTTTATGCAGCAGCATACATAAGTCTTAAAGCATGCTGTGAGCACTTAAGGTAACACTTAGACCATTCAGGTGTTATCATTATGCAGAATGACACACATGAACTGACTAACAGGTTCAAATGCAGTTACAAAAAGAAAACCCAGACTAGGGATAGCTGGAAAAAGACAGGTATTTTTAAACTGTGTAGCATTTAAATGCATGCAAGTAAGGGGGACTAGGATGACAGATAAACCTCAGTGGAGCAGGGTGGCAAAACACCCGACTGCAGAAGTCCCAACAATTCATGAAGCACTAGGGCTGTGTTTGTTAGCACTTAAGACTATTTATACACGCAGGGCCAGATTTCATTAGCCCTGTGTGACTGCAGAAGCAGGCAAACAGCTCAGGCATTGGCCTCACATATCCATGAAAGCACCAGGCACTCTCAGAACTGCAGGATTGCTTCTCATCCCAGCCCAGTGGAACCATGAGCACTTCAAGAAGTGCTAGGCATAGACTTCCTTTCCAGTGTGCCAAGATGCACTTAAAATCTCATAGCATCATTCTTTAATGCATTTCTCCAACTTCCACTGAAACCACTGATGTAAACCCTTAGGCAACACAATCTCCTATTTCTTTCAGCATTTGCAACACACAAATTTACAAAATCAGTGGAGGGCCCGATGCACTATTCATCCCATGGACACACATTACATTCCTACCCTTGTGTGAGATCTTCTATAGATATTGTAACAGAAAAAGGATACATGAACAGGAAACCAATGATGCACTATATATAAATAATAAAAAAAAAAAACAACCTCAAATTTATTGCTCTCTGGTAGTGTTCCTCAGTCTCATGTTATCCAGACATTTAATTTCAGATGGTCAATTTAATCTGCAAATTTATGTTCCTTTTGATCCTTATGCTCTACTTCATTCAATACTCTTGGTTATGCTTCCTATGAAATGCATCACTGAGAATTTTGCTAGTGGATTCACCAAGTATCTAATTTTCTCATATTAAACAACATAAAATTACACCAGTATAGGATGACTTTTTATAACAAATGCAAGAATTAGTGTTTTGGTCCAAATTACTTTACAGATGATGGAATTACTCTGGAATTCCAGAGATAAACAGTCCCTATCAATCAAGAAAATGAGCAGGGCAATGGACCATGGCTTCTATCACTTACTTTTTTATGTGAGCACCAGTCAACAGAACTGAAGTAGGCAAAGGCATCCAACTACCAGTGACCTCAAACCCACGTCTGCTAGCCATTACTTGCTAGCATGGTATATTTCTAGAACACTAAGTTGTGCAAACACAAACTTTCTGATTTCCTACCCAGTAGTTAAGAAAACTCCTTTGAATAACAAACCACAGGACCCTTTCTAATTTAGTGCTAGTGCAGAAAATGAAAGGCCAACCACTGCATCACAAGCCCTGCCCACATGGCTTGTTGGGGTTCTGCTACCTTGCCAGAGGCCTCAAATTTCATATTTACCCTTGAGAGCCTGGTAAAGAAGACAAGAGAATCACTTGAGATTTCCAGTCATAAGACTGCACTTCACACAAAGAAATACTTCCTAAAAAAAAACATGTTTGGAACTTCAGTACCTCACTGAGAACCAGTGGAGAATGGAGACAAGGGCACCACAGCTTTAACAGCTGTAGCTTTCAATGAAAAACACACATCTCTATAGAATAATACAAGCAACCAAATCCCAATCCAGAATCAACTGCCCCCATGTTTAATCTAACATGAAAAGTACTAATTGTTTCAACAAATACACAATGTTACACAGTACATCATCACACACAATGTCAACTCTATAAATAATTCCTCACATGTTACTCAGCTTTGGTACATGGCAAATACCTCAAAATCCTTCCATAACTACTTTATAATTGCAAGAATTATCCCTAGCAATGCAACACAAGGACTTTCCTTTGCCTTCATGCATTTACACACACGTGCACATGAAAAGCTATCACCAAATATAATAAAATTACTGCTGGATAACAAAACCCAACCTGGTATTTACACAGGCACATGAAAAGCTATCATCAAATATAATGAAATTACTGCTAGATAACAAAACACAACCCAGTATTTACAGTACTCTTTGGTTCATCTCCAGATCACAATAAAAAACTAGTGGGAAAGTTCACTACTTTATTACCCTTGTCTCTTAACACTGACCACATTTTTACATTACTTATACCTTCCCAATTACATGTTTATGTTAGATGACTGTAGGTCTCCTTCATGTGCATATGCAACTCATTAGTTTACAAATACAAAATATGAAGACAATGGGTTTTGACTTTCCGTGTTGTTTGTTTATTGTTTTGGGCTTGTCTTTTTTTTTTTTTTTACAAGTTATCTGCCAAAAGTTCTCAGCATAATTTCAAAAGCACCTTTTCAGCAGTGCCCTTTTATCTTATCCTAGTGTTTGCTTGTATCACAGTAATTATTAAGTCTTGGCACACAAAGGTTAAAGTGCACTTCCTTTTTATTTGGCATTCACAGCCCAGAACCTGTGCCCCCAGCTGGAACCAAGCCATTCTTCCAGGAATTCCTCCCTTCCATTGCAAGGGAGAGACAGCTGCAGAGCATTTTCCCTAATTTTCTGAGCAAAAAGTTGAAGTTGTGGACCCTTACTATATAGAGGCTAAATCACTTTCACCTGTGATAGTACAACCAACACTCAGTTCTGCACCTGAGGGATGCTAGAAGTTTGTTCCAACCTTAGTGATTCTATGAATACAGGTGTGTATTTCCCAGCTTCCCAAAGTGTGGCCTGAACAACCCACATAATTGCTACTGGGTTTAGATGGCATGCAGGAGACTTAATCCCTCCTTTGCTGCTCACCAGGCTGCAGAGAGAGAGTTTAACCTCACATGCAGGGTTCTCACTTAAAGTAACTGTCGTCCAAGAACAATATTCAATTTTTCTTTTTAAACTGGCACAATCTTTGGAGAAAAATTCATATTTAAGAGTGGAAGGGGCTTGATGTTTTTGTTTTCTCATTAGAAGTATCACCGTTATAGCACGATATGATGATACAAGTTGTTGGGATCAGTTCCTAAAAGCAGCTTTTCCTACTATAAATGGGAGTTTTCTGTTACAAGGAGGTTTACCTTCCAATAACCAGCCTGTATTTACACTGTGCCCCCGCGGTGACTCATAGCAGCCAGCAAAGAAATTCCACTCGGAAACTACACATTGGTTGGTCTAAGAGTGTTTTCTCCTCTGCCTTTTATATTCTGAACTATGGATAAATTTCTTGGAGCTTTTATGTCATTACCTAGGAATAATCTTTTGAACAGCTTTCCCATTAACAAACCCTTTGGTTTAGCCCTGTGGGAACACGATATCCCATTCAGCATTTCCACAAATAGATCAGAAATTACCACGTACATTGCGCCAGTAATTAGACACAGCTGTAGTCTTGATCAGAGGCCTGTACCTTATGTTATTAATATGAATCATAAAAATTGTAATAAGTGAAGTATCATCCTATTAAATTACAGCAGTATTTGGCCCTGAATGCTGAGGCATTACAAGATGCCACCCCACTGGCACAAGTGCTGTTTGCAAGTCATACCACTGGCTTCTCCTGATGTTTTTCTGCCTCTCTCAGAGAGAACACAGCCAGATGACAACCAACCTAAGTGAGCATTTGAGTTTAGACCAGTTAAAGCATTTACAGTTCAAACCAGACTCCTGGAAGTTTTGGAAGAGGAACCATGTGTATAACAGCACCATATGTGAAATCATGGCATGGAGCCAACTGAGAGTTTCCAGAAGATCCAGTCTTGGGATCTATCCCACAACACACCTACTGTAGCATTAACGTGCTGGGAAAAAAAATACTGAAAGGCAACACAGACAAATATTCCTAGCAACATACTTTAGTCTTTTGCCTCTAATATTTACATTCTAATTTCACAAGTCCAGTTTTCTTAGACTTTAGTATTTGAAGTAAATGACACACATCTTCCAACAGAAAGTAAAATCAAACACCCACAAAAGTGGAAGTTTTTACCTCACACATATAATTCATCAGGAAGCCAGAAAACTTCCTTCAAGGTAGGAGTTGTGGCACACAAGCTCTAAACACAGACTCTGGAAGTTAGACTTTCTGCTACACAGTTTTTCATTCCCATAACCTGTTCCCCAGCATTCAAGTTTAACAACAAGCATTAGTAAACCAGAAATAGACACATACTATCCAAATACAAACATGTCTTTAAGGAAAATAAGTAGCAGATGTTTTCTCTTCTGCCTTGTTCCTACTGACTCACACGGGCCCTGCTTGTGCATATTAGACATCTATAGCCTTAGGAAGCTTTTCCTTAAAGGCACAAAAGCAGATGTTTAGACCTACAGTAAGTCCTGCTGACAGTATATGCATACTGTTAACTTTTCTGAGATATAATTAAGGAAGATTTTAATTTTTTTTAACCTTTAGAGATTTTGGGCAACAAATTAACATAAACTTTCAAAAGGCTACTCACTTCACATTCATTTCTAATTTAGAAAAGTGGTGAGTTAAAAAAAATTAATTGAACTGGTACAAGATTTTGTCTGGACAGTTATGTGCTACTGTATGGCAAGGCCTCCTTAACCATCCTTGTTTACTGAAACACCTCAACTCTCCTTATACTCAATATTTATGACTATAAAAATCCACATGCAAGTCACAGGAAAAGTAAATACCATGCAATTAAGTTTACAAACCCGACCTCAAAGAATCATTCCCTAAATGGGAATATTTCGTGTGCTCTGTAAATATTTTTCAGTCTCGAGGTACTTCAGAAGAAAAACCCCTGCTTAGAACAGTTCAGTCCTAGCACTTTTCACTGCTCACAGCAGCAAGATAGGCAGTGACTCAGGCCTCCCCACATTCCTTTTGGAATTGCACTGTTGGCCAGGAGGCTGTAACACCCATCTGCTCCAGTCTCTAAGAAGCCTGCCAACTCCACCAGAGGAGAGGGCCAGCCCTCGTCTGACACTTGCTGCCTCCCTGCAGCTGGACACTGCTCCTTGCTGTCACTGCTAGGAGCTTCTCTTGGGTAATTTTCACAGTCAATACCTCCCATCGTATCTCTCTGAAACAAGACTGTCAAATATTTTCAAAATCGTAATTTGACACCACTGCTCAGAATATATTATAGCATTATATGTTTTTTCTAAAGGTGTAGTCAGGCATTGAAGGAGAACACATAACCCAAAAAGCCAATGCAGGAATTTAGTACTTCCTTCCTGCTTTAAGATCTTCACTTATAGGACTGACGGCAAAGCATTATTCTTAAAAAGAGAAATTTTTCTAGGCCATAATTTTTCTTTTGTTTTTAAATATCTACAGTGTCGTTCTGAAAACACCAACCAGCTCTCTTACATCTGACTGTTGATTCACGTTGCCAGGTGAGGTGCTGATAAATACACACCTGCATCATGTTACTTTACAAAATCAAAATATGACCACATTTATTATAAGTAATGACATATCATACTGGCATGAAACGGAAATTGTAACCCGGCTATTGCAAAAAAAGCGAGGCCCCGACACAAAGCCCACTGGCAGTGCTGCCGCCGCTCCCACCCCAAGCTGGGGGGCAGCAGCACATCTGGGAGGGGGCGGAAGGGCTCCCACCCCAAGCTGGGGGGCAGCAGCACATCTGGGAGGGGGCGGAAGGGCTCCCACCCCAAGCTGGGGGGCAGC
>JAWWEW010000165.1:3580930-3818705 GCA_035583185.1 Anabacerthia variegaticeps | reverse complement strand
GACCCCACATCACACCGTGTGCCGTGAGGAGACAGACCCCAAATGACACCGTGGGGGGGGGGACACAGACCCCAAATCACACCCTGTGGGGGGACAGACCCCAAATCACACCCTGTGGGGGGACACAGACCCCACATCGCACCCTGTGGGGGGGACACAGACCCCACATCACACCCTGTGGGGGGACACAGACCCCACATCACACCGTGTGCCCGAGAGTGCAGTCACAGCCATGGTATGCAGGGGCTCCGCTGCCCCCGCTCTGTTCCCCCCCGCGCTCCCCCCAGGGACCAGACGGGGCACGCAGTGCGAGCGCTGCTCCGCGATATCCACAGCATCCCTCCGTTATCAGCAGTGTTATCATCAAAAACACGAAACAGCCCCATAAAAGTGAGCAGGAAGGACTCCACAAGCTCCGCTGGCAGCTGCTGTCCCTGCTCCCTCAGCTGAACCACGGCTGAACCCCAAAAGCCTCCTCCCCTCACGGCTCTCTTCGATCTCAGGTTCCAACACTCTGTTTGTGCAGCACAGGTATTCCATGTATTTTTTGTTTATTAACATAATCTCAGGCCTTTCAGAACAACTTATTCGTCTTTTACTGACGGGGAGTTTTGTTACTGGGGCAGCTGTAACACAACAGCAGCTTCGCTACAGGCATTCTTAATAAAAAGTTAATCCAATGGGTCAGTTGAGTTCCTGGGCTTGTTTTCATGCTAGCCTTTATTTGTGGAACATTGCTGCTTTAAGAAGTGTATTTTTAGTCAAGAGCAAGACCTAAAAATGTGTCTGGTTGAGTTCCTAAGCCTAAGATGTTTAGTTTGGGTTTTAATCTCATGAGGCGGGATGATGGGAACAAAGAGGACAGGGTTGGTGTACCAAAGGGCACCTTGAAACAGCTTGTGGACTGCGTACAGTGCACCAAGGTTCAGATTAAAAACTACTTTCTAAGTTTTTTCTAATTTCCTCGTAGCACTAGATATCTTGGATAAATGTTTTTATGCCCATAGAAGACGCAATTAGAGTTGCTATTGAACAAGAGCCAGAAACAGCAAGAATTGAAGTGGTCATTGCTCAGTTCTGCCTCTTAATTACATGCTCGCTTTTCCCAGCTCCACCCGACAGCAAGCCCATCCATACCCAAAACTGTGTAAGTACCTCAGCCAGAATGCCGAAGAAGCTTTTACAGCCCTCTGTAATTGCACAGGCTGACGGTGTGTCAACTTTGTGCAAATTACACAGTGGCCTGTGGTAGGGTCAGGAGAGAAGGATGTTCTTCCAGAATGATCTGTGGAGGTGCACAGGAGGTCCCTGCAAGATCACAGGACAGCTACTGAGAGTGAAGGGGGGGTGAGCCTCTGCTGATGTCAGGCTGCCACACCAGACAGTGTGCTGGGGTAGGTGAAGGGGAGGGAGCAATGAGCTAGGCAGGAAACAGGAATGGATATGTGCTCGCCTCTGAAGGTTGCCACTGGAAAGAAAGGAATGTAATAGCTACTGTCGAAGGAGATCGCAGCTTGTCTGAGTTTCAGTCTGTGCTCCATGAACTCTTTCTGCACATAACTCAGAGGCTGTTTCAGATCAGACTCTCCTTCTGCTATACACAGTTCCTAAGGGAAACCCAGCTGCTTGGATAGCAGGGTCAGGCACTAAGAAATACAGCAAGGATTGCTGATGGGATGGGCAGTGAATTTGTGTATGGAGATAGCTGATTCCTTGTGCATGCTACCTCACAGCCCTAAAACCAGCAGGAAATGGAAAGAAAGTGCCGTAAAGAGAAGTGGCTGGCAGAGTGTCAACACTTCTCAACGGAAGTAAAAAGTTCTACGAAATATGCAAAAGGTCATCATTACTCACTGCATTTTTTCTCTACTTCATCACTTTTCAGTCAGCTGTTTGCAGAAAGCAGTGTGGGCAGCTATAACACCTATGATGTCTAAACAAACAGATGACTTTACAGGCTATAATCTAAGTTTTTCTTGGCCGGAGTTACTACACACCGACAATAGCAGAACTAACACCAAGTGCCCGGTTTGCGCTCTCCCCAGGGCAAGGAAACCGCACGGGCGTGGTCCCAGCTGAGCCGGGCGGTCTGAGAGCGGAGCGGGGAAAGGGCAGGGCAGAAGGGACAGGACGGCTCGGACAGACCGCTGGAGATCCAGGGAATCTCAGCCGCAGCCTGTATCCCCTTTCAAGCACAGACATTTTGGTGCTGTAATCTCGCAGTTGCACTCCCGTAACTGGATTGCCCTGTTTACAGCTGCCATCAAAGCCTTCTGAAAAATATAATTCAAAGACATCACAAAAAAAAAAAAAAACACAAGAAAAAATTACTTTGATGTGTTTTGGGGAGTAGAACAGATTAATATCTTTCCTGCTGGCAGAGAGATTCTTAAGGATGGCTGAATATGTAGAGAATCTGTTCACTAGCAACGTCTGAGGCCTGATACTTCACTTTTGTCATGTCTGCATGGATATATTTCCATTGATTTTGCTAAACTGCTCCTAAACAGCTTGAGTGAAGTTAGTCTTTAATTGTGATGGGTTGTGCACTGGTAGGTACACTCACAGAACAAATTACTGAATAGGGCAGGGTTAGGATAAGGCCACTCTATGAGTTCTGGCTCTTAAATGACAATGTTAAGATAAGAAGTTGCATCATCTTAGTAAATTCCGGTGCGCTTCCAGTGAAATCATCCATTTTCTCGTGTGTCCTTTTATAGCCAATTTAGTTTCTCAGGGTTTAGTGCCCTCTGGTGGCGATAGTCTTTTCTTCTGTGACACTGGATATGGTGACGCTTCATGCTTAGTTTTAGTTTTTACTTGGTATTGCTTACTTATCCCAGTGTAATAAGTCAAATGATATTATTTTTCAAAGCAGAGAACTGTAGAGTGAGTAAATGAGGCTGATGTGTGAAAGCCAGAGCAATGAAATGATGTAGGCAGCTCAGTAGCTCTAATAAACATATTAACAAAATCTGTTCAGTTCAGTGTGCATTAATCAGCTTAGACAGTAAAGTAGAACTGAATGTTAAAGATTCCAACAAGAGAATAAACCCCCCATAACATACAAAGATTCTGTGTCATCAAAAGTAACTTTGAGTTTTTTGTACACAGCTTTTAATGACTTGTACATCTCTCATTGATGCATGTTTTAAATTGTCCTTGATTACTTATTTTACTACCAAGTGCATAAAAATTATATCAAGAGTTCAGTAGTTTTGTCAGAAAGTCTAAGAAAATGTCAGCCCCTAAACATGTGAATTAGTAGTTATTTTGTGCAAGATAGTCAAGCACAACTCATGTAGCTGGCAGGATGGTGACAATAATAGAAATAATGGTAGAGGTGATTGTCTAATCATATAGGCAGTATTGTATGACCTTGTTCTTCTCCACTGTTTATGATATTTCCCATGAAGAGACAATAGTTATAATAATTGTTATAAGGTGAGCTTTAAGAAAATGTTTCACATTTGCTGCTATAAATGATTGTTAGATTCTGTATATTTGGTAGACCTAGACTTAGTTTTCAAATCTTCCATTCACTGCATTCACATAAATGAAGAAAGCATCTTTTCCATGTTGTCTTCTCTTGATATCATTATCAAGCTACATCATCTCTTTTTAGCTCACATTTTTGAGTTGGCTCTGCAGTTTAGCTCCAATGCCTTGGCTGAAAGTTTTCATCCTTCACAACCTTGTACATCTTCCAATTCTGCCCTTCTTTGACAGCAGTCCCATTCTCCTTGTCCCATTCAAAAGCAGAGAGAGGAAGCTTTGTCTTACAGAGTGGTCTAGACATACACCTGCAGGTAACACTCCCAAGCAGAAATGAGTGAAGATAGGTGGGCCAGGAAAAACAACAATATGCAATTTTCTATGGGGATTGGAGAGAAGAAACAAGAGGAAGGCATGTAGGACTGTCTGCCTCAGGGAAGGCTGTGGGAAAGTCATAGAGAGGAAGGAAGCTGACTAAGGTGTTTCTGCAGTAACCAACCCTGCCCAAGCACACACAGGTTTTCCCAGATTCTTGGGGCTGTGCACTGGCTGATCCCATCTCGCAACAGAGCTGTGTGCTTCAAGGGGCTGCTATCTGGAGATGTGGGTACCTGTGCTGGCCTGTTCCCCAGTGGATGCTGTAACGCTAATAGATACTGGAAGGCAGCACAAGGGGTGGTGTTATCCACTTAAATAGTGGATGACATCAGCCTTGATCCAATACTACTCAATACAGTCTTTTTGATTCTAATAAAGCTGATAAGATGGGTGGTAGTTCTGCAGTTTCCTTCTTATTTCCACAGCTTTTTGTTGCAACTGTGTGAGACACAGTGACTGTATGGTTTCCAGCCATTCCCCAGTCTGTAGCCATATTTGATCCCTACCCCAGATCCTGTCTGAGTAATGTAGCACTTATCTCCCCACCCAGGGGAACACTTGTCCAGAGTTGTCAGGGCTGCCCCAGCTGGCCTGTCCATCCCAAACACAGCTCAGCCCAGGCATACAGATCAGTTGTGTGAGCTCTGTGAACATGAGAAGCATCCAGGAGCAGCAGGAGCCACAAAATACACAAGCACCCTCAGCCACATCAAACAGAATTGTAAGGATTGAGCAAAAAGTAAGGCAACAAATTAAAGAAAAAAAAAAAGATTTATCCAAAAATCAGTACTTTAAAAGTAAGACTAGAAGTATGAATAGTAGGATGAACTCAATATAATCTAATAATGAATGTACACATTTTAAACAGGAAAAAAAACACCTGTGAGGAACAGAGTGAAAAAGAATATAAGCAATAAATAAGAAAAATGTAATATTGAATTAAAATGTTCATTGGCTGAGGAATATATGTAAATTTTCAGGGGAATACCTAAAAGCCCTCAAAATGCAGGTGATTCATCTGCTTTCAAGAAGGCCTACCAGTGCCAACAATAAAGTTTCTTTTGCTGTTTACCTCTGGCTTCAGAGAGGAAAGCAGAAGTCCAACACAGATAGTATAGCCAATCTGCCATTTGAACATTTTTTCAGTGGCTACCTCTCAGAATATTAGTTCTTCTTTCCTGACAACTGGTTGAATACATAAAGGAGCTATGCAATCTCTAGTAAAAGCCAAATTTCTTGTCTTGAGATGATTTTGGGCCTGGCTTTTGAAATCAGTCAGTTGCATAAGGACTCAGTGATCATAATATTTTCCTGCATGCTCTTCCACGGGGTTACTGAAGAAGCTTCATCAAGATTTGTTAGTGTAGTAGTGTGATTCTGACTCGGAACTGCCTCATGCCCTGCCCCATCAGTTCCAATGGGTGCATTAGAGGAGTAGCTGTGACATTACATAGGGCAGATAACACCACCTTTCCTACATTGATTCAGACAAGTGATGCTACTTAATTTTTCAGTTCAAAGCACATCTGCATGTTTTTATTATGATTTTATATATAATACGAATATTTAAAGTAATTTACTATTTGATTTCCAAAAGATCTTTGAAAATAGAAACAAAGCTTTGTGTAGTGTCTCTAAGTACAATAGTTCTTAGCCCATTTTTCCCTCATGTTCCCCTAAATCTTGTCTGACTTGAGTTAATGGAGTAGGCTTATTTAATATCTTACTTAAAACTTTTGAGGGAAAGTTTCATAAAAATTGACCTTTCAGTAATAGGTCTGTGGCTTCTGATGTGATTTAATTTTCCTGAATCTGACACATTGAGAATTAAAATAGAATGACATCTTTTAGAACTGTCAGTAATTGCTGCTCTTATCAATCATTAGCCAGTGAGGCACCATCTGTATCAGCTAACTTTGCCAGGGCCTGCAGCAGCTCTCTTTTCTTCATTTCCTTTGTACTTCCACAAAGTAATGAAGTTCTTAAGTTTCATCCCTCCATTTCTGTTTGTAAAATTGATCTCCTCCATACACATTTTCTGTCATGCTCAAATGAAGGCTGAAACAGGCAAAGCATTTCTCTTTACCTTTCACTTATGAACACCCATGTAATTTTTAAGTAATTTTTCTGACTGTATTTTAGTATCTCCATACTACAGGCCTTAATAAAAGCTAATGGTCTATGAATCCCCCCAGAAGTCATGTTTAAAGTCTGTTATTCTTCTTCTGTTATGCTTTTTAATCAGACATCTGATAATCTTTGTTCTGAATTCATTTTCAAGATCCTGTTTTGCTGCTAGATTGGGGCTCATCTTCTTTAATTCAGTGCAATTGCATCTGTTTTCAGGGTCAACAGTAGCTGTAGCACATTCTTTAATCAATCAATCTTTCTTAACACTAATCCTTTTAGTGGTGTTAGCAGACAGTGGAGAATTGATTATTAGTTTTCTTGTGCTGTGGTCCATCTTATTAAATCATACAAAAGAGCTTCCTCCTCCAAAGACCAGCAACTTTTATGCAGTCCTCCTGAAGTATAGTCAATGTCCTGTGCTGTTTCACGGGTACTTATTTTACATTTTGAGAAACTCGTTTCACCTGTGTCCTATAAGTTTTGTTTGTTTATGTTTTTTGTTTTGGTTTTGGTTTGTTTGTTTGTGGGGGTTTTGTGGTTGTGTTTTTTTTTTGGTGGTGTCATTCATTGTTTTTAGACCTGGGACATGGAATTTTGTGCTTCTTTCTATTGCTTTTCTCTCACAAGAAACTGTGACACACAGATATGTTCCTCACTGTGACAATGTGGTGCATCGAGTGCAGTCACCGTGACCTCATGCTATCTGAGAAGCTGGATTTGAAACTCTCCCTGTGTGGGTTCCTAACACTGATCCTGTACCACTGATTTTAATTCAGATAAAAATTGAGCCCAGACAGTAATGGGATAAGTATTGCCATCAACTACTATTCCAGAAGAGTTCCCCTTATGAATACTCAGAATTATTTTTCATTGAAACACTTCAGTGACAACTTATCAAGTTTCAATGATAAAATTATTAACAACAGGAATATTGTTCCATGTTTTTACACTCTACATCTCAGCAGTTGCTCAGCAAGCAGGTAAGGACTATGTCAGGAAATAGGGTGTGAGGTGAGTTGTATGAAAAATGTGCCAGAGGCTTTTCTCAGTTTTATTGCACCTGTTGTGAACTTGGCCAAGTGAGCTTGGCTTTGTGCAACAAATAATTTCCAGTGATAGGTTTCAAGCTACTATCAATTTGCCAGGGAAATAAGTTGGTTCAGCAGGGTGTAGACACATCTGAGCCAAATCCAAACAAATGTCTTGGCTAGAGCCCTATTTTGCTGCTTCAAAATGCAAAATAACCAGCAGGAACCATGAGGAGGAAGAGCATTCACATTTGCCTTAGTTTTACAGTCCATAATAGTGTTGTATTTAACTCCTGCCAGAGTAACCTGACCTTAACTTAGTTTTTCTCTCCTTCCTATGTTTGTACCTTAATCTCTCCCATCTAATTCCTATTTAGGTTATCCTAAAACCTAAACTACATCACATACAATTTAATAGCTCCCAGTTATAAAAACCTAACATATTCTCCTGCTAATTCTTTTCTAATTTTTCACTCTTGCAAATTCCAAAGGCACTGTTTTGATGTGGTTTAGTCAGCCTTGGTCTTTAGCAGCTTCACTTGCAGACAACCTTCCAGCTGTCCTGCTGTGTTGTCGACATGAGTAGAAGTAAGACTTTTTTTCCTGATGGCAAGAGGATTGTATAAAAATATCTTCCAGTACAGAGCCTGAGCAAGACTTAGATATCAATCTGAGTTGGCAGGGTGGTGGTTTTTATATGTGACAGGCATACTCAATAGCTAGGGTTTGTTAGACATACACATCTAAAATACAGATTTAGGTGTTGAAAAGGTAGTTGAAAATGAAAGGAACAAAAAGTAACAGATAAGACAAACATAGAACAATATATTAATCCAGAGGTATTCTTTTTTAATCAAGACTTTATTTTTTTTTCTGGTTTTTCCTAATATTTCAGAATTAAAATGTTTTCCTCTCTGTATGCAAAAATATGACCCCAGAAAAACAAATTCTCTACTTTCTTTCACACTTCACAGCTCTGATTTTTTTCTTTTCCTGTTAGTCTCACACTTCTTCACAGAGTGAAAATGATCTGTAATCTGAATAATAATTCATGTCGGTTTACTGCCAAATCAGTGTTTTATATCAGTGATTCCCAAAATTTTTTTTACCTAGAATTCCTCTGGTGTACTTGTACTCAACTTCCCAGAGCCTTCTCCACCTCTGCTCTCTCTTCTCATCCCACTGGTGCTACCTAGTTCTTCTCACCCACCTCCAGATCCATTCTTTTTTCACTGGATTCTGATACCACTATTTCTTTGATTCCTCTCCTAACAAGCCTTCCATCCTACCCTTATGTTTGTTTATCATACTCTTCCCAGCCAGGTTAGAATATCTCTTCCTCTTCTTGGAGTTTCAATGCTTTTCCCTTAAGAAGGAAACGAGGGTATGGCAACAGTACAGGGTTTTTGCTGCTTCCATGGCTGGAAATAGCATGCTGCTTCTGCTTTTTGTCCTGTTTTCTTCCTAGCAAAACTATATTCCCTGCTTTCTGAAACTGAGTTTGCTGGTTCAGGAGATAGGTGGTGTCACAGTAGTCTCCCAGTGTCCAGCAGTTACCCTTGGGATGCTGCAAGTGTTTTATGTCACCTTTGAATGCAGCCCTATGTCTTTGTCTGCAAGTAGTTGAAATTTAACACTTGAATGTAAAGTGTTTCAGTATCAGACAACTGTGGGTTGTTGCTGATCTGTCGTCCTTTGTTCCCAGAATCGTCCCTTTGGAAGTATTACATTATCATTCATGGTGAATAAATATTTATCAATTCGAATTTAATGGTGGTGTAATTCTATGTATTCTATGTAATTCTAATCCTGAAATGTTCAGCTTGTCCATTTTCAGACAAAATTTGCACTAAAGTTAATGGCTCAAGATTTTTTGTTCTGTTATAATGTCACTGAAAAAGAGAAAAAGCTTGTCAGAAGCATTTATTTTTAGATGGCAATGTATTGCTTCCTCAGATGAGGAGAATCAGCTGGAAAACAAATATAATTGAGAAGCTCTTTAGGCATTACAGGCATTACATACTGAACAAAGATGCCTTGCTGTAAGGGTTTGATATGACAAGTTAGAAATAATTTTCTTTAAATTAGCATCCGACATACCCAGAGGCTTTGTCTTGGGTTTAAAAAAAACACAAAGAAGAATACTGTACCTCCACAAAAAAAGCTATCCTATGTATCACTACTGTATCCTATGTATCACTAGCTTTTTTCGTTCCATACCTGGAATAACAGACATATCATTCAAACTGAGTCCAGCTTGATTTTCAAGAGCTAATGTTAACCATTTGAAGTTGATTCTTTTGCTCAGTTTACTATTCTTGAGACTTTTTTTTCTGTACAAATGATTTCTTTTATTCTGGCTAAAACAATTGTAATTGTGTAGGGCAATGACAAGGATATTAACAACAGAGAAATGCCAGATCATCAGAAATGTTGAGTTAGAGCTATTGCTTGAGAATATCTCCTACCCCATGGAATCGCTTTCTATTAAACCTGTTTTGTTCTATAGACTTGTTATCAATAGTCAAGATTAAGGAAACTGATTGTAATCCACTGGTTTGGGCATTCATGTGGCATATTGGAAAACCAAATGTGTTTTTCAGCCCCACAGGCATAAAGCTTTCTGTTAGAATGGCACAAGTGAATTATGGATGGCTCCAAAACTTTACAGAAAATTACATTAGCATATGTGACACTGAGAGGGTTAAGTATAATTAGAGTCGCTGTACATAGCAAAGTCTAGATGGGTCAAAAAACAGTGGGACAGATGCTATTCCTTACTGAATAAACTTAGTGTGCCTGGAAAAACAGATTCCAATCTTCCTTTGGTTTGTATAATCTGAATATTTGCTAGCACCCTTTTTTACTGAAGCCCAGTATGTAGCACAGATGTGGGGTTCATGATTGATTCATATTAAACTACGGATTAAATCTGGGATTTGACAATTCAGATCTGATATGCCACAAAATGCTTGCAGACTGAACAAACCCCCTTTGCTTCTTTCACATAGGAATTGTTTAGGCTCTCAGTGGTTGCAGTTTGGAATTGTAAGGATTGTCAACCAGGTTGCCACAACTATATATTTGCCAAGGAATGAGGAAGTGGAAAATAAATACGTAAGGATAGGGAATTTATGGAACCATAGTAGAAAAGTATCTCAGTGTAGTTCTCAGTCTAGAGTGTGGATGTTGCTGCCCATCCAGCAGAGTTTCATCTGAAATTGAAACAACTCAGACTTTTGGAGGCATTTATTAAGGACATCTTTTAAGTCCTTTTTAAAAAAACTTAAGTTTTTAGTTTAAACTTTAAATAAGTCGATTCCAACCATCTCTGAGTACATTATGTCTCTCTGCTGCCTGTTTCTTGGTGTAACAGGAATATTCACAAGCCCTTTCTTTGGAAAGTGAATGCCATTTTGATAGCAGCAATTCAACTTCTGACTGCTGACTAAATCTAAATGAGGGACTTAGGAATTATGACAAATAGCAAATGATGCTGATGGTGTAATCCTGTAAACTTGGTGCACTCTCACTTTTCTGAAGGTTCTTATCAGCATATTATGTCTTTGTACATAGCTCTCTAAATGCTCTAGTGTCTGGGTAAATTTATTAAACTTATGGTCGTTACTGTCTCCATTTTCCTAGATTCTCTGTTTTTTTCATAATCTCTCAGAAAAAAATAGATTCAGCCTTATCTGTGCTTAATCCTGTGTTTTGCTATTTCTTACTAGCCTTGTGTTTTGTATTTTAATATCAAGACTACCTCTTAAACTGCATGACTACGTGACTCTAATTCGCCCTGTGTTTGTATTTGCCAGAACGCTTCTATTGTTTTCACATCCGGCTTATACAAAAATGTTTCATGGTTTCTTTGTGCTGGAAGACATTTATTCATGAACTCTTAAGATACTAGAAATCTTCCTCTCTCATCTTTCCTTCTGTTCTCACCTCACAGGCACTGTGATACCTTAGGGAGGGATTCTGTGCATATCAAGTGTAGAAGTTGTGGGGTTCAGCCCTAGTGCTTCCTCCTCACAGTGATCCAGCTGTATGTAGTAATCTTGCTGAAATTAGTTGCTTACCAGAGTGAGAGCTGTGTGCACTGTAGGGCTCCAGATTTTGTCACAGCCCTACAGTAACTATAAATTAGTCTGCTATATTTTTTTAACAATGGAAACTAAATGCATCACGCTAAAATCAAATCAATGCCATCCAAAGCAGTCACCAGGGTTCTCTTGATCTCTTCCTAGCAAGGCTTTTGTTATTCAGACACTCCCTACAAGCCCTCAAATGGTTCAACTCAATAACAACTAATAAAGCAAGCACCCCTTAAAAATTTCCCTGGGGAATCTTTTTAACAGGGAGTAATAAATCTTGTAGTGTCAATAATGCTGCAAATGCTAATTTGGTTGACTCCACTATGTGCCTCCTCAAGTGATATTCCAAATGCTCTTCTGGGAAGATGGCTACTACTGGAATTCACTCTTGCTCTCTGCTTGCAGCACCAGTTTCAAATCCGTGGCAAGGGCTATAAGAGATGGCCTGTATAACAAAAGAGTGTTCTGGTGATGATTGCTTTCTCAACCTTTTAAACCTCAGCTACTGATAGTGATGCTCTTAAATTAAAATTAGATGGCAAGGATGAATGTGCTGATAAGATGTTCTCAGATGGCTAACTGATACAGTCCTTACATGCAGCAGAAATGCATCCATCTGCTGAGCATAGCATGAGTCTGATTTACTATACCACACAAAGCTGCTTTAACACTAGTATCAATAACATCATTTTCTTTATTATACGAACTGTGTGGAAAAGGATTTTATTATGTAAATGTAGTCTATTAAGGGCATTTCTGTGAATAAATTATACTAGATGTTCTTTTCATTCTTGTTAGCACAGATTTTTTTTCACAGATGTCATTTTTGGGCATTAGACAATTTTTTTTTTTCTCCTGCTGTTGTGAAAGGAGAACTGCAAGTTAAACGTTTTGGGAAATTTGTTCTGTTCTTTTTGTAACAAGGGAAAGCAGTTCCTGCCAGAATTCAAAGATTCCAGTGACTTAAATTTCTGTTTTATTGTGTTGTTTCTCAGGTGCTTGGCATCATCCTAAAGAAACTAATTAAGAAAGTATTCCTGAAGTCACAATTGCATACTTATGCCCTATAATCATACTTTTTTTTTTTTTTTAAATTCTATCTGCAGTGGAAAGAAATTGACAGCTTTAAGTGTGACTACTAAAATATGTGTGTTTCAATGTAAATATTTGAATGACATAACAAATGCTAAAAATTTCTGATTATGTTATATTTGTTTCTGGGCTTTGGTTGGGCACCAGAGCAGCCTAAAGATGGTGCATTTTTAATGATGAGGGTGGTGAAACACCGGCACGGATTGTCCAGAGGAGTTGTGAATGCTCCATTACTGGAAGTGTTAAAGGCCAAGGTTGGACAGGGCTTTGAGCAACCTGGTCTAGTGAAAGATGTCCCTATCCATGGCAGGCAGGTTGAAACAAGGTGGTCTTTAAGGTCCCATCCAACACAAGCCATACTATGTGTCCCAGCCTGGCCTCTGCCCATCCCATCCTCACGGAGGTGACCGATGCCCAGGGCTGGGGCTGCTCCTGTCTGGGATGGTGGGACTGGGCTGGTTGTAGCCAAGACAGAACAGATGTCTTAAACTCCTCACAGGCAAAAAGGTCGAGGGAGGAAACTCTGCTTGCAGGAGCGCTGGGTGAGTGTGGTGCTGAGCCAGCTCTGGCAGGGCCGGGTGAAGGCTCCTGTCCTCACACACTGCCACGGCTGCCGAGGGCACCTCTGCCATGCTCATGGGGCTGGGCACGCTGCTCGGGGAAATTGTGTGTACAGGTCGTGGTTCAACACCAGCTGGCGAGGAGGTACCGCTGAGCTGCATCCCTGCTGGGATGGGGAGGAGAATGACGGAAAAAAAGTGAAACTCATGGGTTGAAATAAGAAAAGTAAAGTCACTGAAACGGAATAAAATATAACATAAGGCGTAATAAAATAATAGTAGTAATAATAGTGATGGGGGTGAGGAGAGGAGACAGAGAGAAAACTCAAGAAAAACAAGTGATGCACAATACCATCACCGACGCCAAACTCATCCCCAAACCACAATCAGCTCCCAGGTTTATACGCTGGGCATGGCATTCCCTGGTGTGAAATATCCCCGTGGCTAGTTCGGGTCACCCCTCCTGGCCCTGCTCCCCCCGGCTTCTTGAGCGGGCTGCGACAGTGAAAGCCCCGGACCTACAGTGAGCCCTACAGGAGGGTGTTACTAGCATTATTCTCATGCTGAGTCCAAAGCACAGCGCTCTACCACGTACTAGGAAGAAGATTAATTCCATCCCAGCCGGAACCAGCGCGGTACATTGACCGAAAACAGCGAAAACAGCCAAATCCGACGCTACTTCCGAAGGCGCGGCTGTTCCGCCCCGGGCAGTGGTCGCGGCGCCGCCAGGGGGCGCTGTCAGCACACGGGCCGGGGGGGGAACGGGGCCGTGTCCGTGTGTCCGTCTGTTCGTGTGTCCCTGTGGGTGTGGGTGTGTGTCCGTGTGTGTCTGTATCTGTATGTCTGTGTGTGTGTATGTCTGAGTGTGTCTGTGTGTGTATGTCTGTGTGTGTGTCCGTGTCCGTGTGTCCGTGTTTGTGTGTCTGTGTCCGTGTGTCCGTGTGTGTGTCCGTGTGTGTGTGTGTCTGTGTCTGTATGTCCGTGTGCGTGTATGTGTGTGTCCGTGTGTGTGTTTGTGTGTGTGTGTGTGTGTGTGTGTGCGTCCGTGTGTCCGTGTGTCTGTGTGTCTGTGTGTGTCTGTGTCTGTATGTCCGTGTGCGTGTGTCCGTGTGTCCGTGTGTGTCCGTGTCCGTGTGTGTCCGTGTGTCCATGTGTGTGTCTGTGTGTGTGTCCGTGTGTCAGTGTGCGTGTGTTTCCATGTGTCCGTGTGTGTCTGTGTGTCCACGTGTGTGTGTGTGTGTGTCCATATGTCCGTGTGTATGCCTGTGTCTGTGTGTCCATGTGTCTGTGTGTCTTTGTGTCCGTGAGGGGCACGGCAATAAAGGAGCAGTATCCGTGTGTCCGTGAGGGGCAGGAAGGGGCGGTGTCCGTGTGTCCAGACAGCGGGCGAGCCCTCATTTGGGCTGGAAACCCCCCCGGGATCACCTCAGGGCCACCTCTCTGCCATGTCCCCACATGCCACATCCACACACCCTTAAACACGTCCAAGCGATGGTGACTCTGCTGCTTCCCTGGGCAAGCTTGTGCCGGGATTGGGGAAACCTTCCTTACAATTTTTTTCCCCCTAGTTAATTACCCTCTGCAGGGTAAAATTTAACAGTCCTTTTTGTTGTAAAGTATTTTAAAGGCCTGAGGTGGCTGAAGAACAAAATAATTCTGACAAAACCCCTCTAATCTTGGCAGAGATGAGAAGGGAAGTGGTTCTGACTAGAGTGAACACCGACCAGCCACCGCTGTGCCCAAAGCGATGTGTGCAGCAGGAGAGAGAGAGGGGATCCTTCTCCTCTACTCTGCTCTGGTGAGACCCTGCCTGGAGTGCTGCATAGTGCTCACAAGAATGACCAGAGGGCTGGAGCACCTTGGCTATGGAGACAGGCTGAGAGAGTTGGGGTTGTTCATTTGGAGAAAGGAAGGCTCCAGGGAGACCTTCTAACACTTTCCAGTACCTGAAGGGACTAAAGAATGCTGGTGAGGGTCTTTGGACAAGGGCATGTAGTAATAGGACAAGGGGGAATGGCTTCATACTGAAAGAGGGCAGGTTTATATTGGGTATTATGAAGAATTTCTTTACGGTGAAGGTGGTGAGGCCCTGGCACGGGTTGCCCAGAGAAGCTGTGGATGCTCCATCCCTGGAATTGTTCAAGGCCAGCAGCCTGGTCTAGCTAAAGATGTCCCTGCTCATTGCAGGAGGGTTGGACTAGATGAGCTTTATAGGTCCCTCCAGACAAAACCATTCAATGATTCTGTGATAAAATTACACAGAACAGGATACTCTCCTCTGCTGAGAGCTCAGAGGTGCCTGTGTGCTGCATGGGCTATGTCTCTGAGTAGTGGCTGTACAAGAGAAGGGTGCTGCAGGCACTGTCCTGGATGCTTTGTAATTTACCTTGCCTTTACTTTGCCTTGAAAATGTATTGCCTTTGCACAATGCTATTCTGAGGTATTAGGTTGTAATTTACCTTTTAATAATGTAAATCAGAGGGTATACAATCTCTTTTCTTATTTTACTGAAGTTTTTCTTGATGAGAGTCATAAGGCTTAAAGTTTCAAGTTTCTTTTGTTTAAGTAAATATAAAAATAAGAAAACATAGGAAGGTTTCATTTTCAAATACTTTATGACCAGGAATGCAGTGCTGAAGGAAAGTCCTTGCATCATTGGTGCCAGCTACCTGCTGCCACAAGGTTTGTTTTATCATCTCTTTTGCAAAGTTGTAGTGCTTGCTGTGTGCTGGCAGAAATCTTCTTTTACAGGTGTAGCAAAAACAGAAAGACAGAAAAAGAATTCTAGAGCACTATCCTTGGCAAGAAAGTTCCATATATAGTGAAGGAGAGTGTTGGATTTCTGTTCTATTTTCTTTTCCTGTGTTGCTACCTATAAATGAAATCAGCATTGGTTGGGATTACTTTTCATTACAGGCTTTGTAGTGCAGTGCTTCATCTTTTGCACACAGGGTACTCACAGAAATGTCACCTATAATAAAATATCAGCAAAACACTGTGAGAAAGAATGTCTTAATTTTCTGGTAGCATGATGCTACAGAAGACTTCCTATTTGTCTGCTTGCCATGAAGTCACCTGTCTGAGATCATCATCAATTTCTCTTCGCCCAACCTTCAGCCTTTCATCTGAGACAGAAACATTTTGGTGTGTGCTTTCACTGAGTGATTTGCTGCAACTGAAATAATTTAACATGATGCCTGTGTCTCCTAATGTCAACCATAGCAAATTCTCCTGCCGTTGCAGAAGCTTGATACACGAGAGGAAATAAAACAATAAAGGACAAATATTTACTTGTAATTAGGGGAATTGTATCTGTGCATGGACTCTTGTCCATACTGGATTATTTTTTAGACAATTATTTACCATCCATTTTAATCCTACTTGAGCATTTCCCAGATGCCGAAATATATTTACACTTGTAATGCACATAGTTTTCTCTTGCTTTTGCTTCTCTAAGAGAGTTCTCTCAGAGTTTTGTTCATTCATTTTTGAGAAATCCCGCTGTGCATTTCAAAGAAGTATTTCCAGTCTTCCTTGGGCTGTTTCATCAGCAGCCTGAAAAATTGCAGCAACAAAGATTACAGGCTCTTACTAGACAAAGCAAGCACAAACATCATCAAATTCCAATACTGCAACAAGTAGTATTGACAACCTGGTTTTTCCCCATACTTGCTTTCAGAATTGTTCTTCAAACAAAATGAGAAATCATAGAACCAGATTGGTTTCTGTGAGTCAGTATATTTATATTATTGTCTCAACTAGATCTTGAGTGATCTGCTAGATCCTTAAATGTTGCTGTGCTTTAGGGTACTTTTTTTTTTCAGAATAATAAATTTTTAGAGACTTGGCACAGATGGAAATGGCCAAGTCTCTGAAATGAATTACAGACTTTAGAGGCAGAGGACCATTAATATAATTAAGCTCCTATTGTGCAAAGCACTGTGCAAAAATTAAGAAAAAAGAAAATCACAGATATAGATATATATCTATCTATCCATACCCAGAAAGAACCAAACAGCAACAATTTGTAATAAACCCCTCCACCCCCAAATGACAAGGCAAACAGTTAAAATGTCTTCCTATTCCTTAAAAGACAGAAAGCTTAATTCACATTGGATATGTGCATGAAAATTGTGGAATTATGGTGTTGAGTCATGTATATTTTTAGAATGAGCTTCTCAGTGCCAATCTCACTTTCAAAATGAGAATTTAGTTTCCTAAGTCATCAGTGTACTCATTAGAATTTTATTATAAATAGCTTTTTCAAGCACTCGGTGGCTTTGGATTGTGAGGACCTCTACATTACATTTATATTTCTGAAAATCCTAGAAAAGTAAAGATGAAAATGTCATGTAGGTGGACCATCCACTTATCCTTTCCTCCAGGAAATTCCACTGAATTGTTTTTTATTAGATTAGATTTGATTTTAGCCTTGAAAACATTTGCAGCATAATCTTCTAAGTATTACTCAGAAACACTTTGTACAAACAAACCTTAGCTGCTGGCCAAGGTATTTTCTAATACAGATTCATGGCTGTCCTGAAATCTAATCTAGAAATATTTTGGAAAAACATGCACTTCTAAAAAAGTATGCCATGCTAATAAGACAAACTTTTCAGTCTTCTCAAAGTCAGAAAAAGGAGACAGCAAGTAATGTTTTTGGGTGTGGGATCATTTAGTCCCTGGCATCCCTCATTACACTGAACAGGGAAAAATACTTGTTTCTGACAACCTGCAATTAGAGATTACAACTGCTCCTTGACTCAGGCTGAGGTGATTTACATGGGGGGAAAAAAAAAAAAAGAGAGAGAAAAAAAAAGAACATCAAGACAAAAAGTGTCTTTCAGACATGAAGAAAATAGTAAATACTTTTTTTCCAAAAGCATCTTGCTAACTACTACTTGAAGCCTTGCTATTGCTAAAGTTACTGAAACATGATATTTTAGTCAGTGAAATGTCATGGTTAAGTAATTTGTTCCTTCTTACTGTGATTGTTTTTACGATTGTTTTTACTGGTAGTTTATATTGTCAATTTGGTGTTATTTAAGTCTGAACTACATGTGAGTTACACCAGTGAAGGATTTGGCTTAGAAACTTCAATGTAATTTCCTCATCTTATTCCATTAAGTATTCCAAATCATTAACATAAGGGGGGAAACCACACTCCATGCCTGAGAACATTTCTTCCTTCCTTATGCACTTAGTACCAGATTTCAGTGCTGGCGAGAGATAAAATGGAAAATACAGATCAGATCGACACTCTACCCTCATATTTTGGGGATCTGAGATGCAGAATCAAATTCAAGTGCTGAACTTTTAAATCATGCCCTGTCTAATTTTGCATTAAATTCGGTGAAGTGAAAGGAACTATCCATTAGATACTGCTGGATATTGCTGCCATGGATATGTTTTCTGTGCTGTCTGTGGTGATTCCTGTGAAATGCTATTAACAGCAAGAGAGTACCCTGTACAGTTTTTGATGGCAGCCTTGCTGATAGAAGCAGATACTTTCTATTACATTAATGTTCCATTTAAGCAGCAGATTGCCAGACACAAACTTCATATAATCTCATCCCCTGTACTTGCAATATATGCATCTCTGAGTACAGCTTTGTAGATTCATTTAGCACCTAATACACTTGTAATGAAAGATTTTTTTCAGCATCTCTTCGTAAGGCTTGTGATGCAGTGACTTTTCACAGTGCTTCATAGAAAAGGTATTTATAATTTTCAACATAGTTTTGCAAGTCAGATATTAACTTTACTGGAGGGAGGGGGGAGAAGAAGGAAAAAATAAAGTGAATTAGATCAGAAACCTCTCCTGTAATCCAGTACAGCTTCATGACATTTCATCCTGATCTTTCTGCTGAACAATATGAGCCAAAGTGGTGAGTGATTTTCTCCTAGAGAGCTCAGATGCAGGACTGGTTTAATATGCATCCAGCTGTGTACCTGATGAAACCTATTTGACAAAATAACTAATCAAGGCCACTGACTTTTCACAATTCCAGAAGAATGGAATTAATTGTGGGAAGAAATCAGTTCTCCCACACAGTAAGTGTTTAACAGGATACAAAAACCATTTGTTTGTCTGCCTGTGTAGGGCACTAGTGAGCCCACACTTCAGATCCTTGCTTTGGTGGACCATACTTAATAAGAAACCTAAAAAATTCTACTGCTTGTGACACTTTTGTTATATCTTTTCCCTTTTTTTCAGTGTGGGGTTTTCTGTTGTTGGGGGGGGGGTTTGTTTTGGTTTATTTTGTGAGTTTAATTATATCATGAACTTATGATTTTCCTTCTGCATGTCAGGAGCTGGATGCTGGCCCTTTGATGACTGCTGTTAGAGAGTAGCTGTAACTGATTAGTCTTCAGTAGCTTTCTTTTCTCTCTTCTTCCAGAGTTCAGATTTACTCAGCCCTGTTCACATACCAAGTCAAAATAACAATGAATTCACAACGTGGATTTCATAGGCTTCACATTCTAGATCCAGTAATTAGATAATCCTGGGAGGATTCCAGCTAGTTGTGTGCCTTATGAACTGGAAAGACTGGGCAAAATGCAGTACCATGTGCCATTTTCCTTTCACCCTACCATTTCCTTTATATGGAGTAGCCTGTAATTGAAAAAGAATTATGTTCACCTTTCTTTCTCATCTTAAAGGGTTGAGACCCACATGCCCCATTTTCTTGCCAAGTATGGGTGTCCATGGTTAATGGAGTATAGTGGGGTATGGCTCTTCAACCACCCTGTTGAGTCCACATTGTTGTGCAGAAATGAACTCAGGATTCACTGGGCCAGTAAGATAATAGGATATGAACATAGCTTTGTGGGTAGGGCACTATGTGATAGACGGATAGCTTGAGTTCTGCCCCAAGGATTCATATTTTATTCAATGCTGCTTCATAATCTCCCCTTTCAACTGTGTTTTAAAAGGAAAAGGATAGTCCCTACTTAGCTATTTCAAAGACAGGTCACAGACCCTTTCTTTCAGGAAAGGGCTAAAAGCTGTGCATCTGCAGTAGATAAAAGCATTTTCCTGCAAAATGTGAAGCACAGAGTAGGTCAGGGTCACATTTCAAATGCATCTTTGTGGTTACTGTTTCCCAAAACAGCTGCTTCCAAAAAGCACCTCCTTATCCTCCTTCCCCCACAACACAGAAAGAATTCTTGACATACATCTCTCAGGAGTGTGGGGAGGCCCATGGAAAGATTATTGACTCTATCTTTGTCTTTTTCTCCTGTCTTTCTCTCTGGTTGCCATGTGAAAAGCATACACTTGTTACTGCAGGCTAAGCATGGAGGAGGAAGGCATGACAAGGACTCAGGCTCCAGCATGCCTTGTTCTCCTGGCAGCAGGAGGACAGGAGCATACAGAGCTCCAGGATGAGGATGTTCAGTCTTTCCTGCCTGTCTCCAGCTTGCCTGATCTGCACTGGCTGTGCCAGCACTGCTGGCAGGTCTGTGCTTACCCAGTGGGATAAGGCAGCAGCGAACCTGGACTGTGAGAAGAAGGGCATTTCCACAAATGCCCATTGTGAATGGGGACAAGAGGCCTGTTTGCTGATGGGAGGCCACACAAGTCGTCTTTAGAGCAAATTTGGCAGGAGTGGAGCTCTCTTGATCTCTTGACAATAAGAACAGGTGTGCAAGACCCTTTCTGCTGGAGCTTATGTATTTAAGAATTTTTGTGCAGGATAGAAATATGGATTGGTGAAATGGAAGATGAGGTGAACAGCTAAAGCAAGCCTCAGAAGGGAACTGAGTGAATGTATGAGAAGAGTGGGCACAGAAAAAAACAAGTTGAAGACAGGAAGAAAGACAGAATCATCTTTAGACCAACAATAATGCTAATGTCTAGCTTTAGTACCACGTGTGCATTTCAAGCATCTCCGAATGCCTTTTTTGAGATACTAAATCTGCCCCCTGCACTGCTTGTGATACCATGGAATAGGAGAAAAAAGCTAGAGGTGAAACAAAAGAAAGCAGGGCTAAGGGTTGGACTCAGTGATCCTGATGGGCCCCTTCCAACTCAGCATATTCGGTGACTCTGTGCCTGATTTAGCAGCAGACATTTTCACTGTTGGTGTACTGTCTGCTGTGGGTTGCCGATTGCTTTATTCAGGTTTTTGTTTTCTCTGTGTTTGTTTTTCTACACTTTTTTCCCAAACCAGAATTAGATATTCTGCCAGCTAGCAGAGAAGACAAGACTAATGCATCATCTTCAACCTGGTAGCTGACCTTCATCTTATAAGTAAGAAAAAAATATCAATTTAATTTACTTTGTTGGTGTGGTGAGGGGCTCTGACTGCACTGCAAAGCAGTCTGAGAATGAGTTGAATGGTTCAGCGGACATTCATGTGTGATTCTAGATCATCAAGATATTCAAATGAAAATTGAGTGTCTTGAAGTATGACAAAAAAGTTTTTTCATTGAGAAAATTCTAACTTCACTGTGCTTTAATTTAGACTTGAAATAGTTACAGTACAAAAATGTGCATGGTAACACACAAGGACAAAACAGCAGATTTTTTCTAATTTACTTTGTATCCCAAAATATTTACATTATCAGATGAAACAGTGGAAGGGGATATGATGCCCTTGCAACATTTTTGTGATACTACCAAAGGTAGTTTCTACCAAGTGAAGGTCCTCTGACAGAAGTGTAAACATATAAATTCAAATTCAAATATTGATATAGATACAAGTGTCATCATAATGAAAGTAGCTGTCGGGACTACACTGTTCTTGAAGGGTGGTAAAACTGTGGGAAGACATTTTGGTGATGACAAATGAATCCCATTTGTCTTTTTGCATAGGGCTGGAGAACAATCTGAAGGGATATATTTTATCTGGTTTCATCATAAGAGAAGGGTGTTGGAATATGTTGCATCTGTTCCTGTGAGCTCTGCTTGTTCCTCAGTTTTGCTCCCATGTGAGCAAAGCACCCTTTCCTACTGTCCTTTCTCTTTCCCAACCTCCAATATAAAAGGAAGAGGATATAAGATACTAACTTCTTAGTATCAGTGCATGATAAAAGCAACATATAATACATATAAATTTATTAGTCTGGATGTATTTGTTTGTAAATCTTTAAATGACAATTGAGTTTCTTGTATCCCAGTTTCCACACAGGCATAATATCTTTCAGCATTGGCTTGATGAGGATTGTGTCATGGGGGAAGGTAAAAGAATCATGAAATAATGTAAAATGCATGGTCCTGTTACTCATAGTGTATGGATAATGACCTGAATGGGACTATATCAGCTCTGAAATTTACTGTGCCTGGTTTGTGTAATTTTTTTTGTTGTCAGAGTTTTGCCTTTTGGGCCAGTTTTTCCTATTAGGGTACTCTATTTCAAGTAGTCAATTAAGTGTCATTCAGTGAATCCCTTTCAGTTTTAGTCTTAGGTTTTTATTCACTCGCTTTCCTTCAATCTGTTTTGTTTTTTGTTTGTGTGTTTTTTGTGTTTTTTTTTCTTTTTCTGTTGTTGTTGTTGGTTGGTTGGTTGGTTTGGGTTTTTTTTTGTTTGGGTTTTTTTAAATCAGAAAAGCAAATGCTTGACCTCTTTCCTTGCCTAAATTACAAATAACTTTTGATACTAAAATTATAAAGAAGGGGAGCAGATATTATGACATTTCATGAACCTTAGGTAACAATGGCAAGATCGAGGTCCAGTTTTAGTAAATTTCTAGTCTATTTTCAGCATGTCCTTTATCCTGTCATCTGATATTGCAGTTGTCCCCAATAAGCAGAAGCATGTCACATCAAGGTTTAAATAATATAACACCCAATCCTCTGCTTCATGTCTTTTCTGTACATGGGCAAGGTCTCTGAAACACTTAATGCTACTTTAGGCTTTCAAAGGCATTCTAGGGCCTGTAGTTCCTGTACCTCAGGAAAAGAAATCTTATCTGACTCATGGAACAGAGAGAAGAAAAGATCCCTTAGGTGATCTGGGTTTTCTCACAGTGAATACAGTAGTATCTTCTGCTTTTGGAGAAGTTTTTTTCTTTCAGTATTATAACTACCAAATAAAAATGCCCCTAAGTCTGCCTGAGATTATTCTGTAAACTCATGCAATTTGCAGTCAGGTTTTTTTCTCATATTTGGCCCACTGTTTTCCCATTCCAATTGACACCTTTAGGATGTCAAATCTTACTTTTGCTTTTGAGATAGTATAAACTCACCCTCATATTACTAGCGATTTCTCTGTTCACATTTCCCTTACCTTTTCTCTTAATCTGATGAAATGGCAACCTTTTGAGGTATCATTTTGGTCTGCCCCAGTACTGATTCCATCCTGCTAACTGCCTTGGCCTCTCTTAGGGCTTGTGGCTTAATTCAAGCCAGACAGATCCTTGTTTTGCACAGTCCTATTTCATGCTTTCAAAACTGAGTCCAGCCCAGGTCTTAATTAGCAATGACATATTCCCTGAACTCTGTATTGGTAAGAGAAGATAAACAACTCTAGATTGGTAAGCAGAAGATAAACAGCAGTTGCAGCATTCTTGGCCAGGAATCATGCCCTCAGTGCCTATGCTTGATATGCAGACATAGTCCCTAAGCTGCTTATGCTCATGTCCATCTGCTGAGATGGCAAAGCGCCTTGTCACAAGTTGTTTGGACTCCTGCCTTGAGCGCAGAGGTGCCAGGCAATGATCAGCAGCCTGCATGACAATGCAAGCATCATTTCTTCTAAAAGAACAGCTCCTTTAAGCAATTAGTGTATTACAGGCTGCTGCCATGGGCCTCTTAGAGCATCCTTACACCTGTTGATTATTACATGCCAAGAAAAGAATCCATGAACCATGGAACCAGAGAGTGGTTTGACCGGTGCAGTGTAATTTTGAGCTGCCAAGGAGACAGGTTGCACTGCCGCAGGGGTATGAAAACTCATCAGTAGTTCTCAGGGTGTCAAAAAAAGATCTCAGCAGGCCAGAACTGCCTGGAGGCACATCCAATACAGTCAGTTCAATGGCCCCAAGTAGCAACCGAAACAGAGTAACAGAACCTGTGTGACAGCTTTCCTCATAGAATTGGTAATTAAACCAAGATAAAACAGGATAGCTCTGTGTTATCCTCTTCAAAGGAAATAGGAGACTGACCTTATTCTTCCCACTGAATAGACACCTGTGATATGGGCTATAAAGGCAAAGGGACAGTAGGAAAAGAAGGTAAAATTCATTTTTTTGTAAGCATAATTAGGTGACACTGCAGAGTGGTGGGATTCAGTGTAGCAGTACTAAACCACTTTGCTAGCAATAAAAACAAAGAGCAAGGAGGAAATTCTGAACATTGCTCTATGCAAGTGCAACAGAGGGGTAAGCACTGCAAGACAAATCCACTTTCAATATCTGCCCCTCAGATTAGGATACAGTAGCAGGAGGAATTCTGTCAGCTGGGGTTATTAAACCTGTTTCTCTTTCCTCTTAAGATGCTTTCAGATCACCATAAGCCACTTGTTTTGGAAAGGAGTCCCGAAGCAGCTTGTAACCCATTCTGCCAACCTCATGCTATCCAAAGGTCAAACCTACAAGCAATGAGCTAGGATTGGTTTTTGTTTTTTTGTTTTTTTTTTTTTTATTATTATTTTATTTTTTTTGATGAAAACTATTTTTTGGGAAATGAAGCTTCAACCAGTTTTATAAGCATTGACCCAGTTAGCTCATGTCAAAAATGAGAAACTGTTTTACATATATATACACACACATATATATATATACATGAAAATTTAGGAGATTTGAAATTAAAAATTACTTTCTGTTTAAATGAATAAGAACATTTTTCTTAATTTTTAAATGGCAGAACATTTAAAATTGAACAGATTTTGGCCATGCTAGTAATTTTTAGCATTACTAGAAAGTTCATGAAATATTAACCTGAGCGAGTCTCAAGACCATGTTTTGTTTTTATTTTTCTTATACATCAGAGAGGTGCAATCAGTTGTATCTGTACTTCTCAGCATTAGTCTTGGTGTCATTTTAACTCTTCGAGTTGCTGGAGTGGACAAAAGGACTTGTGAAAGCCTCAGTGTGTTTCCAAGGATGTACAATGAGCTGAAGGGCTGTTACCAGCCTGCTCTGGGTGACATGCAGCTGTCACAGTCTGTGTCAGGTCTCATTGTGGTCAGTGAGAATTCTGCCATTAAGTTCATTAGGACCAAGATTTACCCTACACCCCAGCTGATATTTTGTGTACACCATTGGGGTTATTCTGTTTTCTGCCAGATGATCATTTTGAGTGCCAGATAAAGGGATTTTGGCAAAGACTAGTGAACAAATGCTGTTGATTCCTTATGGGAAAGTTTTGGTTTTGAGATAGGTAACAGCCCTTGCATTTGCACTGTACAGCTGAGTTCAGAAACTAGTCTCTTTTGTGTGGACTCATGATGAATGCCAGGGCTTGGGTCTTTGACACCTGCAGTTAACATCATAAATGGCAAAAAAAAAAGCACCTGTGAACATGTAAGTAATGCAATTTAAACACACATTGGCCTTGGTGCAAACCTTTTCCATCTAATTGGAAAGAAATACAAAATGAGCCCCATAACAACAGAATATTGAATACCAAGTAAATAGCACATTGCATTTCTCCTGCATGCTGTCCAAAAGACTCTGGGCTGAAATTTCAACATCACACCATAGTTTCATTGACTGCAGAACTAGCCCATGTATTCATCAGGAGGCATCTTAGCCTGAAACTCTTCTGGCTGGAAAGTAGTATTTAGTCTGCTCACTAAACAGTTGTACAATATGTTAATCTGAAATTATTTAACATTGTGAATAATCACAGCTCTACAGTAAAATGCCATCTAGAAGCTTTATTTTGCCCTTGGATCCATATGTATAAATTGTGGAGGTTTGGGTTGGCTCTTTGCCAAACCCAGCTGCTGGCCACACAGACTGCCCCCTCCCGAGAGAGAAGAAAAAAAGTACTAAAAGAAAATTGTAGCAAAAGTATATATATATATTCACATATATTACAGTTATATGCAATCAAACACTATAAATCTACAGAATAAGGATTCCAAACAACCCCAAAAGGGAAAAGGGGGAAAAGGGAAAGGGAAGAAGGACGAAAATGGGTAAAAACAAACCAAAACAAAACAGTTACACACACTCGTAAACTCAGGGAAAAGCTCAATAAAGTAACTACCACAATAAATTCTCACCAAGCTTCCCACAAGAGAAGCAGTTTCTCCACCTCTGTGTGGCTGGGACACCTCAGCTCATATAGATAAGAGCTAAGCTGATACACTGAGACCTGGTGTCCTCCAAACACCTGAAAGGAAGAGAGAGAGGGAGGAAACCTTCCTCCTTGTCTTTATATATAACTGCTTACATGAAGGAATGGTGTGGAATACTTCCTTAGTTATAACCCTGTTACCAGGGAAGGCCTAGACCAAAACCAAGAAAACTAAACCACCACAAAAATCTTAATGATAATAATACATTTTCTTTGTATAGACCCAGAGATAAAGTTTGGTTAATGATATTTTCTTCTTACTCAATGTATATATATTCCTGCAGGACTTTTTCTGCCACCCATGTTTTATGGTGGTATAGCTAGCAGAGAAACTAAGTGCTGATCCCTGTGCCAGCCTCTCAGGAATGATGCTGGTATACAAGGAGTTGTTGCTCCTATAAATAGCACCTGTATCCTTTTGTTTCTCTTGGGTAACAGAAAATGAATTGAGTTTATTGTACTCTGAAAAACCTGAATCTGATCCAGAAGATAACCTTGGAGAAGGAGAAAACACTTTGGGTTTTTTATTCTACTCTTTTCTGTGTTAAGACCTAATGCAGCTTTTATTGAAGTAACAAGTCCAATTGCATTGCTTATGATGGGAAGAATATCAGGCTTTGACCTTTCTACTGAGATCAACCAAAACTATAATTTAAGGGTTACTGTGGCAATGTGAGGTAGTTTTGATCTGCTAAAATTTCAGAAAACCATAAAGAAACCATAACAGCAGTCATTGTCAAGACTATTCAGTGCAGCATCTTATCTTTGACCCTACCCAATAGTGGGTGCTGGGGGAGAGTGTGGAGACAGGGCAGATGGTGCTACTTCACAGGCTTTTCTCTGATATTAAAGGAGAAACTTAAACCTCAGTGACACAGAACATGGAGAGTCAAAAAGAGTAGCTATTTTCAGTCTCTCATCTCCTAGTTTCAGCTGGAAATAGCAGAACACAGACAGCTCCATATTCCATTACCACTACCAACTAGTTCAAAGCCTGAGCCAGGGTAAAATTATTTGCAAGGCATGCATCACACTTTGCATTGTGTGAGAAGACTGCAGTGAGGAGCTTTAAGATTTAGGATGAAATTGGATTCAGATTAAAAGGCCTTTTAAACCAACCAACAGAAACATTCTCTGGGTGCCTACAATCCTTTTCAAATACATCTGAAAATGAATTCCTCCTAAGTTCATATTTGTGTTTTTTAATGAAATGCTGCAGTCCAGCATTTAACCCTGAAGAAAAGGTTTTATTTCCTCATGTTTTTAAAGATCCCTTTCTAATTAATAAGCTCCATTAGTAGAAGAGTTAGCTTTTCTAAAATTAAAGCTAGTATCTTGTTTGCTGTCTTCTTTGCAATTTACTTTTCACTGTTAGGACTCAGAATAAGACAGACATCATAAACTTCCTTGTGAGCCACAGAGCTTTTTAGCTGTAACAAAAGCTGAAAGCAAAGAATGTGAGATATGGGCATCTTCACAGTGTAAGTAAGAAAAACAGGGAGGAGAGAGCAATGTAAATGATGCTGCTTCTGCAGTATTGACACTAATCACTCCATCCCTACTTCCTTACTGAGCTGAGCAAGTTGTTGAGTTAAGGAAACAGTAAAAGGTCATAGGGGACAAGCCAACAATATCTCTTTCTTTGTCTGTAGGACACAATTGGAATTTAGATGCCCAGAGCTGGGAAGCATTTCCCAGTACTCCTAAAACCCCAGCAACACCTACTTTCAGACACAGAGCATTTTTGAAGGATTCGAACATAAACACTAACAAGTTTGCCAGAAGCAAAAAGAGAGAGGTGGATGCCTGTAACATCTTCCTTGCCCTGCTGTGGTCAAAAGTGACAAGCAAGGGTTCCCCAGTTTTGTCTAAGTCTCTTAGTGGCATACATAAGTGTCCTTCAGGTCAAGACTGACAAACAATTAATTTACTACTTTCTGGCAGATGGAGAACTGTATGCTTTGCCTGAATTTGAAGCTTACTCACAGTATGATTTCTGTTTTCTTCAACTGGTGACTGGGCAACTTAAAATACACAAACAAGCCCTTTGATTTTCTTCCTAGCTGACTGATCTGTCTACGAGACTACATTTGCTGTGGTTCTCTGAAGCTTGATTTTATAGCCTCACAGTAGTTCATCTGCTATGGAAGGATTCAAGGATCACTGCATGTGCTATGCCTGGCAGTAGGATATTGACTGAAGTCCCTCCTGCTGAAGTGGTAAGTGTAGCCAGGTGTCTTGTCTTCTGGATAAACTGTTTATGTTATTATTGAATAACTGAAGTCCATCATCCTCAAAGTGTGTGTTTCTTGATGAAGTTGGCTGTATGAAAACTGTTATTTTAGTATTTGAATTGCTTTGGATTCAGTGACTTGGGGTATGTCTACATGAACAACAACTCAGGAATCTGTTTTTAAAGCAAGGGCTCCAATAAACTCTCATCATACCATTCTGTGTTTGGTATCACAGGGTAATCTCTGAACACAGACTGGTTCCCTTTCTGATGAAATGACAGTGGTAAGCATATTCAGCTTTGCATCTGCTGTGCTGTAGTCATTAGTGGGCATTCTGTTAGAGTTCCTCCGAAATAAAACTTTTGAAATTTGCAGAGTGTGGATGTCAGTTCTCCAGCCAGAATTGTTTCGCTCTACAGATGTATTCCTGTTGTGTTGCACAACCTGTAAACACAGGCGTAGCCTTATGTTAAGCTTTGACCCTCTTCTACTTTATTAAGAAACCTGGAGAGGAGGAAGGAAAGAAACAAATACCACTTAAGCTGACAACAAAGAGCTGTTGGCTGACATAGGTAAAGGCATAGCTATATAACCATCTCACTCAACATGGAGAAGAGAGAGAAATAGAAAGAGAAATAGGAAAATTATGCCCTGTTTCTATTCAATACATTTTAGGGTCTGTAAAAATATTAAAGAGGTTAAATATTTTGTTTTCAGTCCACTTCAAAAGGAGAAGTGGTGAAAGCTGGTGAAAAGAGAGTTCATAATGCAGCATTCATGGATGTGATTAGGGAACAGGAAACATTCCACTCTCAAGGACTTTGATTCATGAGAAAACATGTTTGGTTGCTGGGATGGGCAGTGTCCTTCCTGTGAACCTCATCAGGAAAAGCTTGGAGTCAGTTGCAACTTTTGCAAAAGCAGGCTAGGGAGTTATTACTGAGCCTAAGCAAGTAAGCATGTAAATACATAAAGTAACGCCCACACACTATGCACTCTACTATGCTAGTTAATCAAAAATTTTTGTGAGATACAACTGAATGTGATGCTTGTGCTCTCAGAGAAGGAAATTATTCCTATTTCTGAACAGGCAACATTATAACAGTATGCTAATGTAAAGGAAGAGGAGGTGAAGACGATATATCTACAGGAATGTATCAGTACAGTGTGGCTATGCTTCTAAAAATCAAAAATGTAATGAACAACAATTAAGGAGTTGATTATCAACACAGGATCTTCATAAGACAAGCTAGTTCAATTTTAAGAAAGACTGCATACCAGACCACAAAATACAGTCCCAATTGTCTAGTCTCTGAAAAGACCAAGAATAATTATATTATTAAAAAACATCTGCCAGAGGCTTAAGAAGACTGAATCCTTTTCTGTTACCCGTTATAGCCCCATAAAATCTTCGAGAGTTTAAGACACAAAACGCAGCTAATCCTTTGCAAAATAAAGCAGGGGATGCCAGTAAGATTAAATTTATACTCTTTAATGCAACAGTTACTGGTCGAACAACAAGAAGTCAGCACTTTGGGTGTTTGGGTGGAGTCATTCAGCTTTCGGTAAAACTTATTTCAGAATTGTAGTACCAAACTGTTTTAATGTGAATTCTCCTCACTCACTGTTAGACTTCTGAAAGTTATTTAACACAGCTGGGCCCACTGAAATTATGCACATAATAAAACTCCATCTCTTCATCTTTATCTGCAACTTCCAATCCACAGCTGTGATCAGAACTGAATCTGAATCATCCGTGGTGTTTAGATTGAGTGAGAACACCACATTCTCTGACTTTTGAGAGGGACAGACAACATCCTGAATTGCTGAAGCCTGTTATCTAGAGAATGTTGTTGATGCCTAAATTGTAACTTTCTGAGAGAGCAGATCTACAGAGATAATAAAGCGAGTTTTGCACTTTATCAGTATTGGCCAAAAAGGAAGAAATTAAATGTGCTCTCTAGCTATAAAAGTATAGACTGCTACCCAGTGAATTAAAAGTTCTGCTAGTATGGGCTGCAAAATGAGTTGTCCTCATAAGTAGTTCTGCATGAGTGACAATTGACAATACTAACAAATTCTTTCTTTTGCCACACACAAACTTGACTAGAAATAATTTATTTTAATAGAAGTGTCAGGGAAGGAATTTTCTGAGCCATAGCTTATATTTTGAGAAATAATCGAGTCAGTCTTGTCTCTGCATCTCGTATTAATTCAAAGTAAGATAATTTGGAGCCCAATAAGTGATATCAATTTTTCCTTTACTTCAGGTTAATTTGCAAGATATCAGAGGATAAAGGTGTTAAAAACCCTTAAGTCAGGCATTTGGCAAGGAATGAGTATTGTTACTTTTCCTCTGCACCCTGCAATTCTGATGCTGTGTGCTTTAGAGAGCACTGGCAGAACGAGGATGGGGCTTGGGCAGGCATGACTTGTGGGGACATACCAACAAGGCAGTGTTGTGACTCTGCCAGGCTGGCTCTGGTGCTGGAGTTTAGCCTAAGTGGCTCTTGTCTGCCTGTAAGAGGTTCACTCTTGATCTCCCTGCTTGGTGGTCTTGCTTCCATATTGAAAAATGCCTATATCTTTAGGGACACAAAAAAACAAGCTAATTTTTTCTCATTTTCCTTTCTGAGTCTTTGCCTCACATCAGCCTCAGCTGAGCTCTAGGAATAATATATATTCATTATTATAGTTGAATCAACAGGGAGAATATGTTTAGGTTGAGAGGTGTGTTGGAATAGTGAATTTATATTTCTTTGTTGACAGAATGGCAAATTAAAAGGTACAGAGAAAATGAAATTTAGAACTCATAGCAGTGTTAATGTGGGTTTGGTTTGAGAAACGGAGCTATCTGAATGTTCCTGCGAGTGCTACAATTAATAGCATCTTACATTTATATAGCACTTTTCATCCTGAAGCACGTTCATGCCTATATGTGATACTAGCAGGAATCATTATCCATCTTTGGAACGAAGAGGTCGTTGAGGGCCTTCCTGGAGTGCAGGAAAGTGGAGATATTTTCATTCCTTAATTCCAGCCCTAATAAAAAAGGCTGTGACATTTTTTTCTTTTTTTTAAGCAAGTGCTTTGGAAAACCTCATGCTTGCTGGGGGTTCAAAGCAGAAGGTTTTTGTTAGTTTGTTTTCTTGCTTTGTGTTTAGGTAGATCTGCAGGAGGGAATCTCATCCAAAACCCAATGCATGATAGAGACTTCTTCATTCTTCAGAGAACAAGAGGCCGGGCAAATATTGCAATAAATACTCAGTCTTGTGTTTTCAGAAAAAAAACTTGTATGTAGCCCATGAGGTCAGAGAAAATGGACACGTGCTAGCAAGTATGACAAGGCTGACAGGAAAAAGAGGGGAGGAGAAAAAAATCTACTCTGCCAAAAAGTTGTGTCAAGTGTTAAGTAGAGAGCAACTCTGTTGATGGTACTAACATTTATTCATTGCTAGTTTCAACAATAATCTGTAAGGCCGTGTTTACTTTTGGAACAGTTCCTGCCATTTACCAAGACTGCAAGGACATTATACAAAACCCCCAGTGAAACAGTGTTCTGGCAGCATGGCTATGTATCCCAGCTCTTTCAGAAAGGATCATAAACCAGGCTCCCCAAAAAAAGCATGAAAAAGAACATGTTCTGAATTGGAAGAATGTTCTGAGTTGGAAGGGACCCACAAGGATCACCCAGTCCAACTCCTAAGGGAATGGCCTGTACAAGGGTCAAACCCACAACATTGGTGTCATTGGCAGCATGCTCTCACCAGCTGAGCTTATCTCAGGATCAAAATCCTTTAAATTGTCTCTGATAAACATTTGCACAAGAAACTGTGAGTAAGAACATTAGGCATACCAAACCAGTTGATAATCTCAGGAATTCACAAAGCTGTATGAATACTCTGATTGTTAAAAGGTGACAACATAGTCTTGCAGATCTGTTCTAGTTCTTTTTTTTCAGGAAATAGATCAGGAAAAACATAAAGCCATGCAGACAGTTTCTAGGAGAACAATGACAGGGAACAATAGCTTTAAATTTTATTGTGGCAAAAATCTTTCCATCCACCTTGTAATTGCTGAAGTTTTAGCATGTTCTTCTTTCACTGTGACATGTGCCCTCTTTGTGCTAATAAGGTAACTAGAAAACTTCCAATTCTCTCCAACTTTCTGGTACAATTTTTTCATTATAAAGTTTCAGGATTATTTATCTATTTTTCACTTTTAAGCTTTGTGTTGATGATTGTCCTATTCCTTCTGAAGTAGTCTTTGGCAGCCTTCTTAAAGTTTGGCAGTCTTTAAAAAAGAAATCTGAAAACCAAATGAGTTTGTTCTTCAGGCATTTTTTATTCCTCTCTCTCCTGGGTGTTGTTTAATTACATTATTCATCTCAGTACGAGTCATAACATAAGATCTCTGATCTTTTAGGAGTAAACAACAACCAAAAGATAAGTGTGTTATGTATGTACAGAACAATATATGTGTTAATCTGTAGCTAGCTATTTTATCATTTTGGAGCTGAAATACCTGGAAGTGTAGTCATAATGAAGATCAAGTGAGGGGAGTTTTCCTATGCTGGAGAAATCACAGCATATAGGATATATATTAAGATTGATCCTTTAAATTGCCAGAAATTTCATTGCATTCAGGGAAGATCATGACATCATAGAGTTGTGTTAGATACAGCACTGCAAGAGATAGGGATCTTATCACTGGAGCCTGAATAGCTTTATTTGAACCCATTTATCATTCTCATTAAAATCACTGTAATGAGAAAGAAGCTCTGTCCTATTTATAAGCTTTCCTGCCAGTCTCTAGCACACATCCTGTTCGAAAGAAAGCAGCAAAGCACAATTCTGCATCTGTTTTCCCTGTTGCTTGTTTGCTAAAAGGAAGATGGGAAGAGCAACAGAGCACTGCAGTCAGTGTTTGTTCTAGATGTGCATGCAGTGTGATTCATCCATGCCAAGTGCATGGCTTTGGCACTGGAGGGATGAAGTGGGGGGGTGTGCATTGAAAACTGACAAAATAATCATGGAATCATTAAGGCTGCAAAGATCTCCAAGATCATTGAGTCCAATAGGATTATATGAAGTTGCAAACTGGCTTGCCTCTCATTCCTTATTTTAAGTGTCATGCTGCTGAGAAAAGTGTGAAGTAAAGAGCACTGGAAGGTGAAATCTCTGCTTTACAGAAAAAGGCCACAGATTCTGCAGGGCGAATGTAAAGTTTCAAATTGTGTCCAGTCAGGGACAAGTCACTTATACGGCATGACTGGAATAGCTTGATTTCCTATTCAAATATGTCCAGCTTCAACTTCAGCATAACCAAATGCCATGCTGTGTATCTAAGAACAGTGAATGTAGGTCACATTGTCAGACTCAAGACAGTATTGCCTCTGGAAAAGATTTCCTGGTCATATTGGGCAATGAACCCACCATGAACTCCCTCTGCAAAGCTCTGGCTGTGGGAACACACGTGTTGAGAGGGTTTACGAGGAAAGAACTTTCCTTTGGGAATTGGGAAATTATATTACTTGTGTGTATGTCATTAGTGAAATTACCAATGCTGACATTTTTAAATGAGTTTATAAACTTAAAACAGCTTTTGTAAGACCTTATTAAAAAATTCATGACTTTTTTAGTGATTTGTGGTAGTCAGTGATCTATTTGAGAACATTTTGTCATTATCTATAGATTGGCATAAAGGACAGTGTATGTTGTGTTATGCAAGGACAGATTATTTGAGTGCTAGTAGGTGGTCCCTCTTGTCTTCAAAATATTTGCCATGAAATTTGCTTTCTCTGCAAGGACCAGCTGTAGGTGCTAGATGGTATAATGCCATGATATGAAATCAGTGCTGATGCTGACATTAAGGACTGGTGTGAAATCTTTGTGCATGAAATGGACACCCAATTTAAAGTGCAAGGAAAATTGAGCAGTGCCTTTTCACATCAGCCCACTGAATAGCTCTCTGACTGGATGTGTCCAAGGACTCTTGAATAAAACCTTTCCTGTTAGGTGCTCAGAGCACTTGGGAAAACTGGCACAGAATGTTGTACGTGTCACAAAGGCAAATCAACTGAAACATAAGATGATGCTATTTTAGGCCACAGAGTAATAATAATAACAGTAGGAACATGAAGAACATGGCTCCAAGTCATTCAGTCATCCCACATAAAAACTTTAAGCAAGTAGCATATTTGTTGAAGAAGACTTTGTCCACTTTAAAAATTTCCTGAGAAACCTGCCTTTCATGGGGAGTGGCTCAGGAGTCAATATATACCCTTCTATATGCCTGGAAACACCTTGTGTCACCTGAGGATATGCATTTCAGTGCCAATACAATGTTTGTTGCTTTGCTTTGGAAGAGATCTGCAAGAGATGATTACCTGTCTGATTTCATCTAAATATAACGCAAATATTTGTTTCAAATACTGTGAGAAAGTGTGTAGAAAATATTTTTCCTTGCATATTTATAGTTTTGAAGGTGCAGTCTGGTCCAATTTGTCAAAAAGGGTTCGTGTGTATGTATTTAAGTGAAGGAGAAATTTTGCTGGTACCATGGCAACAATCTCTTTATTTCATGAAGTAAAATCTTGTAGCTCTTTTCATTGTAATAGAGTAATTTTGTCTCTATTTTTTTTTTCTCTCCCATGAGAACAGTACATTCTTTACATGCTCTTCACCCTCTTTCTCAGTGAACATCTCAGTTTCCTTCATGCACATCATGTAACCCTGGACACTTTGAAAGGCTTATTGAAGAGACAGACAACTGGAAAATGTTCAAAAACTAAAGCATTGAATTCTGTATGCCTTATATACAGAAATCTTGATTTTTTGAATTTCCCTTTAAGAAAATTCGCATATCAAACTACACAGAACAAAAGCAGAGGAGAGATTGATGCCTAAGGGTTTGGTGTGTATTTTTGATGTGTATTTTTGTGGATTTTTAGAGGGTTTGGTGTGTATTTGGTAGATCTTTAGAGTTTTAGAAGTATGGGTTTTCTTGCTCACATATTAAGTGGTGTTGGAAGTTACTAAAGTGATTTTCTCATACATTCTCAGGCTTTCTGAAGGTCAAGACACCTGCAAGGTAACTTGAAGCCAAAACAATAGAAGAGTCCAAAAACCCTTGGAGGTGGTGCAGGGGGCATAGCCTGGGACCCTGAGGGGTGGACCACCGAGGGAATTAGAAATGGGGATTGGTTATAGGTAACAAATATGTTAATTGTTTGGAAGGGTATAAAAACTGTAACCTTCCTGAGGGTGGGGTTCTTCAGGGGTTTTTGGACACAAAGATCCTTGTTTAAACAAGGCGCGTTTTGTAGGCCCGGAGTAGGCCCGAAGCCTCCGAACTCCCAATAAAGGTATTGTCTGTCTTTCTCCATTAACATTCCTCTGAGTGCCTATTTTCCAGGATTTTAGGCATCAAGATAAAGGCTAAACTTAGCTCTAGGTTGCTGGAAGTCAAGGGTCAAATGCAAAGAAACCTTTATAGTGTATGATGTTCCTGTCATGTGAAATGGTTGGCTTATTAAATAGTTTATCTAGAAATAGAGTTATTACTCATAGAAAAAGCCCAAATTTCAGCTGTAAACAATGTGGAACAAGCATAAAATCCATCAATAGTACCAATAATTTCAAAGACCTTTGGAAATAAAAATCCTTATAGAAAATAAGCAGTGGCTAGTTGCTATTCCAGCTTTCTAAAAATTTCCTTAGAATTCACCTTTGCCAAAATGTATATATCTGAATTTCACGATATTAAGGAAGTTTAGGAATGATACAAAGTGGAAGTTTTCTAATAAAATATATATCCTTCCCTTCAATTACAGGCATATTACATAATGCCATTATATTTTTTCTCTGTTTATGCACAACTTCAACTGGAGAAACTGAGCTCCTCATTTGCAGGTTTGCAGCTTGAATTTGAGTCACAAAGGCAAGAAGTGACTGTGCCCCTTTTGCTATGAGTTCAGCTGCTGCATGCCTGTTACACACATGCTTATACAATTTCTTGGATTGAATCTCTGAATGTATCACCAGTTTGAAGCACTCGGTGAGTTGGCAGTATAGAGACAGGATGGGATGGTGGAAAAGGATGTTGTGGTGGTTTTGCTAGCAGATGCTTATGAAGAATTCATTTAGACTGTGTATGTGAGAGGCTAATCTGACTCCATCAGGGAATCATGTAAAGCTTACAATTTCTTAAAATATTTTCTTACTCTTGCCAGTAGATTTGAAGTGTGAGAGAATGAGCGTAATATAGAGATCAGCCTGAAAATAAATGTGAGGAGAAAGCCATTAAGAATGGATGAAACCCAGAAAACAGATGCTGAGAAATCAGCCAGTGTCATAAAAATGTTCATATTTTAAAATGACTCTTTCCTGGCAAAAAAAAAAAAAATATATATATATATATTTCCCCTGCATATTATAAACTGCAGGCATGTCTAAACTATATGCATTTCTTTAAGTGAGGACCTTAAAATTTTCTCAGGATTATAATCCAATTATTCATCATTCATACATGTTTCAGAGACGCTGCAGTCCTGGGCAGAGAGAGGGTTGCACCACTGAGACCCCAGGAAGCTTTCCACTCTGAGGGTAACAAAGATGTTTTCTAACTCCAGTTGAAAAACTTGCTCCGAAAAGGTAATTATTTATGGTGAAAGTCACCCCTGTGTAAAGGGCTGATGCACTACTGAAGTCCCAGTGCGAGCCTTTAATGGGATTCAAGTTGTTGTATAGGCCTTGTGAATTTCCTGGTAAACATATTGAGCATCTGCAAACACAAATGCAGTGTCAGAGAAGGAACTAAAATGATTGAACTGAAGAAAATAATGCATTCTCAGCTATTGTTCCTGATTTTCAAGTGCAGCCTTGTAAAAATAAGATAAGAGCCAGATATTGGCTCGAGGCCATTACCGATAATGTCTCTGTCAAAGAGTACATGTATCATATTACGATGAAATATGTTCATTTTCCTTTCCAAATATTAATTTCTTCCCATATATCATTGAATTTAGGAAATGATGCTGTAAGTCTGCATCAAAATGTCTGTGAAAATGATAATCCAGTATTCCCCCATTTGTAAATTACCCTATTTGGATTAAGAGGGGTATTTTCCAATTGCTTGTGACAATACACTAATTGATATATTAAATACATCCCGCTTAACAAAGTATTTAAAAATGTAGTGATTACATATATTTAGTCAATTTTTCTACTGCATCATACTTTATCTTGATTAAATTTAATAGTCTTGAATTGTGGCTATTACCTACAGTGTATCCTGTAACAGTAATTCACAATGTCTGGAATATGGGCTGCCACATGGACTTTGTAGCTTCTTTCACTATGACCAGTCTATGTTGCTTTATTTTTGGAAACAGAATTTGTTTTGATTGCTCCTTCAAATGAAGTAGTTGGTTTTGTCTGTTGATATAGTTGCTAAAGAATTTTTCTCAAATTTTAGCATTAGCAATTAATTTTTGCCATCTTCCAGCAAAATAATATAATTTTGAGCACCATCTTTCTGTCTTCAAAAAACATGGACAGCCCAAAATATCCTGTATTTTTTATTGTTAATAACAAAGGATTGCATCACACATTTACCAAATCGCCATCATTTAAATGAATGTTGAGCCTAGTTTAATGCATCCTTCACCTCAAAGTAAACCTGGAGCCTTCTTACTCAGCAAAAGATTATGTTTAAACCGGGGATATTTTATTTATGGTTTATCAATGCAATGTATCAACCAATCAATGAAAACGAACGTGGTGCTGTATATATTAAAAGAAAACACATGACTAGCATTTGCAAGCAATTTCACTTGAGAAAATAATACCAAGAAAGCACAAGTCTCAGTTTTCCTATGTAGTTGCAATTAGCACAGCCATGGCAGATTTATAAAGCTGAATTTTGGGTTTGAATTGCCACAAGCTTAGGGGAAAAAAAGGGCATATTAAGTAAAAATATAAGGAATGAAAAGGAGGGGAAATAAGGAAGTTGCATGTGGATATAAAAGAGAATTCAGGGAAATATGTGTGATAATGAATTAAAATTTAGCTAATGTTAATAATGAAACCGAAGGCTACTGAGAAATTTGACTTGCTCAATTCCAGCACAATTAAATCAGGGTATGAAAAAGAAGTAGCAGGGGAAAATAGGTACTTGAATAAAATAATCTGGTAAAATGGGTGGGTGAATTAGAGGATACCCTTGTGTTAATGTTAGAAAAAGTTGTCTAGAGGTATAAAATGAGCATGCTGGGGTTAAGATGAAATATGCTGAATGGGTTTGAAATCTCCTGTGTGGTTTGTTGAGGCAAATGGAAAACTACTCAAGTACAAAAAGCAGTTTGGATTAAATGTGTGACAAAAATACAGATCAGGTAGAAAAAAGTTTTGTCAGCTGAAAATCTATAGTGCTAATTGACCCGAAGAGAAGAGCTCCCTATAAACATTGGTTCTCTTGGCAATGTTTGACTTTTTTGGATCAATATCTAAACGTTGTCTATACAGACAGCAGGTTTTAAATATTTTTTCAGCTATGTAGTTCTATTCAAAATTATAATTATTGTATTTTGAGACGCATTCAGGTTGTCTTAAACTGACAGTTTTGGATTTGAATGTATTTCTATTTCAGTAAGCTCTGAAAAATTCAAAATAGTTAAGTCTACAATCCACAGTATTGCAATAGAACACTTTCAGTGTCTGCAGTTACTAATAAAAATGGTCATAGTATATTTCTTGTTTAAAACTTCTAAAAAATTTATTGTTTGATTTATGATACAATTCTTAATATGGAGAAGAGCATAGGCATTTATCCTTATTTTATCACTCTCATGTGTTTTAACGTTGGACTTCTATAATATCTATTTAAATAATAGACAAGATATATCAAAGAATTTTCCTTTTTTCCTATATTAATTGTTATTTAAACTATAGTGTCATGTTTTATATTGTTCCATATAGGGACATGTGAAAAAGATACCACTTTGTCTCAAGAACTTGTATATTGGGATTTATTTCTGGGTTCAGTAAATGTTGCTGCATTATCAACTTCATGCATGCCATTCCCCATGAGAAAATATATAATACCTTTTATTGCTGCGAGACACTCAGAGTGCTCCAAAGAAGATGCATTGTGCCAAGGTGTAGTATTTTTATTACTGAAAGTGTAGGGAAATTTATATCAAAAGAAAATCTGAACTGTTTCTTTGATGTTATTTTATACCAATATTCACAAATAGTCCAGTACAAGATCTTTTTTTTACTTAAAGCAGAATGGAAATTAAATAAAGTAACGAGGCTTGAAAACAATCAGCAATGAGAACTCTGATTATTAGTTTTCTTTTAATTGTATTATCTGTTTAATGTCTTTTTGTTCAGATATTAACAATGTGTCAAGCTAAGGAAAATGCAGAACAAGGCCTAGAGAGTTCTGTATTTCTTTAGTGACCACAGACACCATTAAATTAAATAGGAGCATTCCATGGAACTAGGGGGAGATAAAGATCTAATTTCTTTTGGCAATATGCTCATATCAAGAAAGGGAAATATGAACACAAAGATAAGATATAAGATGCTGATGTTGACAGAATGTTGTGGTCCCTTTGGGTGGCCCTGATGTTACCTTTATTTGTGGGGGCTCTCTGATCCTAAGTAGAAACGGTACCTCCAAAGTAACAAAGTACATTTGTCTTGTCCCTGGCAGTTCCACTGCCTGAGCATTAGAAATCCCTATTTCCTTTCCTTCCTTGTATCTCTCAGTAAGCAGAATAGTAACTGAAGCTGAATCTTTTAAAGATTATGGCCCAAATTACTAGCAAATAAAGATAAAAGAACCAAAGCCAGTTCTGCCCTTTAAGCACGTGTAAACTTTAAACACCTACAGCCATGGAGCTGCAACTGTGAAGGAATGATGTGACCACAAGCAGGCCAGGTCAAATCTGGGCTAGATGTAGAATGTGGCTCCCAATTGTTGTTTTCTGAAAAACCCTTTATGACAATGGAGTTTTCTCAAATGCTGGGGGTGGGGGGAAATTAAACATAAGCTAAAGCTTGTGCTTCCCTAAACCACCTATTCCATGTCCAGATCTTGCAGAATTTATACTAGGGAAGAGAAAAGATCCATATGTGAAAAAGAGAAAAGACTCTGTGTGTGTGTGTGTGTGTGTGTGTCCCTTTTATTATATTGCTTTCATTAAATATTACAGTGAGTAAGCCCAGTGGTATCAATAGTCATGGAAACAGTTTTGGAATTAGACAGAGCACATCAAAAGCTTGCTCAAAGCTGGTTTTTTTTCAATGGAAAAATAATTCTAAAAATCATGTTCTGCTCAGAGAATGGAAGCCTATGCATAAGTTATGTGAATTGCACAGTCAAAGACAAGAATTCCTCATGAAATATTGATGAATCATGAGTAAAATGGAGAAAATAGCAGTCTTCATATAGACACATGCTGGTAATTTTTATAACATTATAGTTCTGCTTGTCCTGAATTTTTGGCTGTCTTACTGGCCTGTATTTGGCCAAAGTACATCATGTTGTACCAGAGAACTGTTCCTTGTGGGAGTTTCACCTTCTCACACCAGAGCTGATCTTATTTCAGTAATGTCTAACTTGATCTTGCAATCTTTTGATTTTCTTTTTAGCAGTCTCAAGCGTAGTGCCAGGAGAATTTAGTTTTATCCACCACCATGCTACATTCTACTCCTGCTCAAGCTTTCACAACATATGGCCTTGCAGAGTAAATTTCCCATCCTTTTTTTTTTACCAACAATCTAACTACCTTCCATTTCTCAATGCCAAAATGCATAGTGTACCAAGTCCATTTAAGCCATTCCAAATTTCATTGTTCTGTTTTGTATTGACTATTCCTAATTTTTCCACAAGTCCATTTCAAGATCAGTGTAAGTTTGTCAATTCCATGTTACATACCATATAGCCATGGGGCACTGAAATGTGTAAAGCTTGTATTGTAGAAGTGTTCTTTTATTGATTTAGCTTCAATGGATTGAAATGACTTTCACTTCAATTCCTTGAACAGTTTGGTAACCTAAACTGAGAGCTGTCCTTTAAAGTGTGATCTCTCTTGGGGAGGAAAAATATCACAGAATCCCACAGTATGCTGAGTTGCAAGGGCCCCACAAGGAACATGGAGTCTAACTCCTGGCTCTGTCCAGGACCATCCCCAGGAGTTACACCCTGAGCCCCAGAGGATCATCCAAATGCTCTTGGAGCTCTGTCAGCCTTGGGGCTGTGACCACTGTCCTGGGGAGCCTGTTCAGTGCCCGACCATCCTCTGGGAAAAGAACCTTTTTCTAATATCCAACCTAAACCTCTCCTGACACAACTTCAGGCTGTTCTCTGGGGTCCTGTCACTGGTCACCACAGTGAAGAGATCTCTTCTTCCCCTCCTGAGGAAATTGCAACTGCAGTGAGGCCTCCCCTCAGTCTCCTCTTCTCCAGGCTGAACAGACCACGTGTAATAAACTCAAGTATTTGGAATCTCTTCACTGAGATCTACATACTAAGTTAACATTGCGTGGTATAGAAATTGCCACTAAAAAGTTTTTTTAGAAAAGTAATATAGGAACTGATTGGCATGCAGAAATTATTTAGCGAGCTATGTATATAAAAACTCAGTTTGCTTGACTGCGGAATCTGAAAAAAAAAAAGGAAGAAGGAAAAGAGGACTCGTGGAGTTTCATGAAATCCCCCTCTTGTGTTTCCATTGCTTGGCAGTAATGGGAGCCCTTCCTCTGGACATGTGGGCTTCAGCCTGTTCTGCCTTACCTTGGCAGTCTCTCCTCTCTGGCACCATGCACGGTTTGACTGTCATAGCTGAGCTCATGTAGTTTGGGTGAGTGCACCACTAATCACAATAACTGCATACTTCTTTTATGTCCTTGTTTAGAATATTCTCTATGGAACTAGAAGATGCCACAACTCATAATAATGGTACAAGCCACTACTGCAGAGATCAAGAAAACTGTTTGCTTAGCATTTCTAAAAATCACATTGATTATTATATTGTATGGTACATGTAATCCAAATATGGACCCAAATATGGATCCAAGTATGGCCTGAGGAATGGTAACAAGCTAGCTAAGGAGAAATTATTACAAATGGCAAAGTGCTTTTGAAACAGACTTCAGTGGATGGAAAAGCTCCAAAAAGCTGTTAGGCTGTTTTTATTTCCCTCTCCTAATCACTTACCTGTGTGTAATGGACTTGAATTGACATTGGGAAAATGAAAGATGAATCAAATGCATTTTCTGTCTTTTCATCAAAGCAGTCCTTTGTGTGGGTCTTCCTTGACCCATTTCCACTTGCAAGTTTCATCTTCAGGCAATGAATTCATGCCAGTAATATTTCAATGAATGCCAAGCTGAGCATAACAGTGTTATTCTGGAATATGATTAAGGACTTTTCTTTATTTCCCTTGTCTTTAACTTCACTGTAGTACTGGAAACATACCAAACCCAAAATCTGAGTTTTATTTATTATATAGTCTGGAGAGCTTCTGTAAATCTTTGAAGTTGTGGTTTATTGATACACTACAGGTTCAGGTATTGGTTGCAAATAATACAAATTCATGATTAATAAATTTTTTGATCCCTAAAATAAGTCTCTTCTAGCAGTTACATACTCTGACCCAAAAAAAATCTCAGGACTCTTCGATCCTCATAGCTGTGAACCTACAGAGCACAAGGAACAACATTCTAATATTACACTGTATCTGTGATTTGTGCTGACCAAGACCACATAGATGTATCTTGAAGAAGTCAAGGCCAATCTCTGGAGTCAAGTGGCCCAAGTCCATGTCTTTGTCTCGCCTTGTGTTGTGTGTTTAGCCCACCTGGAAGTCAAGAATGCTCAGCTGTTATCAATCTGTGCTTTTAGCTCTGTGATACATTGGTAACATGTCTTAAAGATCAAATGTATTTGAAATAATTTTAAAAATAAGCAAAGGTATTCTGAAGTAGTGCTAGCCTAGGTTCAGTTGGCATGATGTTGGGCCATTTGCAAGCAGTTAAATTCCAGTCATGTGGAAGATACCTATGGTTATTGGCTTGAGTAATGGGTGCCTCAGCAAAGCAAAGCAGGAGATAAAACTGCTCAGGACTGGAGCTCTTACTGCTTGTATCCTCATGACACTGGTGACAATTGTCAGGATTTGATGTCTAATGTTGGCCCAGTTGGAAAGTGAAAGGTCTTAATTAAGAGATACATGGAAAGACCTGAACTAGATTTTGTTTTCTTTAAAGGCATAGACCAGCAACATCGTGATTTCCACAATCATGCAAGAAATTTTAATTTAAGTCTAACAATCTTTCTCATCTTTATCCATATCAATTTATGCATGCAAATATAATTTGAGGAAGGACAGACTTGATGATATTCCAGCATAACTTTGGAACAGGGGAACCTGCAAGCAAATATATACTAACAATGCCAAGGCTTTTTGCTTGTATCAGAAATGAATCATGCTTTGATACTACCTGCTAATGTAAGGGTTTGAAAAACTCTCTGATTTATTTCAAAAGCTTTGACACAGCAATGCAATATCTCAAACCCTAATTTAGACCCTAGACACACTTCACACCTGCACCATGCCTCCAGAAGGCTCACCTTTGCAAGTTTTATGTTGAATAGGATACCATAATTATATTTTTAAAGGAAAGGAGCTTGAAGACAGTTGTAAAATCAGACTTCCCGCTAGGTGGCAAAGAGAGACAGTGATTTGCAATGTATTCCCACGCATGGGAATATGAGGGTGAAAAGCAGCCAGCTACAGAGCCAGGTTTACAAAATATATTGTGATTTACTGGTCTAGCCTTTTGGAGTGAGCTTGAGTTTGAATAAGTGTGATTCTGGAAGACTGGAAGGAGCAGGTTGATTAAGGCAGTCAAGACTAAGGAAAAAAGCTGTCTGCCTGTAAGGAAAATCTTATAATTTCAGTTTGTTCATTTTAACAATCAACCAATCTAGACTTTATTGTTTCCTAGTGATGAAAAAACACAGAACTCTCTGTAGACTGTTCCTTTTTTAATTATCCTCAATGTTTAATATATACACAGAATAACATTCTCAAAATTCTCTCTCTTGACTTTTAGCCTTTTGCTTTTCCTGGTCTTTTCTGTCTGGCTAAAAACCCTTTTCTTACTAAATTTTGTGTTTTAATTATATTACTGTCCTTTAAGTCTTTATAATTAAAGTCCTATATCTATTTATAAATTATTTTGTGTGGAGGTTTGGGTTGGCTCTCTGCCAAACCCAGCTGATTATTTGACAGAATGGTGTGGAATACTCCCTTAGTTATGACCCTCTTAGCAGAGAAGGCCTAGACCAAAACCAAGCAAACTAAACCACCACATTTTGCCAGAGATAACACTGTGAGATGCCTGTACTTAAACAAACAAAACTGTCGTATTACTAGTTTGATTCTAACCCCTGAAATGTCTGTATTTTTCCAGTATGTATAGAAAACCCCCAATATTAACAATCCAGCTGTTCCAAAACTCATTTGATGAAGGTTAGGCTTTAAGATGTTTAATTTATGTATGTATTCTTGTAAGGCAACGCATGTCATCACTATTTTAAAATATAAATATTTATCCATGTATTTATAATTTTAAACACACACACATACACATATATAATCTCTAACTATTTAGAATTTGCGTGGTGAAGATTGGTGGGATTTTTACAGCCACAGCTCTGCCATAAGCTGAGTACAGATGTTTAAGGGTCACATAGATATTACCTAGAAACAATACTTCTGGGGGATTCTTTACTACTTTATTGTTTGTCAAAAATGTCCTATTCAATGTTTTCTACCACTTATCAGTACATCTTCAAACACTGTATGTTACCTGGAGCTAGAGCAGTGAACTCTGTCAGGTGAACATTTTCAGAGAACAGTTTTAGATCACTACAGTTGCCTTAAAGAGGCTCTGTAAGTTATGATTCTAGTCATCTGATAAATATAAGTCTGAAGTAGAAAGTGCCATCAGATGTCTACGGGTAATTATTTGCTCAAGCTCACAAATGTTGGCACATGCTTTACTTTCCTGAGCACACTCTGGCAATCTGTGAAAGTTCTCTTCACCCACCTACTTTGAAATAGAGTTCAACTAACTTAGACTAAGTGAAATGTAAAGTCAAATTTGAATGTAATTTCAGGGGGCTTCTGGTAGTCAGTCAGTCAGAAATCTGGACCGTCCTTACCCTTTGGAGGTGTTCTGTGAAGAAGCATAAAGCACACTGTTATGTTGACTATGTTGGCCTGAATATTTAGTTCTCCAAGAAGCTGCTGCACCCTGAGGAGAAATTAGCATCCAAAGCATATCTGTAATTCCCAAACCATGCTTCTAAATAACCTGGACTTTTCAGATTATCTCCTCATTAAAGGAGTGTAGAGAATAGACTGTACATTTTAAATCTATCTATGAAGAAACACATTACAGAGAAACTTGGTTTCACCCCAGACCTTGACTGATATTTCAACAAAGTTATCTTTATTGTGATGAACAAACCACATAAAAGCAGGTGAAAGAGCTGGGACCCTTCAAGGCACCCTTACAGAAAAAAATCCACTGAACCAGATACTCATGGATCCAGCTGGATGATACATTTTTTTTTAACTATAGTCATTCCTCAAAAAAAACCAAAAAACCTTAAACTTTATGCAGAACAGTAAGTTTTCATAAAAGCTTTATTCTCAATATTTTAGGGTTTCTGTTTATTAGTCCCCTTCTGTTGGATGCCCAGATAGCAGTGGGAAGCCAAGGGAACATTTTGTCACTTATCTAGCAAGAAAATAGAGACTGCTTTTCCAAAACAATCCTCTTTATAAAAACCACATTTTCTATGTCACAACAGGATTAAAGGTATTGTGTTAATTCCACATGATATATGGGAGAGTTTTTCAGCAGGCAGTTTCTTCTTCAGGCACAGCGAAATTTTGTCCTTGGATGTTACTACCCACACAGGCATTGTTTCTATCAAATAAACATTTCAAATTTTAACTTGACAATTTTAAAAGTAGTTTCTCTTCTTCCGTGGTCACATAATACAGATTCATCCTCTTGTACCTTCTAGTCCTTCCTTCCAGCCCCACCATTCTTGTTACCAGCTTCCTTACACTTGGCATATCAACCTTTTTTGTAGAAAGAGAAAAGTACTTTCAGCTTTGTTCTTCCAAGATCCTAATGGAATACATCTTTTTTAATTACCCAGCACAGAAATTCCATCAATAATTGATTAATAACCCTTCCTGCAAGAAGTACCTGTGTATTCCTGTGCCTCACCATAAAAGATATAAAACAAACATATTCTTCTTTTAAAACTAATTTTCTCTTTCTCCATGATCTGTTCCCACCATGTTCTATTGCCATCCTCAAAGCCATGTTTATAAACACACGTCTGGTATTTATAAGAATATGAAGTGCAAACCACTTTTTATTATTACCTCAAAGTCTGTCCTGAGAAGTATGGGTATCTTCTGAATAAAAGACCACCTGTGTGTCAGGATTAGTTGTCTCTTTCAAATTTCACATTCCTACAATTCACTGAGATACTAGGACACTTAAAAATAAGTAAAAGAAACTATAATAGAAAGCACATGGAAACCATATATAAAATATTCTTCCACTTCTTGTAATAGAATTTCTTGAGCTTCATTATTACCTTTCAAGTGAGAAGAATACCTGAAAGAGAATCTGGATTTTGCAAAAAAATAATACAATTTTAACAATACCAATAGCAGTGCTTTGTTTATATTCCCCAAAGGAAGCTTTAATTTTTTCATTCTAAGGGAAAGTTACAGTCTTTTATAAATCTGAAAAGAATATATTTCAACAGTGCAACAACAAATGCTGGTAACAAATTTCAGCTGCTTGGTACAGCTGTTGTTTTACAATAAATATTATGTCATAACCACCTCACACCCCACCTATGGAAACCTCAACTGATCCCACTTAGAAGGGGGGAAAAAAGCTCCTAAAATCTTGAACTCTTTCATTATGGAAAGTTCTGCTTCACATTTTGGGGGTATGACCTTGCAAGATGGAAGAAGTACCTTGCAGGTGTGGGCTGTAAATGCATGGATTATATATGGGCTTACCTGCAGCAGTGGATTTCTATGATAGCTCTAGTAACTACAGTAGAGATAGCCCATACTTCTCACGTCCTGTAGTGTGATTAGTGGAAAATTTCTTCATGAAATATATAATTTTTTTTAAAAGATTACTTCTTCAGCAATTTAACTGAACTGGCTACAGCATCATGGTCCTCTATACTGGATATTGGTATTTGTAAGAAGGTAACTGGAGAAGCACACACCTTTCCGGTTTTATTTCTGAAAGAAGATGTCTTGCTCACACCCAACTGTTGGACTGTGAAGCTGGAATTAGTGCATGAACATCAGCTAGTGCTAAGCAGGAGCATAGAGTACACAGTAAAAATGGGCTTTTCTAGACTCAAAAGGCTGTAATGTGTGAAAGAGAAGCATTGCAGTACCTAGCTGTGAAGTCAGCAAATCAATTCCCTTTGTACTCTTTATATAGTAAGCAACAGTTCTGGCTTCAGCCTCATACTAAATTATTTTCATGACAATTCTTTTATGTTGCAGTAAGTTAAATGGTGAAAGTCTGTGTTTGAAGAGGATACTCAAAAGGTATCTATGTTAAAAAAATGTAGCCTTGAGGCCTTTGACTTTTTATTTTTAATTTGCAGTGGGTATTCAGCTTTTTATTATAGTTGGTCTTAAACTAGCGATTTTGTAGTAAGCTGAACTGAATTCCATTACATCAAAAATTGCAATTTCAGATTTGGACTGAAAAGTTATTATTTGCAATGGTGCAAGGAGTACAATGGACCCAGGCTGGCTTTCAGATCTTGGGTATTCTGTATGCTAGAGATGACATTTCAAAATTTGTTTTGCAAGCCCATTGGATTTGATGTAGAGTCACTGCAGGGAGAACAAAACACAGAGCCCTGTGAAGTAATTTCTTTCACAGTGCTTTTCTTACTTGAAACACACTTTAAAGCTAAAACTTGGCTTTGTTGTGCTGTTGAAGCACCACTGCTGTTCAAATGATGCCAAGATGTTTACTGTCAGAGCAATAGTCAAAGGCAAAAAGATGCCAGTGTCTCCAGCACGTGCTTAGATGTTCTTCAGTCTTGGCAGTGCTGAGTACTCAGTGCCTTCCTCGTCTCTAAGCCTTGCTGGGTCTCACAAACCGGGCACTTCAGTACCCACCTCAGCCTTAGAAAACCTTTGATGAAATCCCTTGGAAAGGCTCTGCTGGAAGCATGCCTGGGACATGTGGAGATTACAGCATTTCTGCTGCACGTGGGAGACCCAGCTCGGTGCCCCTTGGACAAAGGGGATTGTAGCCCTTATCTCCAGCCCCCCAAGCGAGTGCCCTCCCTCTGGCAACGCAGGATGTTCTGGCTGCTTCTCAGTCTCACATCACTCTTTGTACCAATTAGTGGCTGAGTCTCTCTGTCCTTACTTATGGACTAACGCAAGGCAATTGCCCTTCCTGGATTTAAGAAAAAGAAAGAAACCTCCTATGAATATATGTTCTTAAGTCCTAAAGCTGTTTTGTGTCCTACACAGCCCTCATCAGCAGCAAGAACAGGGCTGCATTGACAGTTTCTGGGCATTCTTGCACAGCTGCTGAGGTATATTGTGCATTATCACACTTAGCTCAAGCCCCTAATTTTGAAGTCCTCACTGTTTTGGTGTAAGGAGGACTAAATACTTTATTCTTTGCTCTGCATTCCAGTGACTGTCATATTAATCCCAGCAGATGAGTTCTGCTGTGAAACTACTATTTTAGCCTGTGTGTGCTTTCATCTGATCATCTGTTATGGGTTGTGACCTGTCATATAAATTCACAGGGGACCATTTTGGGATAAATATCATAAGATACACATTATAACCCAGCAGACCATAACAGTTGCAAATAGAACATTATAGCATATCATGAAAACATTTACAACTAATTAGTTTCGAGCAATAGACTACCATAATTATCATCTACTAAATAATTAGTATTAATTACTTAGAGGATTAATTAGTTTCCTTTTAAAGCACTTTGAAGATGGAAATAAAAGAATAACTGCCATGTATCATGACCTGTGTTCCCTTACAGCTGAATATAACATATTGTCTAAAATGTGTCTTCCTGTTTATGTGAAATCGTATTTCATTAGGCCAGTATGTGGCAGCATTATTGACTGGATCTGGCAGGATTTTGTTGCTATGAAACCCATTCAGAAAAGTGTTCTTTTCTCCAGACTAAATGAGTGATTGCAGCTCTCCTGTAGGGAGATCTAAGACTTTGAGGAGAATGCAATTAAGATTCATCATGCATAGGGAGTGAAATTCATCCCCGTACATTGATCTGTAATATATTTTTATATGCATACTAGTGTTAAGAATCTAATTACTACATAGTGAGAGCAAAATTTGCCCCTGGAAGAATTAACGATAACTAGTTCAAAGGTGCTGTACAGGGATCCCTATAGCACTTGTGCATCACAAAAGCCCCACATTAAAGTTCCTGATTTTCTATAGTACCAAATGCCAGGATCTCCTAATGATCTTAATAGGAGCAGTGGCTGCTTTTCAAACCTCTGAATCCAAAATTCTTTGCATAGACTCTGAATTTATTTAGCATGAAATAGAAATCTGGGTATGTGAGAGATCTGTTGGCTTGTTGGTGCTTCTTAGCAGGTATGCAAGTCTAGGCAGAACAAAAACCCCAATTTAGTTGTGATTTTCTGTTGCATTCCACGTGTAGAAGAAAACAGGATGGTGGGTAATGCTCAGTGTTAGATGTCTATAAAGGTTTGTATGTTGACCTCTAACCTAAATGCTGTAGTTTTCTGAAAACCAAAAATAATCTGACTTGTCCCTTCCACAAATGGAAAAAGAAATCTAGTAATTAACCCTCATTGTATATGATGGGAAATGCTGCATGACTGTTAAAGGATGATTAATAGAGTGATAAATCTCTAAACCCAAGGAATGATAAGGAAAATCCTGTGGTAAATCCCTAACTTCAGCAGCACCGGCAGACATTTATATCTAGATATTACAACAGTCTTCATCAGTTTATTGTCAAGAGTCACAAGCCAACTGCAGCATAGTCTTAGACATAAAGAGTCAGCAGGTGACCTTCAGCTCCTTTAAATATTTTTAGGGCAATTATGTTAATACTTGTTCTTAAGCACAAAACACTTTATGATAGTCTCATTTATCCTTTCTAGAATTGTGTCAAAGTGCACCAAGAGTGTATTAACTACAGACAAGTGATGAGCTATTCAGTAGGATCTTAAAGCTCAGTGAAGAAGATGTTTAATAATCTGAATATGATGTTAGTATTATCATGCCTACAGTCCTTAAATATTTCCTTCAATTGCCTTCATTTCAAGATGGATTAGATTAAAAGCACAAAGGCCCAGTATTAACACAGGATGTTTCCAACCTCATAGAGTTTACTTATCAGTAGCAACTGTGTTTATTTTTCCAAGTGAAATCATACTGTTCATTCACTAGGAGTTCTGATTTTACTTATGAGCTTTTTATAACTCTGAGGAATGCATTAAAAACCTTCGTAACCCTTTGAAGTTCCACATGATCCACCATATATAATTACTAAACAGTAACTGTATTGCTTGCTCTTTCCTAAATTTCAAGGAAGGCTGATTATTTATTCTAGAACTTTATAAAGACTGTAGACTTAGATGATGATGTGTAGGGCCAGGAGTTGGACCTGCTGATCCTTATGGGTCCCTTCCAACTCAACATATTCTATGATTCTGTAATAACATGGTTACCAATGAATAAATGCTAAATTTCTGTCTAGAGAGTATGTGAGCAGTCACGGTCTAAATTCTATGTAGTTAAACCATGTATCACATACTTTTGAAGTAATTATTACTTCTGTGTCGGAAGGAACCTTTAAAGATCAGCTAGTTCCAACTCATCTGCAATGAGCAGTGCATCTTCAACTGGATCAGGTTCCTCAAATCAGCAGACATCAGGTTTGGTTTTCAATTCTCTCCTCAGTATAAGCATTTGTGGTGCCTTTGTTTGAACGAGGTGTCAAAAGCTGGTTGTGAAAAATGCACAATTCTGCTACCTGTTTTCCCAGGATCAGCTCGGTTTGGCAAGAGTTTCCTCCTCCTTCTACTCAAACAGCCTTGGGTCTGGAAGCTCTTGGTCCCAGGTGAGGAGAAACAGGAAAAAAAAATGCTTGCCAGCAGCTTGTTCTGACATCTGCCTCATTTTCCTGTATCTCTGCAATCCTGCCACAGCTGGGCTTGGGGAAATTCCCACTCTGACTCGGGGTGTAGGACTCTCCTCTTCATCTTGCTTCCTACCACTCCCCACCTCCTCTGATTCGAATCTGGCAGCTGACAGATGATTTTTAAAGAGCAGCAGGTCACAGCTGAAGGCTCTTTTACATTCACTTTAGGTTCTCACATGCTGTTTCAGGGACATTTTCCATTTTCTTCCAAATGATAGACGCTGGTTCAGTTCTACAGCCTCTGTTCCAATGGCAGCATCATCTACAGAATTAGGCTCTCTCTAATTAACATGTTTGTTGGTGATTTCTATAGTGAGATCTAGAACTGAATAGGGCTGAAGATGAATACATTCCATCCTTTTCAGAAGAGCTGTTTCTGGCCAAGACTTATTTGCTGTAGTGGGAAAGAAAGTTGGTCCAGGTTCTGCTTCTGATGTGACAATTCCCTGAGCGAAATAAATCATCTCTCTTCAAAACTCTCCATTTGATGTCATCAATAAGCATTTCATTGGCTTTTATAACAGGTCATAAAGAAGGAAACGATTTCTCGTATTAGCAAGTTCCCTACTATCTGAAGCATTACAGGTTTCACAGGGAAAGTGATAACAAAGAAACCTGGTGGACAATGGTGTTTTGGAGACTGCCTGTGGCTTCTGCTGAGGAGGCAGAGACAGTGTATATCCTATCTTCAAGTCACATAACTGCTGAGTGTAAATCAGCATGATGTCTTTAATTGTGAAGCTGGAAGTTTAATTTACAGTCTGGAAAACAGCCCAATTTTCAGGAGAGGCATTTGTATTAAATGGTAATTGCAACAGTGAAAAAGTGATTGTGCATGACCCGTGAGTCATTTTTTGCCCCAAGAAGAAAAGCAAATCCTACAGCCACGAACAGCAACTCTTTTTTATTCCTTGGGTCCCTGGGTACACTAAGATTATGACGTTGTTTAAGTGTTAAATCACTGTACCCCATGTCAAGTTCGTGAATATTTTGGGGTTTTTTTTGACTGAACAAGTGAAAAGGGCAGTGTATTAAATATTAACCTGTGTTAAGAGCTGGACAGTATGATTTTATTTCTTGTCTTAAGTCTTACAAACTTACAAGTTTTGTTCTTAATTACTTATCTGCTATTGAAATGCCTCTTTTCCTTTTGCAAATCCCCAATAGAAACATGACAAACTCTGAAAATGGATCAATATTACATATATTTTCTCCAAGAATTAGTTGCAATAGTCCCTCTGTCTGGTCCTGCCTGTATCTACATCTTCAGAATGTAGTTTTTATTGTGACCAAAGCATATAAAAATGATACCTCTGTCCGCATACGCCAAGACATGAACATGGAAACAAGGAATATAAGGAACAGCAATAAGGAAAATAATTTCTTTTTTTTTTTTTTTCTCCTCTTTTAGAAAGCAGAACAGATATCAGGATTCACCTGGGAGGCTCTTTCATAGCACTGTTTCTTTAGTCATCTAAGCCTACATTGTATATTAAGCATATTGTTTCAGGAGATCTGGAGTGTAAAGAAACAGCTGCTGAGGAGCAGCTGAGACCATCCTTCCAATTACCTGCTGGATTTCCAGATGGTGGCTTGGTGGGATATCTTTCCCTTGGCACATTACTAAAGCAGTATTTTAACATACATTCTTCACTTTTAGGCATTCCACTGATAGGAAGGTTCCTGAACACAGTTTGGAAGATACTTCTTAAAGGTTTCAGAACCGTTTTCATCACATCCTGAACAAATGGCATTGAGCACCTTCAAATTGTCGATTCAAAGGGGTGGAGATTGTCAATGGTGAGGATAACACGAACCTAGTAGTAGGAAGTATGACATCAGGCCTTTTATCCCTTTTGTTCTAAGCACAAAGGTCTTCTGGTGGTGCTCATTATGTCCCTGAGGCATACAGGAAAAGGGGTTCCAAAAAGTTTTGACTTCCAGCTAAGGCAACGATTTGAATTGATTTGCTTCTTCAAGTTGACTCAGATTTTTCCTGCTCCCGAACACCAGAAAAGGGATTTTATAAATATTTGCCAGGAATCAGTAATAGATGTTCAACACTGCTGAATAATTGTGCAAAGCCTTTTAGTTTTATTTTTGGAATGGAAGTAAATCATACAAGTCAGACTGCCTGGGGAGTCCTAGATTCAGCTCAGAGGAAAACTATTTTTCAAACATTGCCATGAGTATGTTTGGATCTCAACATTAGGCTGCTTATAATGTAGAAAGAGAAAAGCACAAAAAGAATTGGAAAAGTGAATTACCTTCTATTTTGTGTCGACGTTGTTCTTGATTATTCCTTTCTTTAGACACTAAATACACATTTGATTTTCTCAGTAGCATCTGTATTTTCTCTTTGTTTGGCCCTTGGAGGCTGCTGGATCAGAGAAAGCTCAGGTTTTCTTGTAATTCCAATTGCAGAGCACATGGAAAGCAAATCTGTGAATTGCTAGTCAGTGTGGGCTGAGAGCTGCACTAGCATTTCAGTAGAGACTTACCTTGTGTTTCCATACTGCTGCAGTCACATCAGACATAATAAATGACATCATACTAAATGATTCAGAAAAAAAAAGACTTAAAGACACTTGTTTCCAATTCTATGATGTTCATATAGGGAAAAAAGTAGTCTATAACACACTATCATTCAATATGCAACAGTGGCTTTTGCCTGCATAGAACACAGTACTGGACATGTCAGACTATGTACTGAAACCCACCACCATTTTCTCAAGTGCTTATTTTAGTTTTAGATTAACTGGCTTATATTTTAGTGTAATAGACTTCTTTTTGTGGTTGTTTGTTTTGTTTAGCACTAACAATATTTTTTTCTTTTCCAGTTCAGGATTTTGTAGATCAGGAGTCTGCTCTAATCAATTCTTACTGCATTTTCTCACATCTTTTGGTCACCACTTAGCCATGCTTTGTACACTAGTTTCTCTCAGTTCCTCTTTGCAGTTCAGTCCTCTTAGCTGTATATATTCTGGTTGTGCTAACATTCTCCAGGGTTTTTGTGTATTGAGACAGAACACTGGAATGTGACAAACTATAAAACAATTTTCCAATTAACTTGTAAACAATACTGTTATTTCCTTCAGTTGTGCCTCCCATGTCTGCAGTCACCCTCTGAAATTTCTCCCATCACTACACAGAGTACTTAACCAAGGCACATTTTCTGTGTTGTCCAAAATCTGAAATCATAGAGATCCAATTTCATTTTTTTTCTCAATATTTACCTGATATTAAGCACTCTGAATAATAGCTATCATGAGCTTCAATGTATAAGCTTGTTGCACCCATCTGGCCTGCAGCATATTCCTCATAAATGTTTTATATTTCTCCTTTTTCTTTGCCCATTCTACATGTCTTGTCTTTTTCAGACTGTGAATGTTTGTTTTTTTCGGTTTGACTTGCCCAAAAAAAGGTTTTATGGGATTTTTATTTTACCTCTATTTTGTAGGGATTAGTAATTTTTACAGCATAAAGATACTTTTGTTTGTGTCCTCAAATATATTCTTATTTTATTTGTAGCTGTCTGTTAATCATATTCTTATGTTTCTATGTATAGAACCACTAAAATGATGTTCTAGGTTGCATTATTGCTGTAACTGCAAAGAGAGTTATCTGATAAAGTTTAAGAGAATGAATCCTTCACTGTTCTTAACCCTAAAATAATATTACACATTCCTATAACAATGTGAGTGATGTCCCTGTGAGTTGGGACTTTCTGCCTTAAGAGAAATTCCAGTTGGTGACAGTCCTATCGAATGAAATATTTAGGAGTCCTTGTCCATGATCTACTAGGAATGAGTCAAATGTCTGGCCTTTGCTGCCCTTGCTTTTCCTATGCTTTCATAGAGCAAAGGTGATGTATATATTGGAAACTGAACAATTATCCCCAGATAATCCCGTTTCTTCAGGGCTCTACATTTTCCCTTGAAATTTGCATTAGAAATGTAGCAGATTTTTCATGATTAAGATGAACTCTCTCCAAGTTTTGGACATAGTCTCTGCGTCGAGTAGTTTTAACCATGAAAAGCACAGAACAAGATTTGATCACCTGGACATTTATAGAATTAGGTGCTTAGAAACAAAAGGAGCATTAGAGATATTATGTGTATAATTTGCAGGAGCAGGACTAACAGGACATGAACTGTGCTGCAATGGGTTACCCAGAGGCAGGATGAAATCCCTCAGCTGTCCCTAAACTAGACCAGGCATAGCCTGGATGAATTCATCTCACATCAAATGGGGAATATATTGCTTTAAAAGGGTTGAGAAGGTGTGAGGGGCACGCCTAGCAAACTTTCTATCTTTGCACACTATAAATAATTGCAACTTAAATGTATGTTCTTGAGTGTTTGCCTACTCTCTAGATTTGCATTTTTACCTCAATAAAATCTATCCCTTAGACCTGGCAAACATTTGTTTTGCTTTGCATCACCTGTAAACTGCATTGACATATTATAACTGTCCTCCACTGCAGCTGGTACAATTGTAGACACAAATCAGGACGGAACTTGTCTTTATGTCTGTCTACAGCCATAATATTTCCTACTTGATTATCACCTACAGTACAATTATTTTATCCAGGGCTTCTCTAGATTTACTTCTCTTAGGCACACAAACATGGGTACTGTGTAGTGGAAGGTGTATGACGTACATGAATCCTTCCCCCAGACTCTTCAGAAAAGATTTGGTTTCTCTGTGTGGTATTCTTTTATATTGGTCATGTCCTATGCTAAAAAATAATGCTAAAAAATTTCCAATGATATCACTAAAGGTGAGCTAATAGAATGAATATTATTTCTAATATGGTGACTTTTAAAAAAATATTTATTTTGTGGTGATTTATTTATATCATCCAGTCTTTTTATTTCCATGAAGATCTCTGCCATTTTGTTGTTTACTTTTTAACTTTCAGGCACCATGCCCTGCTTTTATCTGGTTCTTTCCAGCTCTACCATATTATATTCAGCAAATGAAAAAGTGGATCAAGGATAGGTTGTGAAACTATATAAAAATCTTGTTGGTTTTTTTTTTTGAGGAAAATTATTTCCTGTGCCCATTTGACACCTTTGCAACAAAGAAAGCTATAAGAAACCAAAAATCCTTCATGTTTTATTGAAATACTTCATCTGTCAGGTGTTCAACTTTATGTTGTAGGTCCACTCATAGTGATGTTATATGGAAACCATACTTGGATCATTTGAATGAGTAGATCCAGACTATCTGTGTGCTCTCTCCATGCAGATCTAGAGCTGACATGTTGGGAATCACTGTGCTTGAATCCCTGACTGAACACAGACTTTTTATGGTGTTTTCTCCTGGGTGTTGCAAGGAGGTTATTGAAACAGTGTTTTGCAGTTATATTTTCTATTACTGCAATTGTCACAACAACCAATAAAAAACTTTTAATGCTGCCTGCCATTAAGCAGCAATACATGATATTTCAAAAGGCTTTCTAGAATGCCTGCTTAGGATTCAGAAACAATTCTTTTTATTTCAACAGTTATGGATTTGTAACAACACCACCTTTTTACAGTTTATGCAAGTAAGTTTTCTAAATTCAGATTGAAAATAGCAAGGGAATGTATTAGGTGGGCAAACTAGCCTTCATCTTATGGCTGTTGCCAGGGTGAAATATTTTTGATAAATCGCAGTCTTTGTGCTGTCTTTGGATCTTCTGCAATCTCAGCTGCCACTGCAGTATAATGTACATTGATTTCTGTTTGGTATTCAGACAGAGAGAAAGCTGTTTAATCATTTGGTTTCTGACTTGTGAATAAAAAAACTGTCTTCTTTAATAAGTTTATTTTAGATAAAACTACAGTCTCTGCTACAATTTGACATACTTTCTTATGTTTTTTAAAGTAACAAATGGTGCTGAGGAGGAGACAATATCACTGTAATTTCTACTTACCAAGTGAATGCCTTTGTGATTTGCAGTACTGTTCAACACACATAGAATGAAAGCTATTTAATCATTCTCCATATGAATTGTAAATAAAGTTTTACAGTTGTCCCACATTGAGGGAAATGAAAGAAAAGAAAAGGAGAGACCTCTTCTCATTGTAAGAAAACCATTTTTAATAGTGCAGAGTGACATGCCTGTACCCAAATGTGAACATCTTTTATATCACTAACAGTTTTCCACCCCATCACATCTCATTGATATTCTGCTTCATTAAAGTCTCATGATAGGAAAGTTATTAATATGCAGAGGTAATTTTATATCAGATTGGGGAAAAAAAACCCCACGTCTAATAATATAATTACTGATGTTATATGATGGGAAATCACTAATATGATTAGAAGTGCCTGACAGATTATAGTAAGAGATTTGATAAAGTCCACCTGGGTTTGGAGAAGTCAATTGATCCAAGTCCTGGCTACTGCAGAGAACAGACAATGGAGGAAGCAGCAGGGTTGGACTGCAATCAGAAGAGCATAAAATCAGTTTCTTTTAATGGGTCTGCAGCGGGTTTGTTCTTTGTAGCTGGACTGTTCTCTGCATTAAAGATCTTTGCCCAGTTTAGCACTTGGTCCTGTAACAATGATTACTATCTATAAGTATAGATAAGCCTTTGTCAATAAGGTAATGAATTATATTTTGAAGTACACCATGTTAAAGTTTTCAGCAACATCTACTATTCCACATTGCATTGCCTATAGAGAAAAATTTAGTCTGTAGAGTCAGATAAATCCCTTTTGCCCTTCTACTGGTGTAAAGCTGGGAGATCTACAATGAAACTGTGGGACAGTAGCTGAGCCACAAGGAGTTTCAGACAAAAGATATTTAAAAGATTTGTTCACAATAAAGGCATAAGAATTTCTATGGCTTAGATGTTCAACATGCATCAGCTCAATGAAGCAGAATTCTTCAGGCATGTATAACAATAATGTTTAGACAAAGCATCTCAGAGTGTTTGAGCTAGAAGATTCCCAGAGGTACCTTGTGCATGGCTTGACTGCAAATGCAGAATTTTCTAGATTTTCTGAAATTTTACAGGCAGTGAATTTCTTCTGTTATTGTAGTGTAGGTGAGAAAATGGGTGCTTAGGAATATTATAACATGCACTTACAGCTTACTATTATACTATTGACACTCTATTAACATATTTTGTATTTCTTAGAAATTTATAACACAAGATGCTTGGCATTGTGGTAAGTTTGTCATATCTGTGCAAGGAAGTTGTGATAGAAATAAATTAAAGGAGAGTCAAGTTTCATGGTTTCCATTTATAACAGAACAGAGAGAGGTATTTGAACAGGGAAAAAGTCAAAACTGAATATCAGAATAATATAGCCATGGAAGAAATTAGATATTGTTCTCTATAAAAGTGAAAACTGGATAGGATTATTGTATTTATATGATCACAGCAGATTAATTGAATAATAATTCAAATAATTGAAATTATATTAACCTAGTTCAGTGGCAAATAAGATGATATGATCTTTGACCCCTTCAGCCTATATCCACCAGATCCGGGTGAAGTTCACCAGCCTATTCCTGATACTGTAGACCATGATATTTAGGAATGTTTTTCTCAAGAAACATTAAGAAAATGGTGTATATTACTTTTTTTATTCTCTGTTTATGGATTTAAGCTCATCAGCTGCTTCTTAGTGATAAACAAAATAGTGCCAAGGCATGGTTTTGGGCTGTTCTCACAGTTGCTACATTATAAACAGTTCTTGGCATGGTCTTGTCTTGTGACAATGAGGAATGTCCCAGATAATTCCCAGACTCAGCCTGGAGATTGTAACCAGGAGTACAACAGAGCAGCCTCCAAAGGTCATGACTGAAAAAAACATTGTCATCTTTGAAAATAGACAAACAATCCAACTGGCTTTTGGAAAGCAAAAGGCAGCCTTTGGCTTGATAATGGTCTGTGAGGGGTCTTTCCCCCCCGCCTTGTTGTAAGTAGCCAGCACTGCATGGATGCAACTATGGACTTACATTACTTATGGAATAAGTACCAGTGATGTAATAATTTGCATGTAGTATGCAGAAAGAATAGTACTATACAGATAAATCATCCACGGCAGTGTTGAAGAGATGTTTGCCTTTGATAGAACACTTTCTTCTGCAGAGTGTCAATGTGAAGTTCCATTTAAGCCCCATTTGCACTTCCTGTCTACGGAGAAGAGTGGATTTCAGACATCCGATCAAAACCCCCTCTTTCATTTCAGAATTCAGACATCTGAAAGATGCAATGTATTTTATGTTCCTTTATTTAATCATTTACTTCACTTCTGGTTGCAGTTGTGAAAGGTAAGTAAAAATCACTAGATTCTTTTTAACCTCTCTCATCTTTTGCTATCACATAACTGCTGTTAAATTCCAAATTAATCATGGAATTAATCCTGGAGAGCCCAAGGTTTATTTCCTTCCAAAACAGAAACAGTTATAAGGAATCGGACTGTTTAAGTAAACGTTTGCTCTGCTGAGAAAGTGTGGTGCTGAATGATTCCTAAAACATGTCTTTTCACATATTATGCCGCAGAAATACAACATGACTATGTAGAGCTAAAAATTGGTAATTTACACCTCTGAGAGATATAGGCAATAACTGTGGGTCATATCCTTACCTAAAGACAAACTTTATGCATAGCAGATTAGGGGTCAAGAAAGAAAAATGGTGGTTCAGACAGACTTCAAAAATTTCTTAATACTTAGGACATCTTCAGCCTGGGGAGTTCTGTCAGGAATCCCTAAAGTACAGCATTTCATAATGCAAGACAGGTTGTAAAGCCATGCAGAGGTTTCTTACCCATTCAATAAAACCTGAGGATTAATTCCTTTCATATTTGCTGCAGGAGTATGTATTATAGAATTAATGTCATCAGAGGCAGGTATCTGTTTCCTTTCTGCCATGCAGCACTTCAGACAGCCTGGCTCTGTTTTCTTGAGGGCCTCTTCACAGGGATTCAAAAGATGCTCTTCAGTGATCCAGAAGCTGGCTCTTCTCCAGGCTTCTTCTCTGGGTCCTCCTGAATGGTAACACTGCCCACACTGCCATTGAGAGTCTCAGCTGGTCCCTCATTTAGTTATCTGCTAATTTGCTGAGCTCCATCATCGATGGAGGAAATGAGCAAAGAGATATTAAACAGGAGAGGTCACAGTACAGTTCCTAATGTGCCACTTTGGCATACAGACCCATGCCAGGTGGGCTACTCTATCCAGGTAGATGATGACCATGAACTGTGACTCTCTGGTCCCCTCCATCCAGCCTGGTGTTTTTACTCATCTAATTGTTCACCTATACAGACCATCATGTCCTAACTGGGCTACAAGAGTATAGTAGGAGACAGTGTCAAAACTCTTGCTAAAGCCAAGGTAAATGACAACCACACCTCTCCCCTTGTTAAAAAATCTAGGTGTTTTATCATAGAGGGCAACCAGGTTGGTCAGACATTATTTACCCGTGCTAAATCCATGACACACTGCCAGTGTTCAACACTATCAGGTCAGAAATTCTTCATTACAGCAAAAATTAGTCAGGTGCTTAAAGGGTCTCAGCGTCATGTGTTTTATAGCATTTTATAGAAAAAATATAGATCTATTATCTCCATTTTTTTGATGCTTCAATAATGCAGGTGCTTCATGTACAGTATTTTCTGGCCCACTAGTCAGCAGTAATGAAAGCTAGGTAATTGAAGCAGGTATAATATGCCACTTGTCACTATCAAAGCTTTATAATTTTGATATCTGAGAGTCTTGTATACAGGCTCTCCTTATCGAACAAGCAGATGCCTTCCTGCTGGAGATGGGGTCAGAGTTTGCATTGCAATCCTAAGGGTGCGTACGGGTGTCCTACTCAGTGCCAGCTGGCTTCTGAATGATATTTACCTAAGCTCTTTGCTTTATTGATATTTTCCAGACAGCAAACATAACTGAAAATTCTATTCATGTGACTCCAAGATAGTGTGGATGAATGTCAGTGTGATTCAGAAATTCTCTGTGCCTCACTGCTTCACAGTTTTTGAAGTACAAGAAAATTCTGTGGTCTTCGGGGCATGTAATTTCATTCTCCTCTTTTTGAAATTAATTTCTGCCATTGGAAGATGAAGAAAGCAGTAATTTCTGTAGTCTCTCCTGACAAGTATTATCTTAATGGCGCTGTTTATGCCATTTAGATTGTAATGAAGTATCCCTAAAAGCCCAAATAATAAAGTCTAATAATCTTTCTTTCGATAAATCAACCAGAGAGTAAATCCAGGTGGTCACTGCACATTTCCAGGGAGATTGTAAGTTACAGTGGCTGGAAGAGTTCTTTGATGCAAAGGACTGGCCCTTTTCATGGCATGTTCCTTCACTGCAGTTTCCTGGTCCAAATATGGTCATTTTCCCTGACATGGGGCACAGCTCATGCATATGGATTTTCTACTGCTTTTCCTTGCTCAAAGGGCAACCATGACGTACACAAGGCTCCACAAAGAATCCAGCCTTTACTGGCAGAGGTTTAGCCTTCACTATTTGCTTCTTCAGTGCTATTGATGGTGAATGAGTGGTCTAAAATACATTTCTGGAGCAAGACAGACAGGCTCAATGCTTTTTTTCCCCCTTAACTACATACAGATATTTTGCCATGTTTCCATCCATATGCTGTCTGAAATGAGGTGAGGAAAGGTGCTGAATGCAGGTGCTTTGGAAGTTTTGTTTTGACGAGACATACACTTAACAGAGCTGTGTCTAACTCAATTGCTTTTTAAATGTAAGTTAAAAATAAAACCTGTGTTTCTCAGATTTACATATACCTGCTTTCTGTAGAACATAATCTACTGGTATGTCCTGCCAGAATAATTAAGATACACCACTTTTGTCTCTTCCAATGCCCTAAATTAGTGTCTGTCATATATCCTTCACAAATATTAATTGGTTTTACTCCAAGGATGAATTTGGCTGCTTAGTACTGAAACAAGCCAGTTGTTCATCTGGATGCATGTGCTTCGTTGAGCACTGGCCAATGCCTGATGGCTGAAAGGCAAATGAAACTTTTCCTCATAAAGCTGTTAAGTCTTTTAATAGGTTTGTGGGGAAAAAAAATAATTCATTTTCCTGTGCCCATTAGCGTTACTGATGACTTTTTTCAGATGCAAAATAGAAGCATAAATTTTCAAAGCAAAATACAAAGTGAGACAAATTGTTTTGTGTTAAATCCTTTCTGAGGGAAAGACTAGGAAGAATTGGAGGCAGCAATTGTGGAGGCAGCAGTGAGAGGCAGCCACTTGGCCAGGCTCATGTAGATCAGTCAGACTTAGATAAAAAGACTTTAGAAGCCAAAGTGCGACCTCAAAGACATCTAAGACTTGCTGTGCACCCACAGAACAACCTGTCTTTACACATTCCTGACTCAGGAGGCTGCTGTCATGCACACTCACAATAAAATCACCTCCAAATCTGTGGATGCACTGAAATCCAGCTAGAAAGAGGTGAGACTGTGCTTCTTGAACTCCAGCTCTAACCCAGCCTCAGCACTAACCACAGCTGTAGCTTGACACTGGCACTCGCCCGGGTCCTTGTCATTCTTCCCAACTGTGGAAGCAGTAGAAACTAATCCAAGTCTTACTTCTGAGATCTGTTCTGTTTTCCAAACCTTAATCCTGACCAGAATTACAGCTCAGTGCAATTCTCTGAGGAATAGGAAAAAGCTAAGCATTATTTGTTATCCCTAAAAGTTTGCATCTTGAAGAAGCCAAACATAAACTTGACTTTGAAGCTTTTATGTTCCTCCAACTTATTATACCCACATGAGACTGTAATATTAGAAACTGATTACTGCTGAGATCACCCTCTTTGTGGCTGTGTGGATTAAACTAATTCCAGTAATGAAGAGGACTTCTGACATTTTACTTTTTCAAATTCTAATTGTTATCTCGACCTCAATTTTCACCTGAAATATCACCAGGCTATCGTTCTTTAGGTTAAAATAGAAAATAAGATATTGCAGCCTTTTGACTCCAATAGTCTAACTCTGCTGAGTTTTCAGGATCCATCTATTATTTAGTTTGACTTTCAGCTTCCACTGTCCATAACACTATTCATTATTTTAACTTCAGACAGAGAGCCAATACTTAGGCAAAATACATGGTTTAATACCCAGAGAAAAATAAGAGAAAAAAAATTACAGTGCATTAACACCAGACCTCTTCCTAATTTATTAACTGTGTACAGGACAAAAGCTGTATCTTTTCCAAACTCCTCCTTCACCCATCTTCTATCCCTGCTTTCACCCTTTACCCTCACCAAACTGAAATTCCAGTGTTAAAATGGCCAGGGAAGTACAAGGGAGAACAAAGGAATCTATTAACATCATTCATTTCCCTAATTTTGTGACACACGTAGAATCTAAACGTTACCTCAGCTGCTGGAGTTGTGGTTTTCCAAACTCTGGCTCCCTGTAACCCCAAATAATACAAGTTGATAATATGTCTCTGCAAAGAAACCCCCACAGGTCAATTAAGTTGCCAGTACATAGGAGTTTATATATAAAAATAAAAGCATTAATTTATTGTTTTTGTGGGTTTTTTTCATAATATCTCGCTTCTGACTGGCTATGTTATCATTACTGGGTTGACTTCAAGCAAGGACCATCCTAGGACAAAGATACTAAGCAGCTGTTTTTCTGGATCATATATGCCTGGAGATGGAGCACCTTTGCTTTAGTTGGTGTGACCAGTTGCCACACTCCAGTGGCTTCCCTGAGGAAAGAGCCACATCGACCCAAGCTCAGTGTGGACTCAGGACCATCTCCTCCTCGAGTTTAGGGTTTTTTTGTTCAGAATTTTGATGCCATCAAAGGCACATCCTACATGTAGATAATAACATTTGCTTTTCTATAATGTGGGACTAGTGGCTGTTTCTCAGCTGAAATCGATTCAAGAATAGCCCTCTTTCCAGATTTGTAAAAAACCGAGAAAAAAAAAAACAACAACAAAACCCCACAAACAAGGAAAAACACAGAAAATATTTTTTTGTGTCATAAAAACTTTGCTGTGATCAGTCAAAATGCTCTGCCATGTCCTTCACTGCATGCATTTGTATGAGTAGACAAAATGAACTTTCTTTCCTGGTAATGCTGTGTAAACATGTTAGGTAGGATGCAAGTTTAACAATTTCAGCTCTCAGTGTGTAGGTAAAACACTGTATGTTGTTATTTGCTGGTGCAGGCACTTCAAGATTGAGCTTCTCAGTTGAACAAGTTTTTGACATATCAGGTTTGCTGACAAACAAATTCGAACAAATTGCAGTTTGGTTTGAAATAAAAATACATGTATATCAGAGGGAAACATAGAAACCCAACAGAGGTGAGGCAAGGTTCATAGCATTAACTAAAATGTTTTTTGTCTCTAAACAAGTAATCAAACTATGCTAAATAATTAATAAATGTAAGATCACCATCCATCTGTGATTCTTAACCTGTATTCCCCATAGGTAATAAAGTTCAGGGATGGAACATTACCCCTTTTTATTACTGGACGAAGTCATATGAACACCTTCCATTTTGCATTTAGAGCAGACGCAGGGGCATACTTCTACCAGTGACAAGCAAACATATAGCTTTGATGATCTCAAGGGGTTTTTCCCAACTGAAAGGATTCTGTTGTTTAGAGGGGCATGGGAATGAATTTTCTGACTTATAGGGAGATTTTTTTTCTTTCTGATACCATTCGGTAAGCATGCTATACATTTTTAAGATGGTAAAGCAAATGCAAACGGCAAAGAAACGATGTGGAGGAGATGGAAACTAAACGTAGCTTGGTGGGCAGATGCCAGTACGGATATCAGCTTGTGTGCAATCGGGAGACTTTGTGAGGGAGCACTCGAGGAGAGCAGAACACCTCCCTCAGGAGGTGAAAGAGGGTCCCCACAGAGAAGATGAACCCCAGCCCCACAAAAGCAGGTGCCAGGTGAGGGACGGGGCAGGAGTGATGCCTAAAATCCTGGAAAATAGGCACTCAGCAAAACGTTAATGGAGAAAGAGAGACAATGCCTTTATTGGGAGTTTGGAGGCTTCGGGCCTACTCCGGGCCTACAAAACGCTCGTTGTTTCAACAAGGATCTCTGCGTCCAAAAACCCCTGAAGAACGCAGAAGAACCCCAAAGAACCCCACCCCCAGTAAGGTTACAGTTTTTACACCCTTCCAAACAATTAACATATTTGATACCTATAACCAATCCCCATTTCTAATTCCCTCAGTGGTCCACCCCTCAGGGTCCCAGGCTATGCCCCCTGCACCACCTCCTACAGTTTCTGGGCTCTTCCATTGTTTTGGCTTCAAGTTATCTTGCAGGTGTCTCTGAAAAACACCACGGCCTTCAGAAAGCCTGAGAATATGTGAGAAAATCACTTTAGTAACTTCCAACACCACTTAATACGTGAGCAAGAAAACCCATACTTTTAAAACTCTAAAGGTCTACAAAATACACACCAAACCCTCTAAAAATCCTCAAAAATACACATCAAAAATACACACCAAACCCTTAGGCATCAGGAGGGTGAGGCTGGTGGTGGTGGATTTTTTTGTCTCTAAAAAGGATGAAATATCTCAGTGATACAACTCAAAAAGAGCTGGTTGATGTGCTTGCCTTGAATGGGAATTGTATGGAGGTTTCATAAAAATTGATCTGTTTGCATTGCTACAGACAAAGGGTTGATTTCAGAAACTGAGCCACTTTTCTCAAACTCCCCAGTGAAATTGCTTTTACCCATCAGTAACAGGCTCAAGTTCCAAGGTTTTATTAAAATAATACACAAGTAAGAGTTAAATGTCAATCATGCTAAATTACTGCACCTTCACAAGGCTGATTAAGAGCAGATCAAGTCAGCTTCCTAAAACAGCACTCGAAATTATTACTGTAGAAAACACTATATGAAATTCAGCAAAAATGTCTTATTTCAGTGTGAAAACCCAGTTTTTTTTTAAGCTTGCATAAACACGTGGAAGGAACACCTTTTTCGTTTTAATTGGGACTCTTATTGATAATCAACCAAAAAGTGGGATATCAGCCCTGCACTCAAAATAAACAAATGGGTCTTTAGTGGGGAATGATGATTAACTTAGTTATTTAATGATGTATGGGAGTTACACTAATTTTTTCAATTTATCAGATCATACTTTCTTCTTACATAACACTACTTAAAAAAAGGAAAAACCAAACAAAAAAACCAAAACCAAACCCAAAGTTATTGTTTATGCTTATCTTTTAACATGTAAGTGTCAAGATTACAAAGATTTAATAGATCTTTAATAGATAGTGATTCCAATATCATAACAGCTGCTGATAATGCCTCATCTTCACTCTGGAGGTTTTCAATAAGGAAAGGACAAATGTGGCAATCTGAGACTCCTAAGAAATTGAAAATAATAATAGGGAAAAACTAGGAAAGGACAGAGAAAACTGATACTGTCCCTTTGAGAAAAGAATTGAACTTATAGATGAACTTGGGACTTTTCCTCAGCATCTTTTAGAAATCTATCAATGCATCCATGATTGAGAATGGCTATGACTGATGTGCTAGGTCAGAAAATTAGGAGGGAATTTGAGATGGCAAATGTTGAGGAACCAGGACAAGATTTTTAACATGGGAATACAGGATTACTTTTGCTTCTCTATCAGAAAGGTTTCTTTGACTACAATACTATTAAAGTTTCTGCAGTTATACTAATTAAAGTTTATTTCAGTGTGAAGGATTGCTTAAGCTCTAGTTGTGTTTTGTTCAGAAAAAATTTCTCCCTGCTATACCTGCATCAGAACAGGTTCATTGGTGGAATTTACTTCTGCAGATGTGGTGTTCTGTTGGTTTTTTTGGGTCTTAATCTGGTGTATTTCTTTTACCGTGATAAGTTTTTACAGATAGGCATGTAACTTGTAGCATTTTCCTGTTCAAAGCATTTTTCTGCTCTAAATATGTTCCTAGAAAAACTGGAGGATTAATAAAAAACAAGGCAAAGCAAACTTACAGAAAAAAAAATTATTGCCTGTGCTGCATCTCTGTAGCCTTTTATTTCAGTGTGATGGAACACCACAGAATTGGGTAGGGCAATACTCTATAGTTCAGACTGTACATGAGTAGAATCTGACTTATTTTGGGCTGAACATAAAAGTGAGTATAAATCAAGGAATTAACAAGACCAAGAGAGCAGACTACTTTCCAGATCCCAGAGTGCCAGTGCTGGAAAGTTTATTGTAGTGGAATTTCTAGCCAGAATTTACAGGCTCAGGAGGTTTAGTTATTTTGGATACATTTCAGATCAGCAGAGTCTGCCTGGCATGCTGTCTGCTCCTGTGGCAGCATTTAGTTTTATGACAGTGCTTTATACAAGAAGCAAGATGGCCTATATCAGAAAACCTTGGCAGCTTTATTTTAACAGTAGCATTTTCAAGAGGAAGATCCACAACTATTATTCCTTATATCTGTGGGTCAGTCTCGACGCTAAAAAATGGTTTAAAAGTGTGTGCAATGTTTTCCACAGGCTGTAGGTGTCAGCTCAGCTGCCAGTCACTTTTAATACGTGTGGTGTTACAAACAGCAGCTCCCAGAGCCTTGGGGAAGGAATAGCATTAGTGGAAGTTACCAGCAGCTGTAGTTTCCCATGAGACATGGAGTGGTTTCTTTGTGGGGGTTATCTCAGCAAGGTGCTCACTAGGGTATCCACATAGTCTTCCTTACATTAATCTGAGGGTGGCATTTGCTAGCTGGGCCAAAATCCCACAGGGTAATTGCATGTGAGCACAATTCCTGAGCAGGCAGTATAACCTGTTATGATTGCATCTCCTCTTGTCTATAATCAACAGAATTCATCTGCTAGGGTGTTTCTTTTCCAGTATTTTTGTTAAGTAGGCCTGCTCTAGGATCCTGTTTCTTTTCCTGTCTTTGCAAGGGTTCATCCAGCACTGAGTACTTAAGTCATTCTCACAGCAATACAGTGCTGTTGTGAGAAATACTGTAAAACTTCTGTTCTCTTGACTTCCTATTCCCTCCCCATTTCCCTGATCCATAAAAGTGTTTAGCCATGACAGTACTTCTATTCACTTCATGTCCTAAGAAGTGATAGCTGCACAGTGGTAGTGCTGAAGCTGTTGGTCATGCTGTTATTAGATGACCCCTGGCATTCATCAACCAGCTGAGAAGTTGGAGACCGTGAATTTCCCATATGTCCTGAAATCACTTTCAGAAATTACTGCATAGCCTCCCAAAAAAATCCATTACTTAAAAGGAGAGATGAAAATTTAGGTAGTGGTGACTGACTTCCAGCTGAGATAATTTTGCAGGGCTACTGTGAGGGAAGAGGCAAGAGTTCAACCCCCTGACTGGATTGAATGCAGCCGTACTGTGAGCAGCTACTGAACCTGGAGGGAACATCTAAGTGCTTGTTAAGCTGCTGAAAGGTGGATCTGACAGCTGCTCCTCATGTGCATAAAAACATGGGAAGCACACAGTCTTGAGAAACAGATAGTTGAATGCTAATTGGTTCTAAGTGACTTGTGGTGCCAAGGTTGCTTGAGATGGGATGATGTTGGGGATATAAATAGCAGAAGAGAATTAATTGCATATTGTGAGTGAGAAAGGACTATGGTGTTAAAAAAAGGAGTTTTACTTGGGGGTTTTTTGTTTGTCTGTTTATTTGTTCTGGGGCTTTTTCTGTTAATTTTTCTTCTTCTACTTCTCAGGTTTATTTTGGGGTGGTGATGCCACTCGAATATTTTTTGAAGTCTGAAGCTAGTACTCTGGTTATCTGTGGCTAATCTTCTGAGTCTCTTATTAGGTTAGTTTTAAGAGACATCCTAAGCCTTGGTCTTTTATCCCTTGGAGGAGCCTGTGGTTCTACTAAACAAACCAAAATCAATCTCATATTGTGTTCTTTCTTTTTATTAATTTTTTTTAATGATATATGAAAAAAATGCCTTTTAGTCCTTCAAGAGTATAAGGGGGGAAAAATCTTTACATAGATCTGGGCTGAGCATCTAATGCCTGTCCTTTTTCTGCTGGACTTAATCACTTTCATACTTATTTTTATGATCTTTTCATGGAGAGGCACTGAAGTCATAAAATGTGTCCCTTCTCCTAAGGTTCTCATCAGTGAGGAATTATATTCAAGTAATGAGGCAAAAATTAGCTGGAATTCAGGAGTTATAAAAGGGAAATTGCCAAAAATGAAAAGGTGTTCTCTAAGCACACGTATCTCAATACAGTGTTCATATAATAGCAGTTAAATATGATCTAGTGATGATGAATCTGCAGAAGAAAATGTTATTTGGATGTATTTTCTATTTTCTTACTGTGATAGAGGAAATGGCAAGAAATTCATTGCTGTCACCACAAAATGATTCTTTCTGTTTATGATCACTGTGCTTAGTATTACTAAAATTTAAAATTGGTTTACTGAAAAAGCCTGCTATGAACTAATCACAGCTCTCTCATCTCCAAAATAGCACTATTACATATCTTGAATCTTAGGAATATCTGTGGGAAGGTGAGGGGGGGGGGGTAAAGTAGTTCAGGGAGAATATCTGCTTCGTGTCTTCTTCATCTACCCATTTCCACATGGAATAATATAAGGTAGTATTCCTTTCTCTTTCCTTTCTCTTGCAAATGGATCCAACAATCACAGTGATATCAACATAACATCAAAGCATAGGGTTTTCATAACAACTGGATCCATGGATATTTAAAATATGTGAGTCAGGTCTGTCTCTTTAGACAGGAAGCAGAGAGTGGTTGTTTATCCAGCCATTCTTGCTCTTATTCATCTTCTATTGCTGAGAAAAAGAGCTTGATGAATAGCTCAAAAAATCAGCTACTAAAATCCCTGTTTTGTAAACTAAATGGTCATATTTTCATTTCCCTTGTGTTATAGATAACAGATATTTGCCTTGATGCATATTGCAGGCACAAATGCTCATCAAAGTAGTTTTAATGCCTTCATCATTAATATTTATTAATATTAAATTTTATTATGTCAATGTTTTATGGAAATAACTGTGAATTTTCCATTAATGAAGAAAAAAACATAACTATGTGGTTTATCTGCCCAATTGCAGTTGTCCAACGAAGGAGGAAGGGTGTATGTTTAAGCACCGAAGGAAATTGGGAAATATGAAAGTTGAAGGAAACTCCAAATTTTGTAAGTACATCAAAATTACTCTTTTCCACAGCTATCAGCTATAAACTGTATGCATTCTGTTGTTATAGCTCTAGTTCTCAGATGTACACAAAGGCATACTGCAAGAGGTGGCTGCAGCTTTCCTTGTGCCATCTGGATGTCCTTGGAATTAAACACAGGTACTTGGGGAAGGAGAGATCCTCAGTGAAGCCTTAGAGATATCTTGGTCAGGATGATTAAGAGGTGATGCCTGCAGCCTTCATCTTCAGGGTACCTTAAGAGTGAAACTGTATTATCAATATTCACAACTACAAGGCAATTTCTTTTTATTCTTGCACGTTATGAACCAAACTCCAAATGAACCAAATAAAGAAGTTCAGTAATTTGCATATACATGGGGATAGAGCAATTAATACTTCTTGGGTTTTAATTGACTAAAGAGCTATTGTAATGCAAAATGAATAAGAGGAGTGAAAGGAGTTAAACTACCTATTTCTGATCCTGCTTTTCCTGTAACATATGTGGCTAAATTAGGGTGTCTGAGTTCGTGTAAAGCTTCAAATCTATGTGCAGTGCATTGCCCACCTAGTAAGCTTAACAAAAACTCTGCACACCATTTCCCAAAAGCTTATAATTTAGTCTAATCAAGGCCTTTTGTTTCCCAAAGTTCTATGCCTATGTCTCAGTAGAAGTTATCATGGGGACAAATTAGAACTCTCTAAAATTTCAGTTATTGAGTTTAAAATGTTGCCCAAATCATCTCTGCTTTTTCTCTTATGGTGTGGAAAGTATTATTTTTTATTCTCATCACAACAAAATGGGTGCAGAATTGCTCAACTTGGCCCTGCTGAGCCCTGTTGGCCCCATCTGGAGACACTCCAGTCCCAGGGTGGCAGCTGCAGTTCAGGTGCCCAGGGAACACTTGAGCAGGGCCACACGAGTCCACTGCTGTTTTCCTCTCATGCTTAGTGCTCATGGTGAAGCACAGTTTGCAACAAAACACTGAAGTATCTGAGCATGTGTTTGGAACAGGGCTGCATTTCTGTTTCTATTCAAATACTGCATATTTCATTTTGTACTTTGAAATTGTTTTGTTAAAATACAGTGTATTAAAGCATGAGTACCAGTGCAACATCCTTATTATTTTGGCTCATCTTGAACTTAGTTTGCTTCTTTTGCTCACATTGAATCCTGGCTTGTTGCTCTAGAATTTTTATTTCCAATGCCTTTAAGTGCTGTGTAGTTCTCTGCACAAATCATGTGTCTGTCCCTGAGAGTACAGCTGTTGTCTTGTGGGTTGTGGGTTTTGTAGAGCTCTTTAGTCCTAATGCAGGTTTATGTAAGTGTGTATACACTCACCAGTGCCTGCACCCTTGCAGGGAATATGTGTATGTGTAGGTGACTGCATGTATGCAAATAAGTATAAAATATACTTAAATGTTTTGGAAAATATTTTCATTGCTTTAATATGCGTCAGTCTACAGGAAGCTGAATATATAGGGGCAGTATGTGTGAATCTACAGCAGATGTATTTGTGCCCACACATATATGATGTATGGCTCTCCTAAAAAAAAGAGCTGTACTGGGTTATGAATGTCACACTGCTCAAAGAAATGCATTCTCAGTTGCACTATTTGCACTGCCATGCTTGATACCCTTTTTGATAAAGTGGAAAAATCTGAGTCTTGTGTGTTGCCATGTGATATAGCCATGCCCTACCTCAGGGAGGGAGTCTGTGAAGTGAAATACAGGGGTAAGAAACATTCTTGGTGCCCTGAAGGGGCAAGGAGGAGGAAGGGTTGGGCATCTGCTCTTCTTGGCCTCCTGACTGTGTTTGGAAGCTGGAGCAAGGGACACATAACTGGAAGATGTTCCCTTCCTTAAGGCATCCTCCTTGAACATCTGTGAGGATGCTGCAGGCATGAGCTAGACTCAGAGCTGAGCTGAGATCTCGGCAGAATCTGATGTGAAGAACTAGGAATGACTTGTCTAGGGAAGATGCTGCTGAACACAGTCTTAACTGTGCACTGTTTTGCCACTTCACTGCTGCTGAAAAAGTACATTTTAAGTAAAATCTTGCCTTGTACAAAATCTAATTGTGATTAGTTAGGGAAATGAAACACATTCTTGAGATAACCAATTCATGAAGCTTCACAGTGGACCATGTTTTCAGACCTTACAACCCCTATGTTAACATGGTTCATTTCTGTGTAATGACATTTCACTTCCAGATTCGTAACACAGTAAAATAAGTATGTTTGAGTAATCAACAGTGGATAGAGAATTCTCTTGGCAAGCAGCAAGGTGGTGCAGAGGGCACTTGAAAACAAACGTGGGCCTGAAAGAGCTTGTAGTAATAGGGATATTTGTACCTTAGCAAATACCAGTTGTTATTGAAGAACATAAGCAAGCAGTCTGTAGGTAGAAATAGTACAACTTTGCAAGATGTTATTTTATCTGAATAAGCAGAACTGCAAAATACATTTGCCTATGCATACATAGATTAATTTTAAGACTAAAATAATTTCTGAATGCAAAAAGTAAAGTGACACTTCTATTATACTGACTGACATTTCATTATTTAAATGCCTAATGTGCATTTTGCTTTTGGATAATTAGTTGTCAGTTTGCAAAAGCAATTGCATTTTAAATGTTACCAGAGTTTTTCCAAAGGAAAACTTAGACTTTTCATCTGGTGGCTGAATTGGTGGTCAGATCTAAGTAAAGAGTTGCACAAAATACATTTTCCTCAGAGGGGTATGTATGGGCAAACAATGGTAACACAAGGGAGATTCATGTGTCTCAGAAAAAGATAAATGAGGATTTCTAACCAAGTTAGCCCATGCTGCCATGCCAAGTTCTTCATCTCATTTACCCCATACTGCATGACCACTTTGCTTCTTACGTACCTGCAGATTTTCCCTCATATTATATGGATGATAATTGTTTAGCTTAGGTTCTTGCCCAGTGTTTTTTCCCATGAGTCTTGAATGTGTCCCCCCATTCCCATCACATCAGCCAATTATGATTCCTTAAGTTATTCTTCTTTTTCTGTCTTTCATTCTGAGGGAGGGTTATTCTTTACCCTTCTCTACAGGTTTGTACATAACAGTTCAGCTGAAAGATACAAGCATAAATGAGGGAAGCACAAGCTATCCCAGTCCCATTTGGAAAACAATAAGCATTTTTGCTCCATAGGACACCTTGTAAGTATAGCAGCCATGTGGTATGTGAGCTAAATCAACACACAGCAGAGCTGTGGGTCCAGTTATAAATGTAGGAAGCTTCCTGAGAATTTATTATTCATAGCAGTCTTGGAAGGGCACAAAGGTGAAGTAGCACCACAAGCTTTGTGTAGAATTGCTGTCCCATTGTGCAGAAGTAACTACACCTCGATTTTCCCCCCAAGGAGGGCTCGATGTGTTGCCAGGGAAGGGCCCAGGGCTCAGACACACACAGCCACCAAACATGGGAAAGGATGCCAAGTCAGAGCAGCAGAACCTGCAAATGCAGCTTTCAGTCCAGCATCTGGCACAGTTTGTACAGGAACTGTCTTCCACACCTGGCATCTTTTCCCTGAGATCTCAGAAGTGATTCTGTAACCCAGCGGAATAAACCTCAGGCTTTTCAAAGCTCTCTGTGAAAAACCAGATGGGAAGAGTATGCAGTGGTAAAGACATTCACCTGCAGTGTCAGGTCTCAGAGTCACATTCAGGTCGGGCTTGAATTTGGCATTTTTTGATACATTGATGTTTTTGTTTGTCCCGAAGTTTTTCCATTTACTGAAAATTGATATTCCTTGAGAGAGCCCAAGTGAAATTGGTAACAGCACTTACAGGAGAAGTCTGATACATTCGGTTCCTGCCATCTTCCAGGTATAGAAGATTTTGGGACTGTCTTGATAATTGTATGGATTTTATCGTATTTCAAAACAGCATTGGTTAAATATGAAGGGTGTCTGTCATACTCTTTTTGCTTATCATCAAAGTGGAGTTGAAGCCAGCAGTAGCTTTTAAATGTCCTATGGTGCTTCAGACCAGAAGGTGGAAGTTTGCCAATTAAGATTATCTTGGTTTTGATGAATAAAGCCCTGGCCATGCTGAGGCCAGGCTGGTGCTGGCTTTTGTATTACCGGGCAGACAAAAAGTGGCATTCTTAATGTCCAGGTTTGTTAGGACTTTGTGGTTCTTTCTCATTGGAAAGGGCACAGCATTAGCACTATGTACACAGGTGGCAGCGTTGAAGGATGAGTAGCTGTTGTGTTGCTCCTAGATTTTGCTTGGAAACATATTCCCTAAGAATCTGGTTATGCAGCCAAATCTTCCTGGGCAGATCTCTGAGCTTCCTGAAGAAGTATATGCCTGAAATCTTAAATGTAACTTCATACTTTGGGTTTGCTCCAGGATTTGGGGTTCTCTCCTGCTGTTTCTTTATGACATCTGTGAGGGAAGATTGTAGGAAAGCAGGCAAACATCTAAATTGTTCTTAATTGCTATCTATACTGCCTCTGCAAGTGATGATCTTAGCTATATTCCCACTTTATAGATGACTTATGTAATTGAGTTAAAGAGGCTCTCGCACAGTGTTTCTTGGTCAATTACCTCTTAAACTATGTACATTTCTGTAATTAGAAAATGCAATTTTGCTTCTAAACATAAAGCTTTTATTTTTCTAAATATGTACTTAGTATACCTGGACTGATGACTTGTATTTGTACACAGAGGTTAAATTGAAAAGAGTTTTCCTATTAAAAGGGTATGATTCCATAATCAGCAAGACAGCTTTATTTTTGTGTGTATGAGGTGAATTACTGACTAAAGAATAAATGGATGTACAATTTCTAGACAGGGAAATCCTGAAAGCCAAATGTATTCTCTCAACCAAAAAAGAAATTTTTATATGTTTAAAGATCAGAGAATGGATGTTATAGAGTCAATATTATCCTAAAGCTCAATTACTTGTGAATTTACTACAATTCCAGTAAGAATGTTGAATTGCCAAGAAAAAGGCATTCTTGCATGATGCCTTAAAACATGCAGAACATGAAATCTCATTTTACAAGAATAATTGAACTTTGCCATGAAAACATTAACTAAAGATGTAAATATTTTCATATTTGGTTTCCCAACAAGACAAGGTGAAAATTAACCTGACAGCAATGTGCATGATGTGTGTGATCACTGTCATCTCCATGATCTTCTCTTTGGAGATGTCCTTGAAAAACTCACAAAGTGAAGGTTTTGCTTCTCAGGTTGTGTAAAATCTGAACTCTCTCTGTTGGCACTGATGTTTTTATACCGGCTTTTACCTGATAATTTAGTATTACATTCTTATTGTGAACAGCACTGAAACAAATGACAAATTCATCCCTACTCCAAAGAGCATTTAAACCTGTGTTTAATCTCTTCCATGTTTGAATGTTTTGTTCCAAATTCACATTCTGACATGAATCACAACAAACAGCAGCAAAAAGTAGCAAATAATATTTTTGCTTCCTGAGCATTAATATTTTTTCCATAATTTCCTTTTGTGATTATATTTGAATTGGGAACTTGAATTTCTAAACCAGTTGTTTAAAACTCAGTTTTACCCAGTTATTGTGCAGTTTCATTATGCCACTATCCTTCTTCTCTTTTCTTTACTGCAGGAGTACCGGTGATATAAAAGTAGTAAGTAGACATGCTTTTCTAAATGGACAATACTTTATGTTCAGTCTTTACAGCCACTTTTGCATTTTTTGGTAATTTTTGATTATTTAAGTCATCCTCTTCCTTGGCCATTTGATGAATTCTCAGCTTATAAAAATCTTGGGGTTTTGCTCAGAGATTGATCTTGCACATTGTACGTTTGAACTTAACTTCTATTTCAGGGTTTTGCAGCATGATATATTTCCTGTCTTGAAGATTGGCAATACCTATTAGCTGCTTATTGTCTGCATATTCTTTCAGGACACTTGAACTTTTTCTTTCAAGGATCAGGAATTAAAATTTACAGTTTTACACAAGTCTTCAGTTGCTGACAAATATTCCCCTTCCAGCTCTACCTACTGTATTTCCTTACATATATTTTTAGTACTAATCCATATCATGTCCAGCTTTGTGTGCCACTGTAAAATAGTGATCTGTACAAATACTGTGTCATTAGTCTGACCTCAGCATAATGCAAGGATTTAAAAGAGATCTTGAGGGAAAAGATAATGAAAGCACCTACAGGCTTGTTATAATTGCTGTGGGTGAAGGATATGCGCCAGACAAGTTGTAATTAAAGAAACAGAGATAAAGAAAAAAGGGTAGAAAATGAACCAAGGGTTTGCCAAAGATAGATTGTGGCTGAATAATCGAAGGGCGTTAAGTGTGCCAACTGATTTTCTAAGAAATGCAGTAGATTAAATCTATCTGGACGTCACAAGTTTTATGACTCCTCTGTCTAGAAAATCAATTGTCATTTTTGAAGTCTGCTGCCATGAAATCCACAAAGCAATGGGGTTAGAGCCACTTTCTGCTTCTACCCAGCTCTGGAGTGTTGGAAGAATAAAATTATTCCAATTACTGGCCTCCTTCTGGAGAGGAATGTTATGCCACTTTGGATGTCTGTAGTGCCCACAATCGGTTATTTATGAGTGCCCTTTTTATATTACAGGGCAACTACTGTGAACATTTTTGGGTAACTGGTATCAGATAATTTGAAAAAGTAACTTGGTAAATAATTTCTTGGTGCAAGGCATATTCCTTAACGGGATCTGCTTTGTACTGGAATAAACCCAAACAACTGCTGTGCACCTGGGTGCAGTTGGCCCCGTCCTTTCTTAGTTCTGTGTTAGTCCTCTTTGCCTCCTTGAACAGGAGAAAGAGTTGCATAGCCAATGTCCAAAGTCCACCTTCAATGACAAATCTCTTTTTGGAAGTTCAAATTACTGAATCATAATCAAATCAAAAATGACTGAGAGAGAACTACAGGAAGCTGTATAGTCTTTAGTCAGCTCCTCATTGCCCTGTGATTCTCTACACTTCTGGTGATAGAATCCATCTCCATTCTTAGTGAAATATTTACATTTTTCTCTGTGTTTACGGTTAGGAAAACTTCATTTTAACATGTCATCCAAGTGCCTTCATCAATCCTTCTCTTGATTTTTAGCCTTGTTTAGCTGAATATGTGCATAGCAATTTATTCCCTTCCTCTTGGGGCAGCCTTTTAATAGTTGGAGCTGTCTCCTCAGTTGTCTAGACTAGACTGAGAGCTTTTCTGGTTTTCTTTGTGTGTATCCCATCCCATGATGATCAAAGAAAGTGGCAGGAGCCAACTAATCTTACTCTAGTCTAACGAGGTCAGACACTACAATATGACTATGTTTATATTATGGACAATATCATAGCTTTCAATAATTCTCATAACTGGCATTCAAAGGCAGAAAAGGCATCGACAAGATATCATAACAATATAGCATAAGTTTCCAGTAGCAAATGCAATCAAAGAATGTTATTAAAATAAAAGAAAGAAGCCAGTAGAGAAGGTTTGATGGGAAAGGGAAATAAGGTGCTTTACAGGACCAAACTAAATATTTGTACTGTGTTCTTCATGCATCATATATAAACAGAAACAAAGCAAGGAAAACAATCCATTTAAGAAAAGTCAGGGTTTTTTGAGAAATTGTACCAAAGGCTTTGGAAATCTTGTACTTTTTTCCCAGAAGTCAAACTTATTAATTTATTTAGGATCAGTTGTAGATTTTCCTTGTACTGTCAGATGCTGTCCTGGCCTACAAGGGCAGTTTCTCCCAATCCAAGCTGTAACTTCACAAATTCTGTAGTTGTGCTAGCCATAGTCTTCTTGAAGCTTAGAATTTCTTCCTTCCTGTTTTATCCTTTCACAAATTCTCCACGAACTGTCAGGTGCCTTGCAGCTTGTATAGTTCTCTAGTTCTTTTGTTGACAATACCCACCTTTGCTCCAGGAAGCAGTGTTGGATTTCCAATGGAAGCCAGGAAAAGTGGTTAAGTCAAGGACTGTCAAGTGCAGTGTGACAGACAAGTTTCTGCTCACGAATTTTCCCCTGGGAGATGGAGTGAATAAAGTTTGAGCCAAAAGAAAGCAGGCTGGAGGATCTGAGTCTGCAGCATGCAGGCATCTCCCTTTAGGACTCATTTATTAAGCTCTTGGGGCTTGTTAATTTTATGATCCTCGCAGACACAATGTTGTTAATGTGGAGGAACTTAACAGAGTTGCTGAGAAATGGTGTTTAGATGGTTCCCCAAAATGTCTGAGTAACCCTTGTGACCTTTTCAGAAAGTTCCCCATCTGCAAATTTCCCGTTTAAGCAGCCAGAACCCTCAACACAGAGGACTTTGCAGGATCATTTAACTCTGATGTCTCTCCCCCACCATAGTTCCCTGGAACCTCAAGCAGCACTAGGGGCAGAAGTGCTTTTTCAGAGGAGAAACAGTAATTTTTAAGCTCCTTCTCTGAGATTAACTGCATTACACAGAGAAAATCTGACTTCCATGGGCTCAGTGTGCTGCACTTGATGAGGGAATGATGTCAGCTACTTCTTGGACTATTGGAGTAATGAGACTACAGTTTTTAAATTAACTACACTAAACTACCCCTAAATAATTGAAAACAGAACAAATCTTTAAAATTGTGTTTCAGTATGAACCAGGCTTGGATATATATATATAGATATAGATATAAATATGTAAAATTTCATGTAAAACTTCCTTACCATGTAATAATTATTAAAAGCAGGCATTAGACTGCTTGTAAACATACGAGTTTCACTGAGAGTTTCTTCTTACTGATATTCTTTGTAGATTGTCATATTTTTCTTATTTCAAGAGCATTACTGTAAAGGCTCTCCTTTGCCAGCTGTGCCCCAAGGATGGAGGCAGAGGAACGTGCAATGATGATCTGGTACTTTCTTCAGGAACACTGTGCGAGGAATATAGTTCCTTTCCTGTTAGAAGCATTAGGCAACTATGGCATCACTGAATTTCACTTTACAACTAGGTTTTTAATCATCTTCAAACAAGGCAAAACTCACTGCCTGTGAGGGAACCTACTAAGTCTATTCTCTAATAAGGTTGTACCAAAAAATGACAGGGGCAGTTTTACAAGGTGCCGAGCCTATGCCTACAGTAGTTTATGGCTTTCTGTTCCCACTGTAATCAAAACTGAATATATGGATGTATTCATCAGCAGAAGAGCTGGGCTCCACTGAAATGCAGTTTCAATCTCAACTTGCTTCTGATGGATTGGTTTTGTTTGTGAATAATTCTATTTATGATCCCAAGTCCTTAATAAACACTGCATCTTCGTTCATGGCCTCTTAATCTTCCATGAGATTGCATCCTGATGTGATTCCTCAGCCTTGTCCCGTATTATGTTTTATTATATCTGCTGGATTGTATGTGTACTGGAAATAAAACAAACTCAGTGAGCAAGTTTCTGATAATCCTTTGCTATCTAGTCTCAAAATTTGGGTGGTAGCTTGAAATACATGAGATCTTATTATAGTTTTCTGTTCCGATCTCATAGCTGAGTTAAGGTGAATCCTTAAAGTGTAAATAAAATGCAGAAAATTACTACCAGACAGATGGAATAATATAACCTCAGAAATTAGAATTTGTTTCTGAGTTCACTGTTTAGGAGTTACAAGAATTTCTCATATGGAAAAAGCATTTATTCTGCTTTACTTTAATAACTTGCAAGACCCTCTGCAGGGAGTTCATATAGTTACTTCATATTGGAATTCTCAAAACCTGGCTGGATAGTAATATGCTCATATTCTCCCCACAAACTAGTTTATAAGACATATATTTCTTCAGCAAAATATAATGCTGGCAGTCTTGCTAGTTTTATCTGTATTAATGCAATCTGCCCTTGCTGTGTAATGCTGATGAATAAATCACTAAATGTGTAATAGCATCTATTTACTTTGAATGGCAACATTTTAGTCCAGGCAGAAATTGACTATTCATAGGGTTTTTATTCTCCTCCCCCCCTTCTCCTCCTGTCTGAAAATAAATTAATCGTATTGTGTGTTGCCATTATAGAAATACATAAAATTATACCTCACAATAAAGTAGTGGTGTGTTTTCCAGTCTCCATGCAAAGGTATTTAACTTCTAGTTTGCAAGTAAATTGCTTTTCTCACTTTTGTTGCACGATGCCAGGATTGTAACAATTTTGTCAAAACAATGCCTTTAATTACCTCACCTTTCTGATGATGGGTTATTAATGCCCACAAAATTCTTGACAGATTACGTGAGAAATTCAATAGAATAAAAAGTTTGATCATCACTAAAACGTGAATGAAATGGATTCCAAATCTGATGGACCTGTCATAGGCAAAAAGTTATTAACTTGATTTTTATAGCTTCTGCTGGTCCTTATGTTCTCTACCTACCAGTGACAAATGTATCTGGGGTACCAACTACTATTCTGCAGGAATACAAAGAGGAAAAGAAGGTCTATTTTACACCACTTTTAAGTGTATTGAATTTATAGCAGTTCAGTGAATTCAGCCAGTCCAGAGCAACTCATTCTCTGGCAACTCTGTGCAAGTTTCTATTGAGGATAGCTGGTTAATTACTTACAATGAAGCACCAACATTCTTGTTTTCAAAACAAGGATGCTAAACAGTGCGTAAGGCCATATGAAATAGTAATTTAATAACAATGTCAATGAATTTCCCTTTTTTTTCCTCTGAGTATGAATTGACCTGAAAAAAAGATGGCAGTGTAAGGTTTGTGGTTGTAGTCAATGATCTTAAAGGTCTTTTCCTACCTAGGTTAAGAATCTATGGTTCTATGATTTAATTGTATGTAATTACTGCTAACAGTGTTTTAATAATTCTTGAACTGTATGAAAATTGGTTTTTATGAATAATTGCTACTCGTTTTTTGGCTGTGATATAGGGTGAAATTTTGATCACAGGCTTGTATAAGTGTTGGATTCTGTGAACAACTAAGTTTACAATTTTTAATTTCCTACGTTTATAAACATCAATTCTGTAATTCATTAAAATACCCCTCAGATTGCTAATTTTCTTTAACAACTGAAGATACTGTTCTTGCTTTTATGGAAGGACCATTCTGGTTTAATGGCACCTGTAAGAAACTCTAAGATGCTTTTTCTCCCTGTCTTTCACTTGTCATTTAGTTTCCATTTATAGTAAAAAGACTGAAAAGGAGAAAAGTTGCAATTCATAGTAAATTGTCCATGTTGAAATTCTGGTTTATGTTGAGTCAATTAATTAATCCTTACAATATATTTAATTTTTTTCCTTGCCATTGGTTCTTGAAAAACTTTTTACCCAGAAGTTTTTTATCATTATTTAGAGGAATTTCTTAAAGGGAACTGGCAGGAAAGCGATGACAGAACAAATAGCCATTATTTTCTCAGTGTGTGTTGCTGCACAAAAAAAAGGACATGTAAGTCCATTAAGTCAAGAAGCCAAAAAAACCCAGCTAAAAACCCAACCCAGAAGAAAATCAAAACTTCCATTAAGTGTGATGTTTGTTGTCCATGTTACCTGCTCCATGTTATTTCATAAGCAGGCTGGTATTATCCAAAATCTTATGCCATTTGTGGACTGGGATAAAAGCTGGATGAGCTTGTGCTTACACTGACTGCTGTGGAACAGGAACTAGTTCATAATGGTGGATGTCCATGAGTGGGTGGGGATTGTTCACGTTTTTTCCACTCAGTTTCGAAGCACCAATTCTTGCTTTGTTTTCAGGCTGTATGTTGAGCAGAAGCCAGAATTTATGGTGAAAACTCGTGAGGCAAGGCTTGCTGTACCAGTGATAGATACAGAGGAAATTTTTAGGACCCTGAGGACAGAACAGATTATTAGAAGGGAGAAAGGTCTAATGGGTTGCAGAAATGGACCTACCAGCTACTTTGATTGACTGACCAGGACTCCTGCTCCATAAAAAAAGTACCAACCTTGTCTTTCTGTACTACGGGAAAATTGGGAGAACTTAGATGAAATGCTGAACTAAGCAGAGGGTTATCAATATCCAGAGAATATCAACTAACCCTTCTCCTTGCAAAGGCAGCTGTAGTTTCCTTTGAAAGGACAGGAGAGAGTGGCTAACAACTGGAGCCTGGATGTTTTACTGCCAGTGACTTCCTTCATTTATCTTTGCTTGAGTTTTATTCATGCCTCAAGGTTCTGGGAGCTTGGTAGACCTCCTAGGAAAGAGGCTGCTGGTACCTGGTGACTGAAGCGGTTAGAATGATGCTGAACTGATGAATCCAGTAAAACATAAACCCTGAGAAGGTGGGTATAAATAAAAGCAAGTGCGTTCATGCAGCTCATTCCCAAATTGCAGGTTCTTTGCAGATAGTCATGCTTGTAAGATGGATGACTCCATAATTACTGATAATGGTAAAGTTAATACTCTGAAACCAGCCATGTTGATTTTCTTAATTCCTCCTCATGCTTGTAAGATGGTTTTGAACATCTGACAGGTTGAGGAGTAGGGTTTAGCAAGGGAACTTGGCAGAGAAGGAGAAGCAGGCAGCAGGAACTTATTATACGCCTTTAACTGGAACTGAACCTGCTTGCAGGAATATGAGGAACTCCTCAATGATGAATGCATTTCATATAAACCAGGACATTCCCCTGTCTCAACTCATAGCTTCCTAAGCAATGGGCAGTGCTTCCTGTGCTACAATTATCCTATTAATTTTGGGGCCAGGCCAGCAAAGAGGCATCTCAGAGAATGTAGAAGGCCTGCTTTGCAGGGTGTTTCTGTTGGCATCAACTGGACAAGGGTGAGTATCATCCACTCTAAGGTTTTTTTCTCACTGTGTATCTTGATTAGAATCACAATAAAAGGAGAGAGCTTCCAGAGTCATTTGGGTGTGGATAGTGTTCAGGAGTTGACTTCTGCATTTCAACAGTCTGAATTTCCATTTCTGAGCAACTTCTTAATGTTCTTAATTTTGCCATGCTGCTTCTGAGGTATGTGCTCTGCTCCTAGCATTGAAAGGGGATGTCCAGATGACAGTGCCAAAATAACTTTGTAATGGTAGGTATTATTTCCTTTCAGTTTAAGATGGGGTCCTGGGAATATTAATTCCATACATTTTTAAGGCTCCCTGGCTTCTTTTTGACCATTTAGTAACATACCAGTCTCGAAACTTAGGTTAGAAGTGAGCAGATATATGGAGTATGCAAATGATGACTGATGATGACCAGGCAAACACTGTGTAACATAAAATAACTGAGAAGTGTAGGGAATAAAGGGGAAAGGTAAATAAGTAAGTGGTAGTATGTGAAGGCTAAATGATCTGTGGGAGCACCATGGGAAGACTTGTTATGTTTCACTGGAATAATTCAAAACAGCAAAATTTCACGTATTAGTCTTTTATGAGTGTTCTACTTGTGGCAAAAGCATTCATCTTGCTGAAAAGCGCACTGACTAATCCAGGTAGGGCTCTTCACATGAGTAAGATTTATCCACCAATCTTCTTTCTTTGAGTAGTGATATTATGCAATCTTAAGCCTGAGTAAATGCCAGCTGATGATACTTTTGCGGCTCCTTTAGGTAAAATATTTCATGATATATTCTTGGAGGCTTCAGATGGTTTTTATTTTGCTTTGTTGGCGCTGCTGGGTTCTCTTTGGTAAACTATGTTCAAAGAAAATAGTAATTAATTAAGAAAATTACCTGTACAAGCAGGCTTTTATGGCAATAGTTGTAAAAATAGTGACATTCACAGAAAGAAGCTCTTTGCATGTTGATAGACCATTTCAATAAAGCTCACTTTGCATCTCAGTGAGGGAAATGATAGAGTTCATTGTTTTCCCATGTTTGCAGAAGATGACCTAATTTGAACCTTTAGCTAATTAAAAATAGCTGTATATAATTAATGATTATATGCATGTTTAAGTGCTACTTTCTCTTTTGAAACTATTGGCCATCTTTATTTAATATAGGTACAGCAGAGAGCACTTTGACTAACCCACATAGAGCTGCAGTGATATTCCAGGTAAACTACATCTTCCAAGGCTATGGAGTTTGCAGCAGGACATAGTAGCACTTGATAAGAATTGATGCCCCAGTTTTGATCTCCAGCCTCTATATGATAGGGGATTGGGAGGTGGGATTGCTCTTTTTAATAACAAACCCTGGGAATTAAAATATTTAAAATATTAAAATAAAAGCTATTCTTCTATGACTTAGCAGCAATTAAGTACGGATTTTTGGTGATGGCAACCAGGTGACTCAAAACAGTGGGGGTTTTTATTTGTAATTCTTTTAATTGGTCTGTGATCATGCTTTGGTATTTTATCTGTATCTCAAGCAGAGAGATATTGTTAAGGGATATATTGCGTAAATAGAAGCATGAGTTTGTTTGACAAACATTTAGGCTCTATCTGCAGCTTTACTATGGCCAGATTAAGAAATTGAGAGAGAAATGTTCAAGTAACTCTGCCAGTTTAGTCTTCCCTTTAAAACTTTGCTCTAAACTTCCTTAATTGTGACCAGTCTCTTGGGTTTTCTACCTCTTTCCCCTTGTTGAAGACTAACAGAAAGATCCAGCCTTCTATTCTTCCCATTTTTCCCAAAGGCATGAGTGAAATTAAGTAGACTCAGCTGGGGTGAAACCAGTGGAATTACTGTCACAACTCTTGTTAATCGGTTGTGCCTGTGTTGTGTACCTCGTTCCACAGACTCACCTTCCTGAGTAATTCTATGCTATGCAATACATCACTGGTGCTTTACACTACCAGTTTCTTATGAACATCCAATTGAAGAGCGATCCACACTTGGAGAACTTATCCTTTCCTTTATGACATAATTACACATAAAGCACTCAGTGCAGAAGAGAACTTTTTTTTTTTTTTTCATCTGGTGCTGAGCTCTTGAGACTGCTAGACTGTTGCTTGTAGGGTTTTATGCTTAAAAAGCAAATTCAAAGTAAGCTAAGGCATTTTTCAAAATTTATTGTCTTTAAATTAAAAATAAGAAACCCAATGCTTAATTTAACATTATGCTTACGATTAAATTAATTGTTGTCTTTTACTTCTGGATTTATGTCCCTAGTAAGCATGACTAAGCTAAATTCTATTAGCTGAACGCTAGTGACTCCAATTAATTTTATGCTTTTGTGGCTTTGCCTAGTTGTAGTTTAAAGCTAGGCTATTTAAAGAAACATCAGGGAATTCAAAATTTAAGTCCTCAGTTTTGTTCCTTTTAAGTCTCTCATGCTTTAAACATTTGACTTAAAACAAGAACATGTGTGTATGATTCCTGGAGTTGGTAGCCACAAGCAAATAAAAATCAAGTTTGTAATGTTATCTGGTTCACTGAGCAATTGTTTCATTGCAAAGGTACAAGTGTTAATCTTCTGCTATCTGAGCAGTGCATATAATTAAGTGTAAGAGTCGTGGTGCTTGTTGCTCACTATCCCTCTAGAGAAAAGAAAAAGCAGTGCTCTGACTACCTCCAGTGCTTTCCTTCCCTGATAAACTTCTCTCCCTCCCTATAGTGAAGGTAAAAGGAAAAGGAACTGGGCTGCTCTCTGTCTGTTAAATGCCTTTATTGCTGCTCCTTGGCCTTTGAACAGGCAAGGGCCATGTCCTTCCAGAGATGCTCAGTGGTTGGGGGTCACATGGGCCTTGGGGCTGGAAGGCTCACTTACAACAGCAGCCCTTCCTGCCTGTTCGTAACACATGGCTTTGAAACAAGGTCTGCAAACCCTGCACTCCTATTATACCTCTACAAGATCAATAATCACAGAAAAACGAGTAAAACAAATTAATTTGCCATCTGGAACACGGCACAAGTCTATACTAATATTTAGGGTTAAATAGAAGGTCACCCTCAAGGTTCCCATGCCAGGTAGTGCAGCAGTCCCCAAGCGGATTTTGGCTTTGCACCAAAGCCATCTGTACTGTGATGGCCAGAAAAGGCCAGCCTGTGCAAAGATAAAGCCTTACCTGCCACTGCTGATCTCATCTTTAGACCTACATCGGGTTGGAAGATGGAAGCAGTAAACTGAGATCACTCTGTACCATCCTGTGTGTGAGATGTACCATGTGAGCATGATTCAGAGAAGGTTTTTAACTGACTGCCCTCCAAATTCTGTGGCCAATTACTAGATCCTGAGCTGTAACAGAGACCTCGCCTGCATATCTGGACAGTAGCCATGTATAAAAAGCCATATTGAGAAGAGAGCTTGCTTGTTAGAATCAAAACTGTTGTCTAAGCAGGGTAGGTTTTATTTTGCTCTGCCTATTATTTTCTTTGTAATCCTCTTGAATTAGATGTCACTCAACTCCTAAAATAATTTTCCTTATCTGTGTTGATACTTCTGTCTCCAAATTGCTTCTCTGGCTTCTTCTGGGTAAGTCCTACTTCATAGTAGACTCACTGCCAGATTCAATTCCTTATCCCTCTGTGTGACGGCCCAGAACAGCTTGATCAGTTTTCACCTTGAACCTTTTCCATCCTTTATTCCTTTGCTATGTGTGCCTTATACCTGGAAGTGGTTTGCTGTCTTATGGCACCAGTCTCTTGACATACATCTCATTTAAGCTCCTCAAGACTCAGTTCTGCCAACTGCCCCAAAGCAGACCCAGGTGTAATCTTCTATTCAGGTTACTGACAGTAATGTGATCTCATTTCATGTTTTTACGCATTCAAGCACAATTAGGTTTCAGTCTGGACTGGTGCCTTTGGATACCACAAAACACACAGTAAGTGAGAGGATGGCTATTTCTTTTTTATATCCTTAGTAACTCTTGCACTTCTGTCACTGTGGGATCATAAGCTAATGAGAAACACTAGATTACAAAAACCAAAATTGATTTTTTCCCAGCAAAAAGAGACGTTGCTTTTATGAAAGCTCTATAAATTACCTCTATATCCTAGTACTTTTAATTTATGAGATAACTATAAATGGTCTGCTACACTGCCTATGCATAGAGCAGTATGCAGTACAGAGTATCTCTGACCTTATTAGCCACTCCATATGGCTAAAAGTGAATGTTGCATCACAGGATATTATTTGAGAATGAAAAGAAAATTCTTTACTCTGCACTGTAGCACAGTCCAATGGTTTCTTTCTGGAGTAAATTTTTGGGCAAATATGACTTAGTGTTGATACAAGATATAATGGATCCTTTTGCAAAATTGGGGCTTAACAACCCCTTTGTGTGTGTGAGTGTGTGTGTGTGTGTGTGGTGGGGTTGTTGTTGTTTAGTTTGGGTGTTTTGGGTTTTGGGGTTTTGTGTGTGCGTTTGGTTTGGGTTTGTTGTTTTGCTTTGGTTTGTTTGTTTTTTTAATTGAGGAGGGACTGGTCATGTGTGGGTTGGATTTTTTAGCTAAGCCCTTCCTATTCTCCTCCTTTGGCCTTCCTAAAGTTCTCAGAATTCTCATAATTTCTTGTTCCATAGCCTTACCGTAACAGTCTCCTGGGACAATTGCTGTGCTTCCAAAAACAAGCCACCTATTGTCTATGGACTGAAGTGTTTACAAGGGAGACTACTGAATCCTTATGAGAGTTGAGTTCTATAATAAAACAAAAGCTGTGTGATAAAAGCAACTGTCATGCATCTTTCAATGGGTCAGCTGTTCTCTGCTCATTAATGTATCTCTGCTGGTAACTTCTGAAACACTGGAAACCTCTAAGGCACTTCAAACAGCTCACAAATCAGCCTTCCAGTTTTTAATGTTTCCTCCTTTTCCCTACAAATGAGAAATTCCCCTAATTATTCTCTAAAATTTTTCTGAAATTGCATTTGCATGCAGGCTAGTATGAGATTGTTTTCAGTATAAGGTAAACTGAAGTTCTTCTGTGGACCTTTATTGAGGAAATGGTGTAATTTAATTCTGCTGGAAGAATTGGCTTTCAGAAAGCAGAAAGTGCTTGGAAACAGTATGTGCATATCACATAGACAAATAGATGCTCTCTGGCATGTGTAATGAGCTCTGTAACTGCTCTTGGGCTGCCAAACCAAGATTCCATGATACCGTGAAAGATAATGCATGAAAGCCAGGAGTTGTTGTGGGGGCTTGGGGGGGAGAGGTTTGGATTTTTGTTTATTGGGGGGGTTGTTTTTTTGGGGGAAGGTTGTGAGGATACAACACAGCGAGTACCAGAAATGGAAACAATGAAGGAGAAAAGAGAGTAAGGACAAGGACAAGAAATAGATCTCAACGAAGGAAAATACACCATAAAAACAATGGAGTTTCCTCATGTTATGACGAGTTACCCCTTGTTGAACAGTTTTATTAGAGTAGATAGAGTTTTTATGTATTAGAGCAGGAATAATTACATTTTAATTGTTCAATTGTCCCTATTGGACAGCTATTCTCCTATTGATTGCCGTTTTCCTTTATCCCATTGGTCGGCCCGTGTGCCAACCAATCCCCTTCCCTGACTCCTGCCCTAACCACGCCCACTTTCTAGACCCTTCCAGCGAGCCCCTATAAATACCGCCGTCCATGTGGAAGAAACCGCCATTTTACTTCCGACCCTGCATGCGTGAGGGGATCCATCCTTCGTTCCGGGCAGGTCTGTGGCAGAAGGTCATTTGTTTTTTTTATGGTAGGACATATAATCAGTTACCAAAGTCATTTAATGAGAAGTTTTAATATATCCTCACAATAACGATCTCACCTGAGGTGGAGTTAGTGCTGCTTAAGGAAATTGCTGGTTATCATCACCTTGTGAAGAAACAGAAGCCCTTAGAAACAACCTACCTCCTAGGAGCAAAAAAAGTAAAAACACCCATTAAACCAACAGAACAACACTCGGAAGTTCCAGTTTATGGGAGTTACAAACTCCCATTTTGGAGGGGATATAGGTAGGGACAAAAAACCTCACCAGCTCTATCAGCACATGCCCACAGATGCTGATGGGGCTTAGAGCTGCTGTTTATGGAAGCATTCTGGTTTAACCCTGATTTCAGGTACCTCACAGATGTCTAGGTTTCTTTTTAAACCATGTGTATTGCCTGAAATAAGGTATGAGATTATTTTAACCGACTACCAGCATGTCTGATGTCAAGGGGCAATTTAAACAACAGCAATATGATTACCTGCAATATTCAAACTAGGCTACGGGTTGTTGGGCTGTGGGGATGTCAGTTTGGGTTTTTTGTTCTTGAGAGTATGGCTGATATCTCTCCCAAAGTTTCCATTTATTTACTAAAATCTATGCTGGAGATATAGACACAGTGCCAAACAATAGAATTTAGTTTTAATAGTGATGATAATAGGGTTTCTTTTATTATAAAAAAGAGCACAGTAACACATTTCTGCACCATTTGGTGGTCAGTGTATGTCAGGCATGCACTCTATTTGCGCTCTATTGCAAACAGTTTCAGGTATTAACCACTATAGGAGTCAGGTTGTATTTGTTTTGTCACACAGACATATTCCATATTTCTTTGTATAACACTATTGCCTCTTCTAATGAAAAACAATGGCCAATTTTTTTTTTCTTTATTAGTATTTCAGTTTGCTTCTGGAATAATCCAGCTGTAAAAGAGAAGTCACACTTGCATTGACCAATATTTTCTGCCTTGATCTGTTTCATTGTATTCTGTCCTCTTTCCTTTTGATTTGTATAAACACCTGTTTCGTTAAACTCCTACAGTCTCCAAGGATCTTAGCATTTGATATGGTTGATTAGAACATTCTACTGGATAAATTAGCCTCCCACGGTTTCATAGTTCAACTCTGAAAGGGACCACTACATATGCAAATCTAATATATTGAAGAGAAAATACAATAGATATATAAGGCACTTTTCCATTTATGTTCTTTTAAAATAGCAGAACTGGTGAAACTGTTTCATGTCACTTTGTCCAATATTTCTGCATTTGTATGGTTTTTAATCTTAATTTTGTGCTGTGATATGGATGTTCGTTAATTGCACAAATACCCATGAGCTGATGATCCTATGAAGAGAAAGGGGGGAAATAAACATTAAAACCAGTCAAGGAATTTCCTGTTTATTTCTTCTATTCTAGAAATGCAGTTATTTTGGAACTGGGACAATTTCCTGTTGCTTAAAAATGCTGAAACTGAAAGATCAGGAGACTGAAATTCTCTCTCCATGAGATCAGTAATGTCATTGTCAGCAGTGCTTGTCTGGCTCGTCTTGTGCTGCTAATACACCTTAATCCGTCCCAGGGGACCTGAGCTAATCACAGCTCTCCTGGTGGGGCTGTCAGCATGGATTTTGGTTGCTGCTACTGCTCTCCCGGTTTCCCAATTTGAACACTTGTCTTGCTATAATAAACTAATTAAAAAGACAATACTCACTAATTTTCCCCATAAATATTTACTATTCTAGATCTAGAGATGCCATTGTGAAGCTAATCTGTATTTTGATCCATGTTGCAAGGTGCTGGTGGCAGGAGACACTCTGAGCTTTCAGATTCAGTGGTTTTTTTAGGGCTTCTCTATTTTATGCTAAGTCATTTCAAGATTCAACCTCTTGATAATATGCAGAAGCTTTATAGGACATAACTTTTTTCTGCAAAAGCTGTGTTCATTCTTTCCCATTATATCATCTCTATGCATGTGTCTAATAAATATATTTTTGCTCATTACCTTCTGTTCCTCTGAAACAGAAGATCATTTAAGTGATGACTTAAACACTGCAGGTTGTCACTTGGAAGTTTCATATTTGGATTCCGAAGATGAAGACCATGTAGTATTCCAGGGGATGTTTTTATTGTTAATTTGTTGATTAGATCTAAAACTACTTCCACTGGTAGTTCCTGTTTAAGACAGCTCTTTCACTAAAGTATCTTTGAAGGCCATGATAGAGGAGTCTCACTGATGCCTTTAACGAACACTGGTGCAATAATTTAGCTTTTCTGCTTTTGCGTTGTATTTGAGTGCTCCTTTTATGAGTTGGTCTTTGAATAGCCCCACTTGGGAGACTTCCTTTTTCTGAAGTGTTGGTGTGAAAGAAGGGTATCAAGCAAAGGGGGTGCAGCTGTTTTGGCTTTGTACCATCTTGTGCTTTGCTGCTCAACATCTTTTTCAGTCTGACACACCTGGTTACATTTTTAATTATTCAGTTAAATTTTTCTATTTTTTTTTTTCAGTTTAGCATTACTTATTTTTAATTATTAAAATACTCTTTAATTTTCTGGTGTAAGTGTTTTATCTCACTTTTGGTCTTGTTTTACTCATTTCTGTAAGCTGATGTGACCCCATAACCAACTCCGTGCTGCTGTATTTTATCCTTTTAGCTATATACCTTATTTTTATTGTAATTATCTGATTTTTACATTGCTCACCTTTTTAAAGCCAGCCCTTAGTTGTGAGGGTAGTTTTTATCTCCCCTAAAAACAATAAATTAAATATTTCATATTCCTTATTGTAGAATTCCTTTTGTAAGTCAAGACCTACCAGTAGCTTCTGTGTGCATGATACTGGCTCTAAGTTTTTTATCAAGGATTGCTCTTCTTCCTGTGGAGTCTCTGGCTAGTAGAGTAATTTAAAAAAGCAATGAATGTTGAAGAAAAATTCTTACTTGTTTTGTAAAAATAGTATCTGAATTTATTATTACTCTCCAAAATTAATATCTGAAAGGCTATTTGTGTAGTGCACCTGGAGATGTCTTTCCTGCCTTCATAGCCTTTCTAATGTTCCTGCACATTTGCTTCTTTCTGTCCCATTCTGACTACATATTTTAGCACCACAAGATTCCTGATTTGGGCACTAATTGGCAATCCTCACATCTGTGCTGTATTTTGACACACTCATTTACATTACTTGACAATAGACTATAATAATTCTTCAACTTTTGTTTGTCTTTCTCCTCTGTGCTTCTTTTCCTTTTTGTTATAATCCTTTAACTAAATTAGTGGTGTGCTTTTTCCATTTTAGACTCCAAACATTTGCATTAGATATGCTTAGTTTTGGCTTAGCTCCATATTTTCGCATGTTTTGCTTAATTGCAATTACTTAAGAAGTGTTCTTCATTATTTCCTACATTTGTTGGCTTATTCTATTTGGGTTTTTTTTCTGAGATGGAGTTTTTATTACTTCATTACCAGAAAAATACTTCATCTCAACCTATATGCTCCACCTACCAACTCTTCCAGTCTCTCCCATCTTCCATCTATACAAAAGCAAAACAAACTCCCATCTTCTCTAATCTTCTAAATTCTAGTGCTGTTTTTGGCAGCCTGCTCCTTTTGTTTGTTTCCTGTTACGTAGTTTTATTTCTTTGATCTGTTAGTATTGGAATGAGAAGGTACCACATTTAATAAAACCTAGTTGATAAAACTCAATCCCTGATATTTAAGGATTCATGGTGGGGATGATTATTTCCATGTACAGCATCATGTAGCAAGTTAATCTCACATGGAATAGGATAAATCCTTACACGCTAAGGTTGTAACTTCATTTTACTGCTGGGAATCAGGAATTAGTATACTTTAATATTGAGCCAAATAGTGACTCTGAGTGTGAATAATTCAGCTTTTCAGACCTAGATTGCTAATAATAATGGCCTTGCTAGCCAGTATGTTGGGACAGTCTGTACCCTGAGTCATTCTAATATGCAGCTGCAAGAGACACAGCTTAACATCAAACAAGAGACTGATTTACAGCAGGCAGAAGTGTAGCTATATATTTCAAATATATTTTGAATACTGAGGCCTTCATAACTGAATGCGTGTATTTTTCCAGGCCTCTTTGAATGTGCAGAGTCTATAAAAAATTCAGGATCATACAGATTGCAGTACCAGAGAAAATTGTCCCAGCTGCCTGCTCATTCATTCATCCAGCTTAGTCATCCAAAACACACAGGGATGACTGTATAGGTGCATTAAGGATCCTTATTTTTCAAGGCTATATCCTGCCTGGTTTTCACAGATGTTTTGTGACAGTTGCTTGAACTGTCCATAAATTCAGAAACCAGTAGCTCCTGGTTCCTGTTCTGGGCCTTTGTGGGAGTATGTGTGCATTACTGCCCCTAGAATAATGGCTGTCTCCCAAAGCATCTCAGTTGCTTTCCTTTGACTCATTACAAGGATATCTCCTCACAGAATTATGTGGACACCTCTGGTGTATGGTGTACCTACAATTTGCCTCAGCCTCGTGCTACAATGAGCTAGCTAGCTTAGAAACTGAAACAGTGATAGGGAAAAAATAAGAGGGAGAGGAGGAACAAAAAGAAAATTAATACAAGCCAGAACCAGTGCACAAGTAAACTAAAAAAACCCAAAACTAAAACCAAAAAACCCCACAACCACAAAACACACACACACACAAAGAAGAAAAAAAAAGAGGAAATACATGTCATAAAGACTTGTATATCTGTCACTTTAGTAGCTGAATTTCCCATCAACTTCCATTGAGATCCGATTAGCTCTGCAGGGAGCAATATAAGTGGGAAAGCATTAGATGTAACTGAACTTGTGATAAATCCTCCTGCAGCCAGGCATTAGTCAGACATATACTGATCTAATAACTAGTCGTGATTACAGTTTAATCCTGACTGGGACTTTCAGAATTAGGGATAAAATGGATCGTTTAGTGTTGACTTTTACAATTCCCCAGGGTAACAGTGTGGGGTTCTCATTAGCTAAAGGAATTATTCAATTGGAGGCTGCAGCCATGGAACTGCGTGCTTTTGGCACGACTGGGATCATTAGTATTGTCACAGAGGTGTGTCTGAATGACTTCTAAGTCAGGTACTAGTTCCATCCAATGTAGTAACTTCCTAAGCACCTTACTGAACATTTTTATATCTATGATACCAAGTTTAAAACTTGAGTTGGCTTTCTGATTTTCGATTTGGAAGAATCCTTCTTGCCCCACTCTCCCAGACATGATAGGCATTGCTGAAGGGCTTCATTCCTCTGGTGCCTGAAAGTAGAGCTGCAGTATAATGAATCTCTGGTGTTCTTCACGATGTTGGGTGTGAGGAATAAGAGAAAGTAGTAATTTATATTTATGGTTATTATTACGCCTTAAATTATGCACCTCTGGTCATTAGAGTTAAGATTGTTTGTGTTACTGCCTTGCCTGTGGGATCTGGGCTACATGTCTGTGATTCACTGGGGTTAGGATCTGTCATTTTTCATGGCTCAGCAAAAGAGAAGGTTAGGGAGCACACTCTCTTGAAAATGGAGATTTAATTGCTCAGTTGAATCAAGATTTTCTCATAAAACTCTTGATTTTCATTTTTTTTCAATCAAAAATTAATCACTTTAGGGAAGATATAGGATAAACCAATACTTCTTGAGTGACTCCACATACTTTTAAGCAGTTTTTAAGATTTAACTGAATGTACTTTGTACTATAAACAGACATTATTGTTGAACACTTCCAGTGCACATGTGTTTGATTTCTACAAGGGTCACATGCAGTGTATATTCTAAGATTATAAAGAAACTTAGCATTAATGTTATTAGTTGAAAAATCAACCTGACACTGCCATCTGTTTGGTGGAATCACAGAAAATGATGTTTGCTTAGTACTTTCTTAGGTAGTGATATGTCTTAAACGGTTTAGAGCTGGGATCATTACAGATATATATATTTCTTTTTCCAAAGCCTAGTGTGTTTTCTTTGTCACCCTGATAACTCCTAAGTAATTTTCAAGATCTATCAATATGTATAATACCAAATCTTATATCCATAACAAATATCATTCAGAATATTTCTCATGTGGATATAAGCAAAAGTTTGCAGACTTGGTCACTAGAGGGATATGAAAATAAAATACATAATTGACAATTCTAAAGACAGATGCTGTTTTGCAGGTACTTTTGCGTTTCAGATTTCTAAAGTTCTCTACCTATAATAGTTTTCAGATTGAAATTATCCTGATATATTTCATGTCACCTTTTTGTTTGTTTGTTTGTTTCTGTTCCCTAAAATATCTTTTGGGTTTCCTGAAGACATAGAATCATAGAATGGTTTGGACTGGAAGGGACCTTAAATGTCATCTGGTTCTAACCCCCTGCCATGGGCAGAGACACCTCAGGTTGCCCAGTGTCCCATCCAACCTGGCCTTGAACACTGCCAGGAATGAGGCATCCACAACTTTTCTTGGCAACCTGTTCCAGTGCGTCTCCATCCTCACAGTAAAGAATTTCTTCTCAATATCTAATCTAAACCTACTCTCTTGTAGTTTGAATCCATTCCTATTTGTCCTGTCACTACATGCTCTTGTAAAAAGTCCCTCTCCATCTTTCTTGTAGGTTCTCTTCAGGTACAGGAAGGCTGCAATGAGGTCACCCCAAAGCCTTCTCTTCTTCAGGCTGAACAATCACAATTCAGTCAGCCTTTCCTCATAGCAGAGGTGCTCCATCTCTCTAATCATCTTGGTGCCTCCTCTGGACTCAATCATAGAGGTCCATGTCCTTTCTGTGCTGGGGACCCCAAGGCTTGGGGTGCAGCACTTGGATGCAGCACTCAAAGTATTCTCTCACTGTCTCAGAAATTGTGGGTTACAATGAAGTGGATGTCTGATTTAATTTTTAAAATGTAATGATTTCTGGGGCAAAAAGGTGAAGAAATCTATATTCAGCTAGTAATTCTCATTAGTTCCGAAGAAAAAACACCAACATAGAAAAGAAGTGGAGTTAGGGGACTAACTGATGGATGAAGTTCTCTCTGCAGCTCCATTTTGGGTTAAGGAAGAGTTGTTTTTTGGGAAAAGAGAGCAGAAGTGATGAATCCAAGGTGTAAAAGATGAGTTAGAAAGAGGAATCTGATCTGGTGTGGGTGCTGAAAGTGCAGACAGAAAAGCCTTGAACAGTCTGTCAGTTCAAGTTTGGTACTTGGCTATTATTATATAAGCTCAATAAAAATGTCTTCCCAACTCATTCCTGCCAAAGCACAAACATCCTATAGACCTGTTTAGTACCATAAGAACCTCTTGTGAGATCCTAATGTAGAGCTTGGTGCACATTACTGGGGTAGGGGTCCAGCCATGGTGGTGCCAGAGCCATCTGGTATCACCAAACCTTCCTAACCTGGAAGGAGACATGGGGACCTGAGGTCATCTGTCTGGGCGACCTGGTGACCTGGAGGATGAGCCCTGGGGGAGATGTCTCGCTCCTGCATCCATGAAAGCAGAGAGGGCTGGACTTGAAGATCCATTTCTCTCCAGCTTTACACCTTAGAAATTACTGCTGAAGATCTGCTCTGGGGAAGAGGAGAACCTGAGACTGATGCCTAAAATTCCCTGGAAAGGAAAAAGGCTCAAAACAACATTAGTGGAGATAGCAGAGGAGTACCTTTATTTAGAAGCTTCTAGGTGCACACCAGAAGTGTGTGTACACGTGGTTCAGTGATGTTACAGTTTTGATAACTTTTTACATATGATATGTAAAACCAAACTGTAGTACCCATTTCTCCTGGTGCCCATGCTCAGAAAGTTCTGAACTGCCCCTTGGAGCCTCTTCGAGGGCTCTGGGCCTTCTCTTCTGTTTTGCCTACAAGCTGTCTTGCAGGTGCTTCCTCAAAGCACTGTGTTCTTGGCAAAACTCAGAAACATGTGAGGAAGTGCCCAGTGATCTCGAAAGACCACCTAATACGTGCCCAATCCAGGGAAACCTACATCATTCTAAAAATTCTAGAAAATCTACAAACTACACTAAAATCTTTAGGTATCAGGGCCGTCTTCACCCAGGATGGGCCACATCTTCAGAGCCCTCCCCAGTTAACTGATTCCTTTGCTGCTGCTTGGCACCTGGGAGCTGACTTGCACCCACACATGGCATCTGGTCCATGGGATCCAGACCAGTTGAGAAATCAGCTGAACGCCTCTTCCCTGTCACTTTGTCAGCAGAATTACACTGGCTTCAGTAAAGTAAATTCTAATTTACAATTGTTGTAACTGCAAATTGAACCGCACCCACTACTGTGATGAATATAAGTGTGGGAGTTTTTTTCCATACAGGCATAAAAAATGGATGTTTATTTATATATTTATGATAGTGTATAGAATATCACTTACAATAGAAACTTATTTAAATTCCAAGTGGTGTCAGAAGCACTCCTGCTGTCACATAAGGTAGTCTGTTTTCTGCATAAACATTGTTTAATAACAGAATGTTTAAAATAAGTACACATAACAACCTGTCATTCCAACTTCAGTGCTTTTGTGTTAATCAAGAAATTCTTTTTTTAAGATGTGCATGGCAACGATTGTGTTGCTACAAATATGAAAGCACAAACCATTTTTTTTATGGTATATGTTTGTCTGAAAATCTCTTTGGTGAATAAAAGCAAAGCAAAAGGATCTTGAGCCTCTCATATATTGAGGTGATCCATCTGTTACACCTGCTGAGACATTTGTCACCATCTGATGAAATGACCCTATATATCGAAGAAAAGATTTATTTTCAGATATTTTTTCACAGCCATAGTTCTGAAGGATGAAGAAAAACCTGAAGTGCTGAGAATTATAATGTTAGCCTAACTGCTGAATGAAATTATTTAATTTATTCTAGTGTGAAGTAACCAGGATTCTGATCTCATGCAATGCTTTACATTTGACTGTAATGTGGTTTGTTGCAAAATTGCTGTAATAAGAGTTGCAAATATCTGTCAGGGAGAAGAGACTAATTAAGAAATAAAAGCCTATTTAGGAAAATCCAATGCAGTGCTTAAATATGTAGATCCTAGAGTCCCGATAAGCTGCACCCGGACAGCCTCTCCTGAATGTTCCACCAGGTTCAGGGGCTCAATTAAATGGCAGAAGATGATATCGTATCTCTGGGAAGCCAGGTCTTCTATAGCATTACTCAAGGAACTCATTTAAGTGTGAAGGCATCATAAACATTACCCCAGCAATGGGCTCCCAGTGATATAATTTCTCCTTTAGTAACCAAGGATAATCTTCCTTTCAAAGAAAAACTCTCTGATGGCAGACATTTTCTTTAGCAAGAAGATAATACTAATTCTGTGGACTTTGTCTGAACTTTACCCTTTCACTGAAGCTGTGGCTTATCCTATAGCTTTTTTGAACTCCTCCAATACTGTTTTAAGGAATGTTTTAGTAGGAAACAATTTTGTTATTTTCTTATAAGCAGAATTATTTTAAGTATTCGAGGTTATCTTTTTAGTGAACGAGTTGCTATAAGAACAGATATGCTCCTGTTAATTTTCAAGGCACCTCCAGGAATCAGCTATCATAGGATTTGACTTGTCATCTGGAGCAAGCTGCCTTGCTATATATTCCTATCTATAGATAAAGCATAAAGAAATGATAATAATTTAGATTAGACACGTAACTTCTAGAAGCTAAAGCTGAGTCTAACTTCTAATTGTTGTTTTAAAAGAGTCATTCTTGTTGTTCAGAACCCTTGATTGCTTCCAATTGCCTGTGATAGAAATCTATTTAAATCAACCTCTTTTCATTCTCCTGTTTCAGCAGCTGAAGAGCTGCTATTTGTCAATCCCTTTCACTAGCAGTGTCAGTATAAATTCTTTTATGCCTATATTGATGCCGTCAAAAAGAGGTGGCATGGAGGTGGTTTGGGGATGCTAAAACTTCATGAAGGATCAAGAGGAAGCTGGAGAGTTTCAGGGAGGAGAAATCCATTGAGGGTTTCTATGTATGCAGAGATGACCTGTTGATCTGGAAACAGTGAAAGTATTTGGTGTGGTTGCCTTGTTCTGAAAACCTTCCCTAGCATCCTCTTTTGGCACTTGATCCAGACAGGATCCTGGGGTAGAAGATCCCCTGCTATGTAGCACTGTGCCTGTATTAACGTTTTTAAAGGACTTCGACCTTGTGAACGTATGAATTAACAGTTCAGTAAAGACATCAAAACCAACCATAACACTGCTGCTTCCTTTGAGAACACACACAGAATCAGTCTGGAGCTCAAAAGGCAATGCAGGAAGAGCCGTGCCTTGCCAGTAGTGCTGATGGAGACTTTCCAGTGTGCAACTGGACTTGCCTACCTCACAGTGGCCTTTTTAGCCACCAACGTGCTTGCAAGCGTGGGTAGAGCCCTTCCCAAATCTTCATTTGTGAAGCCCGGCCATGATGATGATGATGATGAAAGACAACAAAGTGCAGGGCTGGATTGTTTTACCCGAGAGATCTGATTTCCAGAGGATGGGGGGACACCAATTCTTAGCAGATTCCTGTGGAAATAAATCACAAGGAAGGTGTTTGTTGCTTTTGGGTAGGCTGCAAGCACCACTCACACCATCTGTTCGTTAACTGCCTTCTGAGGAATATTCCTCATGGTTCTCTCTCCTGCAGCCTGGATATATTTCTTTTTCACAGGGCTGACCTCGTTGGGGCGTTTGTGGAGAGCACAGAAGAGTGTGTGTGGGAAGTGCCTGGATTGGCAAAGAGTTTGATTCCCCTTTGCTTGGAACCACAGATCAAAGGCTTCTGTAATTTTCACAGGTAGTAGTATTTTTCTAGTACCTCCATCTGACAAAATCAGGTTGATGCACACACATATACAGTGCACACACACATGCAGATGTATCCCTGTATCCATTACACAGGCATGGATTTTATTCTTTCCTTTTGTTTTCTCTGAAGTGTTTTGAGGCTGAAATTATACAGAGATTTTTGTCTTTCTTGTTTATAGAGAGATGCTAAACCTTTCAATGGAACATTGTGACTCCTTTTTAATACACTGTTCAGAAGAAAAACAGTGCATATTGTTGAAATGACAGAATTTCAAACCCTGTTTTTATTCTATGTGCCTGCAGTTTGCAGGATAAAATAGAAACAAGTTTAACAAATATGAATTTATTTCAGCTATGAACATGATTGGTTTTAAATGCTCTTGATGACTCAATATCCAAATATACAGGGTTCCTAAATCCATGTCTCCTCTAAAAATCCTTGCTGTCATAATACCTACCACAAAAAAGTAGTGACTACATCCCTGAAACCAATTTTAAAGATTCATAGATTTTTGGTGTTTACTTAGAGGTTATTAATGCACTGTCTTTAAGCTTCTGATTTTTCTGGCTCCTACCAGTTCAGCAGATGGGCTTTCATTACCTCCAGTGAGTGAGACTGTTCAGATCAGGTGTTTTGGGTGATGTAGTTGGGTCTATTGTACACAAGGTGAAAGTATAGACAAGGTATCAGTGTGCCTCTCAGAGAGAAGTTGAGCAGAGGAGATACGAAAGGAATGTGTGCAGTTCTCAACATGCTACCATCACCTCATTTGAAATTGTTGCTGAGGGACACCTTTAACAGGGTTCTGGTGGGCAAATCTCTGCTTATAAGGTTTGTTTAGGTGCCTTAAGGTGAAAAGAAAAAGATGGACAAATGCATGGAGACCTGTTTCTGGATATCCAATCTGCTGGTAAACAAGCATGTGTTGTACTCAAAACTAATCTTAGAATTCATAGCTAGGATACTTGAAGCATCCAACAGGAGTGCTCACTGCACTGCAATTTCTGGTGCTGGTGTTTTTTAAGGTCATTTATAAAGTTATGTATTTTTGCTTGTGCAACAGTTGTCCTAACTGCCTTTTAGAGTTCTTGTTATCATCTTAGCCATCACCAAACACAGAGATAACCTCAGGGGTTTTATTCCAAAGAAAAAGGTATTGGCCACTGTTAACCTGTGAAGACTATTCCAGCATTAAATATGTCTGGTCTTGTCCACAACAGAGAATATTCATCCTAAACCCTTTCCTAGCAGCCAGTTTCCCAGGTAACAAAGGCAATGATACAAGTCTCTGCTACGAATTAGACCAGGGTAAGTATGGAGCCATATTGCTGACTTAATTTGAGGCTAAATTCTGAGGTACCTGGAAATAAAACTGGCATTAGTAGCACTACATGATCTCTTATTGAAATCTTTTTTCACTTCAGGTAATAATCCCTGATCAGTGAGCCAAATAAAGCCCCAACCCGCTCCATGCCCCCTTCTGTCTGCAGACCCCTGGCTCTCACCTCTGTCAAATGATTAAAATGCAAGGCATGTCCAGTGATATGAAAATATTTGTGTTTGTTCCTGGATCATTGCCATATCACCCCAGGATAAGGCTTTTTAGCATGTCTGGAAGAGGGTGTGTGTCTCTTCTTCTGAGTAGGATACATTCAGTGAGGATTTCTCTCAAAAGTATCCTGATTCCCTTCCACATTTTTTCTAGGGAGCCAATCCCCACATAATCCTATTAAAATTAGAGTTAGATTAAACTAAAGTTAAATTAAGGCATATCTACCAATGATACTTAACAAAGTTTCAGTGAGGATTATAGCACCAAAATTGGAGAGACATGCAAATCAAATTCCCCTGCCTTGTCACCCCTTGGATGCTTCCCCAGGCTTCAGGCACACCTTGCACTGCCCTTGCCATGTGTCCATAGAATGCCTGTATTTAATTGCCTGTCCCTTACATGTGTAGCAGGTGGTCCTTCATTTCTTACCCTCTGTGCTCTCAGCTCTGAATTAGATGAGCATTGGTTCAGCTTTTCATTTTATGATTCTTTACTTGCTTTTTTCCCGGACTTTCTGTAAGCAGTGGAATACTATTTGGCTTCATGCCAGCAGTTGCTGAATTGAGGTTGCTCTTTTCAATCCAGGATGCTCAAGAGAGAATAGCCAAATAATAAAGCAGCACATGATCTGTGTTTAGCAATTCAGTTTGCTCACTTCAGTTTGTAATCCATAGGTGTTTTTCATGATTCTGCTAATTCAAACATCAGCACTACTTGCACATAATTTCATGTGGGTTTTGACAGGCCAAGTATTTGGAGTTTATAGTATTATTTAAGCAAATTTTGTCACACAAATATTCAAGTTCTATCATGACTCAACACTGCAGTGGATAGAACCCAAAATTAGAAATACTTGTAATTAAAATACCATCATTGTCATCTAATTGGCTGCCCATCTGAATCAGGCTGAGGTCCACAGAGATAGAGTTTCAGACTCTGTGCAAGTTCAAAAATTTCTACGTGTTTCTTTATCTTAGACTCACTTGGTTGCTTAAAGCTTGCTTCACCACACTGTAATAGATGGAGACTCATTTTGCTTTAAAGAACATACAATAATTGGGAGAAGTATCCAGGCCTCACACACACACATGAAATTCTGCCATGGTCTCAAGGCATCAAGCCAACACCAGAACGGCTGCCACAGCATCTCATGCCCTGCCTCTTCCCCTGCTTGCCAAAATTGGGCTTGCATGAGTGCCAACATCTGGTGCAAGCCATACTGTACCTTGGATCTGTGCCTTGCCACCACCTGGAAGAAAGACTATAAATTGGAGCTTGGAACTGAAAGGCATTTGATTTTGTGAGCTGCAGGGAACATAACATTTCTGTTTGTGTCTGCTGCTCTGGGTGTTTCATGTTAGATAATAAACTGAGAGGACTGCATGTATCTAAATCTAAACTAACTCCTTAATGATGGAACTTTTTATGAATTAGTCCACAGCAGCTAGCAGTCAAACCTAATGGCAGCAGATGGACTTCGTGCTGCCCATTCCAAACCCTCTGCTAGCTTGCTACTCCCTCCAAATTCCACTCTGGTTGTGACCTCTTTGTTTTAAATTCAAGCACAGTTACCTTCTTTTCCCTAAAATTTGCTCAGTTGCTTTACCCAGAGGGTTCTGTTGCAAGGATTGCAAAGGCTTAGTCTGCTGCTGGACCACTGTATCCTCTCTGCCTTCATTGTCCTTCCAGCATACTGGCTTCTGAGCAAGCATCCAGCTTCTCATCTGTATTCTCAAATTTCCTGAAGGATTGTTTTCAGCACTATCACCACATTTCTTCTTTAGGAGGTTTCTGATTTGTCCTCTCTACATTGCCATGTGCCCTAGAATGCTATGTAGCCTCATCATCCAGACAGGAAACCTTCCCTCTCTGTGAGTCTGGGTCCTTTAAAAGAGAGTAGGTAATAATAAAAAACAGGCCTGGACATGCAATTATTATTTAGACAACCTGCAAGTATGGACCGTGGGCTCCACAGCTTTTGTTATAGCAGCTTCACTGTTTGGTTTTGGTTTTTTGTGGGGAGTTCTGGGAGGATGGTGTTTTTAACTTTTTTTTAATTGACCACTTGATAGGGAGGATTTTTGTATCTCTGTGCCTTATGACGTTTGTTGATAAGACAGTGTTAGCAGTAAACACAAAGCACGTGGCATCTGACAGCTTTTGAGTGCCAGTTTCCCCTTGTTAGAAGACAAATACTACGTAGTTTCTGTCACACTGTCTCCTGGGCTTTTGGCGAGCGTTCCTGGGCAATGAAGGAGCTGTACCAAATCTGATGTTCCTTACCTGTGCTGGAAGAAATCAGACATATTATTCCAGAATATCCCAAGAAAGTATCAAAGCCCAATATCAGACTGCAGCTGTGAACATTTTCCTGTGGCACTCTGAACAAAAGGCCATGTCCCTAACCATCTCGGTGTGCCTCAGGGATGGGAATAGAGCAAATTGAATCATCAAACAGAAAGCTACACCCTCCCAAGACTCTACTATTCTTATTCTGTAGGGAGGCTGCTATCCCTCAGCTAATGAGTTCTCTCTCAAGTAGGTCATTTCAGTTACTGCCATACCATGGACCACTCTAAAGTAGATCAGATATTGGGAGAGAGAGAGATTTAATTTCTTTAGTAATTCATTCTGTGAGGCTCTGAAGTAAATGAGTACATTAAAAGTGGTTCTATAAAAGAGACACCCTCACCCCCGAGTATTATCACAAAACTGATTTTGCTAAAATAAATCAAAGCATAAGAAAATTTAGAAAGGATTCAGCATGAAAAAGTACTATGCCATTTTGAAATTATTTGGTACAACAGAGAGAAAAAAACCCCACAGATTATTTCTCTTGTTCTTGCAAAAAATAGATCCACTTCTGTGAGTATCAGACTTGAAACATGTCTAGAGTATCAGATATAATCAAAGGGATGGGAATGCTTTGCTGGCATTTGCAAATAGATGTTGTGCTCTCCTCATTTACAAAATCTTCTCAGATGTTGTACTTCAAGCCTCTCTGGATATTTGATTCTGTGAACGGCTGCTGAACATTCAGATTGATTGCTTCTCCTTCACATACTGCTGAAGAGTTCTTTGATGCCTCTGAAGTCTGGTGGGATTTATATTTGAGTACCATCCTGAGCCTGTGTTCCAGCCCAAAGCCATGCTGTGGATTCATGCTCTGATCCATCCAGGCCTTGAACACTTCCAGAGATGGAGCATCCAGAATTTCTCTGGGCAACCTTTTCCTGCCTTCACCTTGCTTCAATAATTGCTATCTTCAGAGTGGTTCAGTAATTGTTAAAACTGGAAAATAGTACTTCGTACTTTTCCAAAGTACTCCTGCAAAAATTTAACACACCCCCCTCCCCTTTTCTTTTTTTTTTGATGCAACTTTTATGAGAAGGGCTGTTTGACAACCTACCCTGAAGAACTTCTTCAGCCCTGTCCAGTCAGTGCTTGATAATGCTGTGCAATGCTGGGTTTGGTTCAAGGTTAGAGCTGAACAGAAGCCCCTGTAATTTGCCAAGGGACTGGGTCAACTCTTAAGTCTCGCTTGTATCTCTGGAGCAGTCATTTGAAGGAATGTTTTCCTTTTGGAAAACCATACAGGCTATCATTATTTTTCGGCAAAATAATTTTTTTTCTTAAATAATTGTGATCAAAAGCAGTGATTTGTGTGGTTGTTTTAACTGTCGTGACACTTTGGTGCATGATGAGGCTTTTAGGCTCAGACATCAGTATGGCCCCACCACTGAAGTGGTTCTGGCTGCTAATGCAAAACTGCAGTTTTTAAGTCCTTCCCTCACTTTCTCACTATGTTAGTTCATATGAAAGATTTTTTGAATTCTCTAATTAGCTGAAACGTTTGCTAACGAGGTAATAATTCAGAAATTAAATATATGCTACACAAAATGTAATAAAAAATGTAAATCAATAAAATGCAATTGTGGCTGGCTATTTTATACTTCAAAACCATCTAATCAGTATTGAATAGAAGCAGCAATTTTTAATGCATTCAGTATTATTGCAGAAGATCTCAGGCAGGGCACATTAATTTTCACATTAGAGACGGGCTGTTGGAGAAAATGTAACATTTTAGATGTAGCAATGCTTTCTTCTAGGGAAGGAAAAGTTCAGAAGTTTTACTTGACACAATGTAAGGTTCCTTTAAAAAGTACAGTTTCTACCAGCATATTTTAATAAAGGGAAACCTAAGGATAAAAGTCTTGGCTTTCTTATGAAATTTGGAAAGTCACAACACACTGTTTTGTAGACACTTATGCAGACTGAAATCCTGAAATTAATGGCTGTAATTTAAACACAACAGCCTATTCAGCTGTGGAAATGGGAGCCTGGTTTTTAATTTGAACAGTGGGACAGAATGCAATAATGTCATAAGTAAGTGCAGGGACCAGTTGTAGTGATGATTTGACTTTGCAAAGTGGCTCCACCAAGAGCATTTGCTGTACATCATCTGCCTGAGTGATAGATCAGACAGAAGGCAGTCAAGGGATTTCTCTGTCCAGGTTAGTCCTGGGGACCCTGGGGCTTTGAGGTTTAAAGTGTTGCACTCTTTGCCTGTTTGTGGAAATCTCCTGTTCATACCCACACACAGTCAACTTCTTGTATTCTTCTTTTTAAAGCTGTTTTCCAGGTATATCTTAGGGTGGATATTCTAACAAGTGTTTCAGCAGGTCTTTCAGGTGTATCTTCTACAAAATGTCCTTATGTCCTGCATTTTGCTGTGAACCTTCAGTACCTTTATTTGGCCACTCATTTAAATGCCTGATTCAGAACATATTGTTGTTGCTTATCTCTTTTTTCGTCTTTTGTTTTCAAACTTCAGACTCTTCTACTGCACTTCAACATGATACCAGTAGAGCTTTAAATTCCACTCTTTTAATTCCTTCATTTCTTGACTGTCAGCACTACCAATTTTTTCTTGGATGTAGGCATGTAAGAGCACAGAGCAAAATAATCAAAAACAAACTTCCAAATTCATTGAAGTATTTTCTCTGCAAACAACTACCCACACTGACAGTTCTGCCTTAAGATTTTTAGTTATTAGTTGCAGTCCAGTAGCATCAATGGATCTCAGAGGGAACTCTATTGCATCACAGACTGAATAAATATGAAGACATACTTTTGCTCCCCAAAATACATAGTGTAAAGGCAGTCTACATAAAGAAGTCAGGTAGGACTAAGTTGTTGTCTTGATGGGGTTTTCCTGTGAACTTTCAGTAAGGTGATGGGTGCTTTTTTTGACTGGAAAGCAGTGTGAAATTATGTCCCTACATGCATATTTAGACACATGTAACATTCAGAAAAAAGCTCAGAAGCTGATGTTGATGCTGCTTCACCAGTCTGGAAATCCACATCCAGCTATTTGAGACATGAATAATTGAAGGATCTACATTCTTCCCTTTTTTCATTTACAGTCCTGAAAACACCTAATCTTAATATATTAGAATCATAGAATGATTTGAGTTGGAAGGGATCATAAACATCCTCTAGTTCTAACCTCACTACCATGTACAGGGACACCTTCCACTAGACCAGGATGCCCAATGCCCCATTCCACCTGGCCTTGGACACTTCCAGGGGTGGTATAGAAGGCTGAACCATAAGGAGTTAATGCATTGTTGTTCCTCAAATTCCAATGACCATTCAAGTGGGCAAGTTAGAACAGGATGTGCCTGGAAAGGCAGGTCCATACGATGGTAGGGCTGCACCTTTCTGGAGCCAATTTTCCTGTTCGGGTCCACGATGACCACACAACACACAGCTGTGCAGTCACAAGAAACATGGAGAAACAGCATTTCTAGAGGGGGCTATGGTCCACCAAGGACCCCAGAGCACTCCCAACTCTCTTCAGGAGTTTTCCGTCAGAAAACTGTGCAGGCCCCCTAGTGTTGCATCAGACAGTGCTGCAGAGTCCCCTCCCCTGGGGAGAGATCTAGGCATTCCCATGCCTGCTTGAATGCCCAATGAACTTTTTGTTTCATGGGCCCCCACCCCAATGGATTAAAACTACAACCATCACTCCAATCACAGACATCAAAATCGCAGCAATCAAGTCTTGTATCTGGATCCCCAGATGGTGATATCTTTCCTCTGCACTATCTACTAAGTACCCTTTCATTCTTTTCCTTTTCCATTTGTATTTTCTTAATGAATTTTTATACTTTTATAGAAAATAGCCAAGATGGCCATACACCTTCTTTCTTCTGCAATTAAATATATTTCAAATAAGTCTGCCTCATATATACACGAGTCATTCAGTGTTGTTTCAGTCTAGTCACCCCGAGGGATTTATTACCAGGGACCTTAGTTACCTTGTCTCTGAGGTGGGTTGTATCCACAACTTCTCTGGGCAACACGTTCTACTGCCTTACCACCCTCACAGTAAAGAATTTTTGTCACATATCTAACCTAAATTTCCTGTCTGAAAATATCTCACTGGCTTTATAACAACCTCCAAAACTCTACTACTACCCTTTATTAATAAGAGGGAAAATTCTACTATTTTTTCTCTGGTACAATTTTGCTTTTCCCAATGAAGCCTGAATAAAGCCTGAATTCTGAATAATGTTGATATATTGGCTCACTTAGAAAAGCATTGTTAGCAGCTGATTGCTTATATAATCTCCTTGGCAATTTTTTTTACATTTAGGTTGTCCTTATTTTGTTACAAGAAAAGAACATGGAGGTTTTTCCTTCGATTTGGTCCATTAATTTTCCTAAGTCATTTGGACAGCAAGGTATTTAATCAATCTCCTATGCGGTTTCAATGAGACACTATTTCTAAAGAACCTAAATTGAGTGCTTTTATTCTAAGGCTGAAGGCATTCATTAGAAACAGGCCACGTTATCCGTGAAAGATTAATACCCGTATGAACAAGAAGGAGTAATGTAATCAGGAATAGTAGTCTCATAGCATCATAAAAAATGAGGCTAACTAAAAATCACAGTAAAAGAGATGCAGAGGTTTAAACAAACCCCCCTTGCTGGTTCTTTTATCATTAACAACAAATTAAAACTAATTACCTTTTAATGACAGAACAGAGTCTCATGTTCCAGTCATATTTTGTGGTGATTATGAAGGCAGGTGTGGAGCAATGGGAATGCTCAACTAACACCCGTGAAAGACATGAATGACTAGAATTAGTTCTATATGTTGAGCTAATTTTCTTTCAGGTTTTCCATTCTGTATGGAAGTAGGAGGATTTATATATGCCTTTCTCCCCAAAGATATTCTGTTCAGAGAAGTACATTTTGGTGATTTGTAGGCACACAGCAATCTGAGGATGCATTCAAGCTGCATACGTTCCCCTGAATTTCTAGGAACTGTAATGATAGAGAAGGTAAAGAGCAACTCCAAAATTGCAGATGCCCATTCAGCTTTCTTTTGTTAAATTTTCTAATATTATGTTAGAGAATGAAGAAGCCTTTGAAACAGCCAAAGAAGCAAAAAATTGAAATCAAAACTTTGATTACACTTTGCTGCAAAGTCTGTTTCTAATCAGCAGGCTTTTGATTTTGCTCTACGTGGTATATAAAATTTTGCTGAGTATTTGTTTTTCTTTTTTATCTGTATGAGTGCTGAATGCTCTTGCTGTCATACATGGGCATAATGGAACTCAATTCTCAATCATATTGGTTAATAATTATTTCAGTTTTGTTTTAATTTTTTTCTTTTTCATTGAGACCCAAAAAGATCAACTTTGCTGGCCAAGCAATCTTTTCTTGACTCACAAATATCAGTAGGGAAAACAGCTCCCAGGAAAAAAAAATGTATTCCAAAGAAGAGACTTTTAAAAACTGCTTCACTGAACGAAGCATTAAATATAGGAAAACAATGCAGAAATCAGTAGAAATGGTGTTAAAGAATTACTTAATAGAGATAATCTTGTAAACTTAATGAAATGTGAAAGTTTTTTTGAGGTTGAGACTAGTATGTGGCAAGCTGAAAGGAGAGTAGTGTGTCATTGCACCTGCAGATGGGAACCTCAGCATGGATTTGAATTCTGTGTCAGAGGAATCCTGCCCTAGGGCACTCTCATTATGGGTGTGTTTATTTTCTCCTGTCTGTTTCTAAATGGGGAGATAAAGAATTCATCTTTCCTACAATCCTTTGCTGAAGTTTTCTTTGCATTCCCCATCTCTTGATTTTCCTTTCAGACAATTTAAACCAAAATGTTTTACTGACAAATATCTTACTCAACAAACTACAAACTACTGCCTGAGTATGTTTCTAATTTATTGCTAGAATATCAACATTCTTTTGGTTTTAAATTTGCACAGATTCTAGCCCAAGAGAACTGTGGCATATGACTTCTGATATTTCTCAAGATCGACTCTCTTTTCATACAGAAAGACTCTTAACAAGCAGTCTGACATTTTCACGTGAGTCAAGCTCTCACTTCAGATCAAAGCATGTTTGTGCTAATCACGCAATGCCAAAGACTAAAACTGAACAGAGGGTTGGATTCTGCCAGGAGCTCTCTGAGCAAGGTGCCAGAAGGATGCCTTGGTGTAGGACCTTCTGTCACCTCAGTACAGGAGATGTGCTGGGAGTGAGGTTAGTGGGCTAAACCTTACTGTGCTCCACTGGACCCCCCAACATCATTTCCACAGTCGTGACTTAGTTGTGAGGCAATTATGCATTTAAGCAATTAAAACTATCATCCATTATATTGAAAGTTCTAAAACTTCTCATATAATTGATGTCACTCTTGTCCAGAGAGAAGGTTTTGGGTCCAGTGGAACAGAATAAGATTCTCAGATTTGAAAATTAAGTGCCTGACTTTTACTGCTTCCTTCCTCCCTCAGAGGTGATTTTCCACCCCAACAAACAGATATGCAAATCCTAAATGGCTTGAAAATAAATTCTGTGCTTTTAAACAAATGTAGCTTGAAATGTAGCAAAGCATCGTCAGATCCTTCTCTCTGTAATATTATAAGGAGCACAATGATACAATTTTCTTGAAAACACTAACAGTGGTGAACAAGACTTTACATAAACCAATGAAAACAACGGGGTTGAGTGGCAGAATATAAATGCAAATTTTGACCAGGAAATCAATTTCTTCTTTGTCTGTAATCATACGAAACTAACAAATAGTAGAAAAGCACTCAATACCAGTTTCAAATAGAAAAACATTGGTAGCAAATTTAGTCTTATGTGCAATTAAATACCTTCAGTTATTTACTTTAATTTCTTTGTTTCAAAAATATATAAAAGTTCAGAAAATTAACAAAGCCATGGAAACTATTTGCTAGTGAGAAGATGGTTATTGAAGATGCAAATAGAATATGAAGGTTTCCTGTAGCTTTTGATTTCTGTGATGGAAAAAAAAGAAGTAGTTCATTGACATTTCCCCTACTTCTGTACATTAAAACTCAGTAAGGGTTTGGATTTCCATGGGGCTTCATTTCATGTGTAGTGATATATCTGAATATTAAGGTGGTGTATTGAAAGACAAGTGAAGCATACCACTGCTCTACTACCAGCAAGGGACAATCATTATCATTTAATCAGTTTTCGCTGCGTTGTAAATAAGCTTAACTTTGCTCTTCTTAGCTTTGTTTAAATTAACATTAAGGCATTGGCCTCCCTTTTAAATAGCGCAGTATGCAGATAACTTGGTATTTCAATTTCTTCTCTTTAAAAATAGTTAGTGGCGAAACAACCTCGCTGTGTTATGTGGGATATGTGTATCATAAACACATATCCCATTAGCTGCTATATATTTATATATTTAAAACTGCTAATAGCTTACAATGTGATCATTATGGTTAATGCTCTTGAACAGCCCCCATCTGATCTTTCATTACCTTTTTCATAAACTGCAACAACCACTCTACCAGATATCAGCCTCCATACACAGATGCACATGAATGAAATGAAAATTTGCATTTTCTCGTATTTTTTTTCCGGCGTGCTTGCTTTCCAAATTTATCTATTCTGCTTTCATTGGAACTGCAGTGGAGTTTAAACAGCCTGCATGTAGTCTTCATCTCAGAATCTGAATGGCTGAGTAATCTAACTGGACAGTTAAGGATTTTCTGTCAAAGATGAATGATGTTAATTTTAATATTCCTAGACTTCTTTTCCCTTAATGTTTCAGAGAGTCATTAGCTTTTTCTACTTCCATTAGGAATAACTCTGTATATCTGCTGACCCTTATTTTATAAGATGCCTTGCTTAAAAAAAGAAATATGATGATGGTGGTGTAAATAATAGGGACAGTTTCACACAAGGACTTTCACTTTTGATGGCATATGATGAATACTGTATTTTCTGTGTCCTTCAGTGTTCTCCAGATTCCCAAAGTTAAACAAAATCCACTCCCAAAAAACCAAAACAAGAAACACAAACCAACAAATCATTCACACTTGTTTACTTGCAACATGAATTTGAAAGTGTTATAGACTGTTCACTGCTGTGAAACACAAAATCCAGAACCAACATATTCTTAAGGATTAAGAATACATTAATTGTATATTAATTCGTAGTCACTATAAATTTCTATTCCTCTGCCTAAGAAAAGGTACTTTCCTTCAGCCTGAATAACACACAGAAGTACTTTTGACAACATTAATTGGCTATACAATTGATATTCCTTGGGATTGTTTTAGGGTAAAATTCACTTTTTTAGATTCCAGAAATTGGCTCAGATTTCGTCCCAATACTCCCAGAGTCTAGAATAATGCAAGTAAAAATTCATACTTTATTTCCTTGCAGGCAATAGTGTGTTTCACTCTTAGAGCAGTGCAGCTCATCCCAATTCTGGGGTTACAGGCTTCATGATAGAATTAGGTGCAAGTTCCTTGCAGGCAATTGCTCATCTGCCTCATCTGCTTTTTTATTTTATTTTTTTTTTTTAATAAATGTAGGCCTATACTTGTGATTGAAAGAGAGTTTATACAAAAATTCATATCCCCAAAAGTGTATGTCTTCAGAGTAATTCTCTGATTCTGAACCATATGGCCATTTTGCCCTCTTCATTCAGACTTTAGGTTATTTTTCTAATTGTATGAGTTACTATTGGATCCATTTTAGCCAGGCAGCCTTCAAACACAGAAATATCTGATTTTGGAAGACCGAATTAGTTTATCGATTGGTTCATGCATCAAAATTGGTAGTTCAATTTAGACTGCAGAGTCTTCTATATTATTTATTCATTCATGTTTTCAGAAAGTACCCAGCAGAATTGTAGGCTCTGAGTGTGTAAACTTATAAAATTAGTTAGCTTGATTTAAGACATGAAGAGAAAAATTCAAGTACAAATTGTCATATCCACACTCAATAAATTCTTCTCCAAGTTCAACCCTAAATATATATTCATATATAACTAAATATATAGATAGGGATCTGACCTGCACGTAAATATTGCCAGCTTTCCTCTTACAATATATTATCATTTATGTTATGAGGATCTAAGAGTCTGTGCTTAACAAAATATATTCCTGTGATGTTACTTTGAATCATTAATTTTATGTTTCTCTTTCGTTGGTTCCCAGCCTGAAATTATGCTTTTATGGTGATATCCTTAGTAGTTACCCAGCAGTCATGAACAGGAGGTGCACATGACCCAGTTGTAGAACTGTGGGATTTAAGAGCACTCATAAGTATTAGTTGCAAAAAGTTCTCTCCACTGTATTTTAACCCTGACATTCAGTAAGTGGAAATGAGAGTGATGTGTCACGTGATCTTCTTCAACCTTGTATCTTTTCCAAACCTAGGGCTGAAATTGCACTCTTTTTTTTGGCATCAATTTGTTCTACCACAAACGGAACTAATTTGATTGTAATTTGTATTTACTTTGTAGAAGGTGGTTGCACTTCTTAATCATATATAGTAAAAACTCATTAGCTGAGAATGAGTTTTTGGCTAAGGATGAATTAGCTAAGAATCCTCTTTATTCCATCACTGAGAAGAACGTGTTCTTGGTATCTCTCACACCTGAAAATGTATTTTTTTAATTCCTCCTTTCTCTCTAATTATGTCTTGTTTGTGGGGTAGATTCTCCAAGCTTCATTGGAAGGAAAAATCATTGTCTTTTTATCCTCCCTGTGGGGAATTCATTCCACTTGTTTACTGATGTGTGTGGCAAACTGAATAAAATGATTCCTAATTAGCATATATGAAATAATCATTGGTCTATCTGGAGTCATAATTAATGCATTAGGAAGAATTTACTGAGTGTCAAGGAGAAAAGCATTAGCATAAATGAGCTTATTTTAGATAGACTGCAATTGAGATACTACTTTCCAGTAAGAATGTTTACCAAAATTAAGCAATAATAACAGATCAATTTACTAAGAACCATTACTGTGCATGGCCTGAAGTATTAACTCCAGCCCTGCTTTGAGCACCTTGACAGCTGAAAGATGTTGTTGGCATCCTGCTAAAGTCACAGCAGTACCAAGGATTTGGGGATGAGCAGAGAAGGTCCATGGAGGCACAGAGAGGATTTCTGTAATATGCTCATGGACCTTGAAAAAAGCAGATGCTGCAGAATCTTATTCTCATGCTGCCTGGTAATGGTGAGGCTTTATTGATTAAAGCATGTCCCTCCTGAGAGTGAAACCTGTAGACTATAGTGAGACAAAGATTATCCTTACACAAAGGTGCTTAAACAACTTTAATTTCTCTGCTGATGCTCTGTGGAAAGCTGAGGTACAAACTTCAATTATTTTCATACCTTTTTTCCTCAGTCAGTCACCAGGCACCTGTAGTGGGGCACGGTCAGGGATTGTCAGGCGTTCTTGGTGTAGTGGTGAGCCCTCACCTGTGAATCATTTGTCTCCTGTTAATATTATTGCTGTTACTGTTCATTTTCTGATTTCATTTGCTGCTTCCAGTAAATTGTTCTTACCTCAACTCATGATCTGTAACTTTTGTGCCTCCAATTCTCCTCTCCATGCTGCTGCAGGGGAGGAGGTGGGGATAGTGAGAGGCACGTGGTTTGGTTTGAACACTAAATTGGGGAATACTGTTTCTAAACCACGACACTGATTAATTATGATCCATGGAGAAGCCTGAAAACTGAAACTTGACAGCGTACTTACCATGAGCTAGTCAGACTCTCATCTTGAAGTGTCATTTTTGGAGCATATTTTCAATGTATAGTGCAGCATTAATTGACAAAATTAACTGCGCAATTAATCACTTAAAGTAATTATTTTTCCTGCTCATGCTATGAAACTGGAGAAGCTGGGGCATCGACTTACTCAGATTCCAGTGTACCCAGAAATCAAGACTTGCTCTTTCTTAGCCTGGTATTTGTTGGATGCTACATGCCATTCTGCTCCTTCCCCTTCCCAACAGGATGCCCCACAGGATCTTCTGTAGCTTTGTACATCACTCTGAGGTTAAGCAGCACCAGGGAATGCAGTTATTCATGGTGTGCCATCACCTCAGGGCTCTCTGTGAGGCTCACCAGCCCGCTCAGAGACTATCAATAGCATGTTCACATCTGCTGGTTTTTCCCAGTCCAGTTTTTACAGGCAGCTGCTTTAGTCTTTTTAGAGACATGAAGATCCACAGAGCAGCTGTATTATTAAACCCTAACTAGTGTGATTCTGAACACACACGTTTTTTATTTCTTTTTTTTTAATTAAGCATGTTTTCATGGAAATGAGAGGTTTTGTTCTCGGAAAACAAAAAAATGGTGTATTCCCTCGCTTCACTCCCACAGTGTGCTGTCACAATTCATGAAAATTCTTTTTCTGTCCCATTTCCAGTTAATGGACTCCAATTTTCAGGCAGATGAGAGATACAAACTTCCTGCATAAATGGTTGGATAGTGCTAATAAAAATCCTGCCCTGCTTTCAGTGAAGGCTGCGCATGTGTCACCTCCCCCCATCATTAATTTTCAAGCACTGAGTATAAGTGGCAAGTGGATGTGTTTATTACTCTGCAGTGGAGTTAAAGGCTATTTCTCATCCCTTTTTGCAGTGCTCATCACCACCTCAATAGCTACAGACTAGCAAAGCTGATCTAAGAACCAAAGAAGCTGGTGCCTGAAGAATTGTTGATACCAACCAGAGAACTTTCTCTGTTACTAATTCTTCAAGCAGTCACAGTATTTCAGACCTTAATATGAGGGCTGTATGAACATGTGCTACGTATTAAGCATTTTTAAGGATTATTCTGTTTTAAACCATGATTTGCTGATTATGTTTTAATTGCACAGTCTGTACAGAAAATAGTACAGTTCTATTCCTGGCTACCTGAGAGCTCTAAATGTTTGCGTAAATGTGATGGAGAGGGTACTGATCCTAAAAAACAATGCAGTGAGGCATTTTCATCCTTCACTGTTTTCCTGACTATGTGGTGCATCATCCATGTTCATTTCCAGTAATTGGTACCCACTCCTGAGCCAGCGTGGGTTCTGTGTGGGCCTTGAGTGCACAGGACTTTGTAATTGCTGCGGTGCTCCTTTGCCGTCTGCTAGAGGCTTTTTGTGGCAGAGATCTCTCTAGTGGCTTTGGCAGAAGATCCTGACCTGGCTCCATTGCCACCATATGGCAACTGGCTGACACACAGATGCATCTTAGTCCTGCTGGAATAGGATGTGGGCTCCTCTTTCACTCTGCATTAGCACACTGTTAAAATTTGCTTTAAAACATTGACTAAGAAAGATGCTTTATCCTTGATTTGTGAGGGCTGCTTTTCAGTTGAGAACCTGGGGCTCCCATCTCTGTGGATGTCAGAGTGGGATCCATGCCCCTGGAGGGCTGAGGCAGCTGCTTGCCTCTGTTCTTGGAGCAGGAGAGTGCAGGATGTTCATGAGGCACCCACCTGGATGGCTGTCGGGCAGGTCATGGAGCATGTTGTGCCCATTGACAGACCTTGAGTTTTGGCTGGATGGAGCCACTGATTTCCAAGGTGATGTATTAAACTGCACTGCCTTGTCAATTGTCAGTGATCAAAATGGAAAGATCTAAGGTCTGTCACTGAGAAATCTGAACAGAAACCTGTGCAGCACATTATGTTTTAGAAGAAACTTCATGCTGTGGCTTTCATCGGGGTTTTATTGGAGTTTGAATTGCTAGTAAAAGAAGAATCACAGAATGGGAAGTGAAGTAAGGCAGCAGAGTTGGAGCACAGTTCTCACAAATTAACGTTATTGCTAGTTGTTCAAACAGGACTGATCTGAAAAGTGCCAGAAGACCATTACATTCACAGATTGTTGATAGCATCTTGAGTTTAGGATCCTTCCTGAATGACCCTTCCCAAGCAAATTGCATGGAACTGATTTTACTGCTCGAGAAAGCCATAGGGCAGAGGCTGCTCTGCCAGGACTCGAAGCAGAATGGTGCAGGGGCCCAGGTGATGCCAGCCTCAGGGCTGTGCCAATAAAGCCATAATGACACTCTTCAGTACTGCACACCTCCAGTGATCAGCTAATGGCCTGATGCCTTTAGTGGCACAAAATCATTTTGGTTATAAAAAATGGGATGAGACTCTTTAAAAACAGCATATCCCATCTCAATATCTGTGTACATTTAAGGTTTCCTGGTACAATAGGCAATACTAGGAGCTTATCATTTTACCTATTATGATTACTCATTCCCATTTGAGGATCTACACAAATGGAAAATTATTGCACTCAGTTAAAAAAGCTAAAACTAACAAATAAAAAACCAACGGACCAACCAAAAACCCAAAGTAAAAATGCAACTAACATTTGGATAATTTTGTGAGCCAAAGCAAACAATTTACATACGTGAGCAAACATATAGGCATCTTTACAATACATGCATGAGTGTCTAAAGGAGGGCCACAAGAATGGTGAAGGGTCTGGAGGGGATGTGTGTGAGGAGCGGCTGAGGGCACTTGGTTTGTTCAATTGGAGAAGAGGAGACTGAGGGGAGACCTCACTGCAGGGATAACTTCCTCAGGAGGGGCAGAGGAGGGGCAGGCACTGATCTCTGCTCTGTGGGATCAGTGACAGGGCCCAGGGAATGGCCTGAAGTTGTGTCAAGGCAGGTTTAAGTTGAATATGAGGAAAAGGTGTTTCACCCAGAGGGTGGCTAGGCACTGACCAGGCTCCCCAGGGTTATATTCAGATGCAAAATATTACTTTTCTACAATTAATATTGCCATAATAATCATAAGAATAAGCTTCGCAAAGCCAAGTACAGTGTTGGTGACCCAACTTTAGTTGGTACTGCATGTATCTTACAGAAAAAAAATGTACTTGTTCTTACTGCAGAACTCATGATAAACATTTCAAATGGCAGCAGTGTAATTATCTTTGATTAGTGACTGTGCTAACTTAAAAATAAAGAAAAAAAAAAGAAAAGTAGATGTTGATTGCCAAGCACTAATGTAGTGCTTTCATGCACAGCTATAATTCTACTCATGAATATACATTAATCTTATGCACCAGTTGTTATCTCTATCTACAATCAAAAGACACTAACCACTGCAGTTTCATTCTGGTTTATGAAATGTAAAGGAAGCATAGCAGTGACCACAGTGCAGGATATTTCTGGATGATATAAAATCCTTAAATGCTTTTTGAGCTTTGCTGTTTGAAATAGATGGCTGCTTTTTCCCCCACAATCAAAATATTTTAGAATAAAATGTTGCAGAGAAGGTAGAAACTGAAATAACACTAGAGAGATATGAGAGTGCAAGGGAATGTGGAAAGAGGGTAGAAGGAGCAGAGTCAGATTTCCTCAAACTCTTAGTGTTTGATCTAAGATAAAATGAATCTCATTGTTGAGGTCCTCTCCAGCCCCAACACTATTATTGTCGTCGTTCTGTAGTTAAGAAATAGCAAGGGAAAGCTGCAATTAAACTCAGAAGGTCTCAAATAAAACCTTGAGTGACAACAGGTCCTAGACAGCTTCTGCTCTTCTGCAATTTTTCAATGTTTTATTGCCTCCTGACTCAGCACTGTCCAGGCTGAAATGCTGGCCTTGCCATTGCGTGTGCTGCCCCTGCTCATTTCCAGCTCAGCTCTCATTGTTGCATCTGCTGTGGTGGGGGCTCCCAAAGGACACAAGTGCTGTGGGGATTAGAAACCCAGAGGAGCTTCCGTGGAGCATTCGCTCCTTCAGGTGCTTTTCTGTTACATCTCAATCTTATGCTCTTTCAGAGTTAGTCCTTATTCTGTACTAGGCTATGTCATACTTTAGTGAAGCTGCCAGATCTCTCTAATAATTTCAATAAATATCAGTTTTCTCATGCAATGTGTTAGGGCAATCTAAAAGCTTGAAACTAATTGGAAAGGTGCTGCTTGTTTTTTTTTTCTTTTTTTTCCCCCGCCCCCACCTCTAACAGTCACAGAATGTAAGAACAAGAATTCACTGAAAACTGATTTGGGGAGAGTATAGCCAGCAGATTAAGGCCTGCTCTGAGTCTTCATTTTGCACTCTCATTACTCTGATTGATCTTTGGCAGAGTCAGGCCAGCATGTGGGCTGTATTTCCAACCCAAATCTCTTCGACAGCCCTGCAGCAGACTCTTAAGATGACAATTGATTGTAGCAATGTTCAACTTAAACATGCCTGTGAACTGCAGGAACTGTGCAACTACTCCCCTGGGATTTCTAAAACAGATCTCAAAGTTTCCTAGATACATTCTGTGTTTTCCTGCAGAGCTGAACCTGACAAAATGCTCTCTTGGCAGTGATGATGTTCATAGTGCTCAGCATTGCAGCAGGGACTGAGACACGGGGGTTCTGTTCTCCACCGAAGAACAGTGCAGAAAGGTGTCTGTATTTCACACTATACTGCTTCACCATACAATTCAGTCCCATCAAGTTGTTATACACAAAAAAAAACCAATTTCCATCACTCTGAAGGAGTAAATCCAACTGCCTAATCTTTTCATATGCATGTTCCTTGTATCTATCACACAGAAGTAAAAAATGTCATGTTTTTGCTTCCCCAAAAGGTACTGTGAGTAATTCTTATTGAAAGCTGAGGGAGGGGAAAATACAGTTTCAAAGCAAGCTCTGTTGGCTGTTTTGTGACAGCACAGATTTAAAGGCATTCACAAGAAGAGCAGTGTGATTTCCTCTGCTGGCAGGATTTGGCGTCATGGTTTTAAATGGACTCAGTGTTTTGCCCTTGCAGAAAGGGCAGAAAGAAAAGAGAAAGAAACAAAATTGTTTTGTGCTTGTCTTTGAAAAAGACTAGACAAAAAATAATGAAGAACAGGTAGAATTGGGAAGCACAGTGGCTCAGGGTTGCTGACTGTGCATGTTTAATCCGTCAAGATAAGGCCAGGAAACACTTGGTCCCCATTTTTCTTTCAGTAATTTCACATCTATTTGCTAACTCTGAATGCAGCAGTCAGACTCCTTTTTAACTGAATATGAGATGCATTTCAAGTCTTATTCACCATTCTGGCTTCACAGCTCAGGCCTGTCACTACTAAAAGATTGAATGAATGTACAGGAATGATTAATTCCTAAGAATAAAAGTCCACAATGAAAATCCAAGCCAGCAGGACTGTAGGATGCTTGAGCCTTGCCCAGCACACCAGGTTATCTTTGAACTCAGCAAAATTTCCTTTTTTTTTTTACCAGGTGACATCCAAGACACAGCTTTTCAAGGTCAATAAGCTGCTAAAACTCATCCAGCCATTCTCTCTTTTAAAACATTTTAGGGGAAGGGAGGGGGTAAAAGGAAGGTGTTCCTTTGTGGTGTTCTCAGTTTGTTAAACTAGATTCACCATTGTATCTGGCCCCCTTTTAAACTTTTTCCTTTCTCCCTAGGTTTCCAATTTAAGCCGGTGACTGAAGGCAGAAAAATGCTGGTTTTACTGCAATGACAGGAGAGCTTAGTTCAGTAAGTTTTTCATTTTAAATCATCCTGTGCCCCCAAAATGGATTTATATTGGGCTTGAATCCAGTCTGAATAAGATTCTTGACCTTTCTGAGATTATCATGGTGTGGGATGGACAGGCTTTCTCAAATTCATTGCATTATACATATAAAGAGAATGTTACTCTTCCCGGGAATGTACTTTTATATGATTCACACAGACAAGATATTTCCTCTGCTAGCAAAACAGAGTTGTATCCATGCTGCTAATGTGACTTCTAACTGTCTTGTAAAACCAGCAGTACTTTTCTTCCTCCTTCTCATTAACCGAATTTGATATATAATTGTTGATATTTCCTACGTGGTGGTAACACAACACACCCATAATGATGGGGTTATGACATAAGCTTGGTTGGAGTTAATGTAATACTTTACAGCCAGTGGTTTTGAAATGAGGAACACAGTGAAAGAAAGAGATTTTCCCCCAGTAGGCATAATGAAACCTGCTATGTACATTGCAGACACTGACACAGAGCACTGCAAAGCCTGACCCCTCCACCTCACTTCTGTAGGTGCAGAGTGAGAGTTAGACTCAAGAAAATGGGGCACATTTGCTCCATTGTGCAGAACAGGTTTATGCCCCGGAGCTTTACAGGAAGACCTTCTTTTTGTATGCCACAACCAAATCAGAATTAATGTGTCCTCTAATGCATACAATCAGGTAATCATTTAGGTTGGAAAAGTTGTCTAAAATCATTGAGTCCACTCATTAACCCAGCATCACCATGTTCTAAGCCACATCCCCAAGTGGCACATCCATGCATTTCTGAACACTTCCAGGGATGGTGATTGCATCACTTCCCTGGGCAGCCTGTTCCAATACCTGATCACTCTTCCAGGGAAGAATTTTTTTCTAATAACCAATCTCAACTTTTCCTGGCAAAACTTGAGCAATTTCTTCTTGTAATATTGCTTGTTACTCGGAGGAAGAGCACAACCCTCCCGTGGCCACAACCTCCTTTCAGGAAGTTGTAGAGAATGACAAGGTTCCCCCAGAGCCTCCTTTTCTCCAGGCTGAGTCCCCACCCAGATCCCTCAGCTGCTCCTCATCAGACTTGTGCTCCAGACCCTTCCCCAGCTCCACTGTCCTTCTCTGGGCATGCTCCAGGACCTAACCCAATATACAGGTTGTCAAGTTTTCTCACATAACAATTTGTGCAAGAAAAAAAAGGATAAAAGTATAAGAGCAAAGGCTGCGGGTTTATAAATTGGCATTTTCAAATCTATCAGTTAATCATATGTTCAGCGTTAGACCAAGAGTACATATATGATGCAATTCAACTGATAACAATAAACAAAGCCTGGTTTATGAGTCAAGAGGCAAAACTCATAATTGCACTTGCAAAACAAATGTGCTATTATTTGCTGTTCATTTAGAGCAACCTTTCCTGAATAAGCAAGTAAAATATTTACACATTCAAGTGTCTGTGCCTAATTGTGTTTGTGCGTGTAGTTACATATTGCAATTACTGTTCACTGACACTATGCATCCATTTTTTTAAAAATCTGACTTCATAAATGCATATCTCTAATTTTATTGACTTTCACAGATACATCTGAGGCTTGTGTGTGTGTATTTTCAATCAATTACTTTTAAGTAAAGGTGGCACAGTCAGACCTACCAGTTATGTCCTGGTTTCACTTCTAGAAAGGGTCATTTGGTGAATGAAAAACCAAGAGAAAAGTCAGACTGACCATTGCACAAGCAAGTGAAATAAAGACTATTGACATGGAAAATGAGACTGAACCCTGAAGTTTGAGATGGGTTTTGGTAGTAGCTGAGACTTTTCCTTCACTGATGGAAATTCATTAAACTCTGAGGTTCAGATGACTCTGAGTCTTACCAGACAAACATATATGCTCAGGCTCTCCTGAGGGAGTAAAAAAAAGCCATTTTTCCACTTAAAATTTAGATCTATTCTGACTGCCCCGTAATGTAGGGTATTTCATAACTGTAGATAGTATATAACTCATCCTCATCAAGTCCATAAGTTACAAGTAAGTGATTTGAAATCTGAAAGACTGTAAAGTGACAAGAGAACAGAATAAGACATGGAAAAAAAAGAACTATTAAAACTTGGAAAGTGCAAACTAAGGACAGGCCAAAAGAAAAGTCTTTATGCCGAGTTGTAGCAGATAAAAGTGATGTCACCAAAAACCTTCAAGCATTCTTTTTTAACTTCTTTTCTCTTCTTATGTATGGCTATGATATATATAAGAAGCCAAGGAATGTCAGTGTTTGTGAGCTCTTTAGAAAGTTATCAATCCTTAGATATAAGTCTACATGAGCAAAATACTGAATTTCTGTTCACGTTGTTTTTAGGGTTAAAGAAGGAAAATTTCAAAGGGAAAAAAGAGGTTAACTTCTTGTCACCCTCCCCTTTTGTGACTTAATTTGGGCTTGGAAATCTCTATTCACTCATATTTTGCTCCTGGAAAGAGATACTTTTTTGTACTTTTTTTTGTCTCTTTTTCCGGAGCACGAGCGTGCCAGTAGGGCTGTTTGGATCGCAATGTGCAAATTCCTTGATCTCCTTCCAGAATCAAGTTGTAAAGAATAGTCAGAAAGATAATCAGTAGAGCTAATTAGGCAAAGAGTTTCTGTGATGTGCTTTGTGGTACTAGGGTGAAATCAGCCAACATCATAAAATGACTGAAAAAACACCCAGAAAGTAACATCTTTGTTCCCTTTTCATCAGGATGTGTGCAGTCTGCACTACTACAGTCACACACAGTCACTTTTAAAAAGCATCTGTTACCATGAGAGTTATAGGGGTAGATGTTACAGTATTTATCACAACATATGCAATGTTACAGAAATGCATCCTGTTACACAGGATTCCAAATGACTTTGTGGAATAATTTTAAATGCATCTAGGAATGCAGAGGAAACCTGTTGGTGCATGGGAAACCACCTTATCAGCACTCAGCAACACGCAGATCCCAATTACTAGAGAAACCCCTCTTGACTGCTTCTGATGTGCACACACAGAGGAAACCATGGCACTGCAGCAACCACTGCCTGAACTGTGCCTGCTGAATATTTTTTAACCACAGAGTACATGAAGCTCAACTGACATTTTTTTTTTTCATTTAAATGGCTCAATCCAAGATACAGATTCTCCAAATCCTGCCCAGTGACTAGTTAAGCCTGCAGATGCCTACTTGTCCACTAACTAGGATACCTCAGTAGTCGTCCACTGAGCCAACACAGAACTCTTTTCTTAGTGAGCAGCATGGGGGTTTTAATCTCCAGCAGGCTTCAGAAATGGAATTTTTCCTTCCCTGTAATACCTGCAAAGACTGATCAAATGAATACACTTCGAACAGAAAGCCAGGTGAGATTTCATACTGAACACAGGGGAATGGAAGGAGAAATGTACTGTGTGTTTCCTTTATGTTTTCACTTCGAACCTGGTGTTTATAGGTTCCACCCAGAGGATGAGACACTGAGCTTCAAATCCTCCCCTTGTTTGTTTAAAGCTGGAGTCTGTTTCTAGGAGCATGCGCTTGTGCAGTCTGAGATAAAGTTCCTACAATTTCTGCTATCAAAGCCTTCCTGCAGCCCCTTCCTTCTTAGGAGGTGAAACTTAAGCCCATCTCCTTAGGATTCCCTGCCAAGAGTTTAGATAATTGAGAGTGCCAGCTTCTCTGGATTAATACAATTTTAGCACTTGTATCAAGAAGATTATGGTGTGGACAATAGCAGGGCACTTGGAGCTAAGTCTGGTGAAGCTGTGCCTAACTCTCTTATGTGGATCAAGTCACTGAGAATGCTTTAGTCCTCCCTCACTAAAAATTCAATTCGTGTCTCAAAGACTCTAACTCATACACCAGTTTGCAATAGGAAATATAGAAAAATGTTTAAATATAAATTAGAGATTGAAAAGGAGTGAACAAAATGCAAAATGAAACTGCTTAGGACACAGTGGGTAACACTGTGCATAAGTTTTCTGCCTTGGTGGTTGTGAGAACTGGGATGTCTTCAGCATGTCATCCCTAAAGAGATGGAGCTGTCACAGTTGCCTAAGACCTGATTCTCTTCTGTTTTAAGATGGAGAGTGCAGTCAGCTCCTGCATGACCCACTTCTCTACAGCTCTGAGTTTGGAACATCCTCAGGGAATAGCAGGATCACAGGGACACATCCCAACCTTTTCTGGTTTGTAATCTCTAATGCTGGCAAGGCTGTGAATTCTGCAGCCTGGCAGGGGAAGGCTGCCTTGGATAGACAGCACCTGCAATAGTGGGGGTTTGTGACAGACGTCCTACCAGAAATGTCTCTGCACTGCCAGACATGCTAAAATCCAGTAATAGAAAATAAGAGGGTTCTGGTTAGTAGCATCCCTGGCTGAGTTCAAGCTGGAATCCTACAGATGAGAGACTGCCTCCAACTACCTGTCACCTCACTATCTCAAAGGAAATCTTTGGGTGAAGAAATAAAGACAGAAAAAATAACAGACTTCATTGCTTAATATATCAAGAAAATAAGACTGTCAGAGATGTTTAAACCGGAGTGTTTCTATTGCTGAAATATTGTCAGGGCAAATCGCATCATTAGCAACTAATTAACAGAAATATCGACAGGTCAGTAAGTGTAAGTACTGTGTGATATATACCTATCATTTTGCAAGGCTGCCTTTGGCAAGTAGAGTGAACTAGAAGTTATTACTATATACTGGCAATGAAAAGAAAAAATATACTAATAGGAAAATTCTCTTGGGTTTCCTTATGACAGCTCATTTTGGGTATTAAAAAGGGCCAGAAAGAGGAGCTGCTTTAGAGGAGAAAGTGTATCAACGTGCACAGATGCTGACTCTGCTATATAACAGTTTTCTTGGTATAAAAGGGCTGAGATCTCCTTGAACTGGTACTTTGAAGTTCATTCTTTAAACAATCATAATCCCAGAAAGAGAATGAGCATTATTTTGATTCTTAGCATAGTGAGATGTTACACATATCCTTCTTTCTCTTTTTTTTTTTTTTATTTTGTAATAGGAAAGGCAAGAATTTATCACAGTATCCTTTTTGATGCTTTATGCATTATAGGTTTTTTTCCTCATTAGTAGATTTTGTGATCTATCTGGCACAAGAGAGAGCCAGGAATATAAGGGGGAATGTAAAAAGGGACTGGTGCTCTCAAACACCTTTTAAACACTTTGTACTTTATCTGGTCCTCATCAAACCCACCATATTATAATCTCCAAAATCTACAATGTCTTCTCAAAGAATCTGTAGTATCAGAAGAGGAAAGTCTTCCCAGCTTGTGCCTACGTTCCCTGCCAGAAAACAGATGGATGGCTTGCACTGTGCAGGATAAGGAATGTACCCAAGCTGAAACTGTGAACAATACTTGCTTGCATTTATAATGGTAAGGTGGAACAGATGGTGACAACTTAGTTGAATGTGAACAGTCCATTGAAATGGCCTAACTTGTCAAGCTACTCCTCTATAGAAAGCTGTGCGTGCACCATTCAAACAAATTGAAAGTAGCCTTCACGTTAGTGAATCAGTTGGAATTGCCTTACATTGTGAGTTATGCCAGCCTTACAGGGGTCTGCAGAGTATAAACTGTTTCATTTTGGTAGCTATGAATACTCCAAAGCCAGGAAAAAACTCTCACAAGTTAACAAAAAAGTCCATAACCGTTCTACTCTCTGACTCATTTCGTTGTAGAGAAACTTCGGGGCAGATATCTAATGAGATTAACAGGATTAACAAAAATGTCATATCTTCAGTTTTAGGCCCAAGGACAGACTGCTCTTATCAATGGGCTCCAGATCTGCAAGGCAAGGCTGTAACCCAGATCAAAATGAACTCCAACAGAAATATTGTTTTCCACTTTTGTTAATGAAATGTGTTTACACACAGCATTTCAAAAGCAGGTGGTCGCCTGGCTTCGTGTAGGCATGCTGTGCAGAATGAGAATAGGCTGTTCCATTTTTGTGTGACAGATTAAACTTCCAGCATCTCTGTGCCCCACTTCAGGAGCAAGGGAGTCACTGTTAGCTGCTGCCACAAGAGCACACACGGCTGTGTAAGGGACGTGAACCCTCCTACACACACCACAAATGGTACTTGCCAGTGTGCACCGCAAGAAATTGTATTGCATTGAGCAGAGATATCTGAAATAGCCCCTACAGGTTTTAAGGGAGGCTGCAGCTTAAATCCTACCCAGGAAAGTAAGGAGGACTTTGAGATATAAAGAGTTACTGGGAGGTAACTTGCAGCCAACGTACTAAAGCAGCTGGGTTTGTGATAAACTTCCACGTGCAAGCTCTTTTCCTGTGATAAAGTTGGTGAATGAAAGGCAGTTTATTTCTTTTTCATGCCATTATGATCAGGGATAGGAACACCTAATTTTTCAGTTATCCCCCAGTAGCTGTTTCTGTGCCTGTGGCATTTTAGTGCCTTGGATTCCTCTCCTGAATTCAGTCAGGTGTGTGAGTGGCTCCCATCCCTCCTCAGAAATGAGAGAGGAGTAAGCAAACGCTACCCCTTTACCCACGTGCCACAATACTCATCCAGTCTTTCGATACCCCTTTCCTACCTGCTCAGGAGCACAGATTCGAACCAAGTGATCCAATACCAAAAGTAAATATCCCAACCATGACATTACACATGATTTTGAGTGGAGGTCCTTTTGAGCATCTCCTTTTAGAAATTACCCCACCGAGTATTAAGCCAAGTAGCCACTAGAAGGTCACTACAAGTTCCAGAGCCAGTGAAGTAATTTCTATTTTCACCTGCAGATTTCTTGTGAACAGAGAAAAAAAATCTCAAATATTAATTTAATCCCTCTTTAACTAGGAATTGCACATCTTTTTCTCATATGTGGAACTGACAATCTGTAAGATGAAAAGAGGGGATGAGTTGGAGATTGAAACTGTTTTTTTCAGTCTTATCCATTTGTATGTTAGAGTTATTTTTCCCCTGTATTTCTAAGGCAGTGCTGAGGATGTGCAAAAATACAGTAAGGTTTCAAAATTTAGGTGGAAAACTTTTCCTGAATTACTGCACCAAAAGAATGTTGCCATATTCCACCGTTTTCTAGTTACAGATCCTTCATAAATAGCTAGCAAAAGTCTAACATTGCTCTGTAAATAACGTACAGTATATTCTTCAAGAACTGTAAGGACAGATATACATTTTTCATGTTGCATTCATTTAGCCTATTGCATTTCATTTAGAAGTGGTCAACAGCTGAAATATATATCACTTTGCATATTTTTTGAAAGATGTAATGAATCTAATATTCTTCCTCCTGCCTCTTCTGTCTCCAAGTTAAATGAAAGCAGGAGCAAGCCCCAGATAAGTAGCCAATTGTTTAGTACTGTGTGCTTAGAAAAGGGTACAATTCCTTCCACTGTTGACATTCATAACTTCTCTGTCTGCTCATGCCATGAACACTACCTGTTAACAACCCTTGTCTGAGCCTAAACAGTTGTAAAAGAAAATTCCTGTATTTTGCATGTACGTGTTGGTGCATTGGAGTTTGTGCAAACAAAATTATCTTCATGCACTTTTTAAATTTCGAGTATGAAAATGACCGTGTTAATCAACTGTCAAGATAAAATGCTCTTTTCAAATTCACATGCAGAGGTTTGCTAAGGCTGCCCCTCAAGAACAAGCATACTTCTTTGACCATGGGATTTAATAAACATAGGGAAAACAGCAGTTTGCTAGCCTGTAGCATATTCTAGGACTGCATAAAGAAAAGGAAGCTTAACTTACCATTATAATTGCAATTTCTTGACATAAAGAAAAATACGATGAAATGTAACACAAGGGCTTGTTAGGAGGACTTTTTTCTTTTAGAAGGGCACCCCACTGACTGATTGTAAATGCCTTTTTGTCATTTGAAGAGCTCTTCTATAGCTATTTCAGAAACAGATTCCCCTGGAAAACCACCAAGCTGCATTTGTTAAAGAAAGCCAAGGACTATAAACAAGATGTGGTTTCAGGTATCTTTGTGTTGTGGTGCTGTTACACATGCAAGTCTGTGTGTGACAATAGGGAAAGAGTGTTAACATGGGTGAGAAGAAAGAATATAAAACAAAAATGAAAATTAAATAAAAACAGGATTATAGCTATTTAATGAATGCAAAGCCCAGGTCCCTTCAATCCCAGGAGCCAAAGTAAGGATTGAGAAAGGCAAGTCCTTCAATTATTCAGGGATATAAATCAGCAGCAAGCAATTATTGCCTTTGGTTATAAGGATTCGGTTGGCATAGAGGAACTAAACCAGATGTCTTTTTCAAAAAGAAACTATGTAACTTTGACAAGACATTAGCACCTATCCCCAATTATCTCCTTATTGGATGCAAGCTGTCATCCAGCAGAACATTTGTACTAGAGTTGTGATCAAATAAAATATAGTGAGTTATGTTTATGTGGAATATTGGTCCCTATACACATATGCCTCCTCTTTGCTAGTGTTTAATCATTATTTCATTGCAATAAGATTCAACAGGCACCATTTTAGGAGAAAATTCCATTTGGCCTTACCGTGGAGGTCTGATTCAATTTTCCTCCCTCTTATAAATTGGATAGTTGTAACAAAGCCAATGATTCAGACTTCTCAGAAGAACATGTAAGTATCTTTAAAATGCCACAAAGAATATTCCATAAACACCTGAAGGGAGAGAAAAACAAACACATGAAAAACCCTCTCTGCTTATTGAGAGTGATAACAAAAGAGATTAGGTTCAGTTAGTCATTTAAATTCTCCAGTACATTTCACTTTCCAGTGTATTTCCAGGAGATTTGCATTTCTTCATATCTCAGAGTAGCTTATCTACTCTTATCAAAGCTTTTGTTTTCACTCTCTGTTCACTGTATAACCAATTTGAGTGTGCTTTGACACTCCTTTTCAAATAAAAATGTAAAACATAGGATTAATGAATTAGATGAAGTGTTCAGCTTACTATCTGCTCCTGTCTGTTGTGAATTAAAACTTTATTGGGAATGGAAAATTAAATAGAAATCCTAATAAATTTTTCACAGAGTCAACATTCATTTTTCCAAAAGCTGCTCTGTAAAGTCCAGCAAGGCAAGTCTGCCATGTGATACAAGCAAGGTGCTCATTTCAGTCTGTGGTGATGACAGATGTACATTTTTTATGTTGAGCTTTTTGGTAGAGTGATTGCTTTGTTGAATAGATGAATACATGTCCCACAATCAAAAGCATTGCATATTTTCAGGCATGTAAAGTTTACATGTCTTACCCAAAACTGAGGTTATAGACAAATGCTAAAGATTGCATTTTGCTACTGTTGAACTGGACATCTGTAGTTCTGTCTGGAGCTTTTGGATTGACCAATGAAAGGGATGACAGGTCACAAGTAGCTTCTACTGTCAGCTAAATGACACCCAAAATAGGCCAAGTATGTCAGAAGGGTGTTATTCCTGGTTCTAATGTGATCCTTGTAGAATTATTCATGGAAGTTTAATTAATACCCCTGGTAAACACAGGGCCTGGCAAAAGTAATTTAAACTATTTACTTTTGTTAGCAACTATATTGCAAGGGACGCATGTTCAATACATTCTGCCTGAACTATTTCAGAAAAATGTCATTTGGGCTTTGGGAATAGACTGCTGCCTCATTAAGGGCAGTGAAACGGGAAGGCTTGGTTCTCCAAGCAAAACAATGCATATTTTTACCCTCCAGTCTGAAGCAGCAGATCTTATAACTATAAGAAAATTGACCCTACTCTACTAGCAAGTATATTCCTGAAATTTGATTAGTAAACTCTTATTAAGAAACCCAACAACCCAACAAAGAATTTAAGACCAGTTCAATAAAAAAATATAGATAAAACTTACTCAGAGTGATTAAAATCTACAAATGCAGTTGAGAAAGCTGTTGGGTTGCAAAAGGTGTTGCAACAGCAATAGACCCTCTGAGGATCCCAATGCACTCCTGACTGTGCCACCTCGGGGACTCACAGCACCTGCAATTGAAACACAAACCTGTGTAGGTAATGTGTCCAGAGTCCCATTTTCCAGAGAATGTAAATCTACTGGATTAACAAATTCAGATCAGAGGATACAACAGCAACAGTACAGACATGCCCTGAAAGTCTATATGCCCAGATAGCCCAGGAATCCAGCCATATTCCTTCTGCCTCAAGATATTATTTGTTACCTTGGAGAGAATCAACTCAAAGACTGATTCCTCCTGTGTAGATTTTCCAAAAAGTCTGCTCTACCATGCAGGTTGTTACTACCTCTGTACCCTGGCACAACAAAGGTTGTTTATTTGTTTGTTTATTTGATTTTCCTTTTTTTGCATTTAAAATATAAATTGGGGGTGGGGGAAAGCAATTTTATTTAATTATTTATTTTAAGACTTAAATCCTCCTCTTCTGTAGCAAGGAATACTGCTCTGGCTTAACAACACCCTGTTTCATTCAGATATGCTGTTGCAGCCCTCAGCCATGCCAACCATTTATTCAAAGGGAATTCCTTTTGATTTTCCTTTTATTCCATACCTCAGTGTTCCAATGCAGTAATCATTATCTAGATGATTATTCAGATGGACAGTGCAACCATTATCATAACTGCTCATCCAGCCTTGCTGCAATCCTTGCAACCACCATTGTTTATTTCCAAACTCCATTTTCAGCTACTGAGTGGAAATGAAAAGCTTTAGCCTGGGAATAGAAACAGCAAAGGAAAAACCCTATATGAAAGATTTAAATGTTATTCAAAAGAGTGAACGGAAGGGGAGGAGCAAACAATGTGATTATTAGAAACCACCTTCAATCAATTTTAATGCTGAATGAGCAAATACTGTGAGATGCTGACAGATATACATATTACCAAGCTAAAGGTTTGGAGTCTTTTATTTGGGATCTTCCCCAGCTTTTATAGGAAAAGATATTTCTATTATATATGGGTATTTTAGATTTATTTGGTATATGTTGAGTTTTTATGGGGTATATATTTGTTATATATTTATTGGATATTGTTGATGGTTTTTAATGTATCTTCTATGAAAAGATCACCTATTAAAAAAAAATTCATACCCTTAATGCAACAGAAAAACTGGTGAAGAAATGAACAGTGCAGATTGTGCATTGTGCCATCCCAGCACCACAGGGAACCTTTAATCCAGAGGTGATTTGCTCTTCATTAGAGGAAAATTGCCTGTACAATGGTGTGATCTCATCTCTTCACCCACTTTCCCAACTCCTACCTTACTTTCCAAACAGCTCCATAGAAAATGCTGATTTTAAAGAAGGCGGCACCTATGCATAACATTTTGTCATTTTCTCTAATTTTCTGTCTCTACTTTTCTAATCACTGCCAATGCTGTCTTCAAGTCTCAATTGCTCTATTTTTTATCTAAGCCTACACAAGCTTTTTTTTATAGTAGTGTTCTCTTCATTTTCCCATTATTTCTTAGCTAAAACTTTCCAATTATTTTCTCTTTAGTTAAAAGACTTCACTTTTTCAAATTCACCCGGGGCAACTTCATTATATTCCTTTCCAGCTATCTATCCAGTGTCAATTATGGAACCATTTTTTGCCGTGTTACCAAAGCAATGATACTCTGTCCAGTTTTCTAACTGAGTGATAACAGTGTTTGACTCACAATTTATTTATTTTTTTAATTGCTCATGGATTTCAATCTAATTTGTGAAATTAATTTCTATGTGAAGCACAATGAAGTGGAAATGTGGTGATCTCATAAATGAGTGGAGACTGTGAATACCAGCATCGTTGCCCCCTGTTCACTTTGACCTCTTTTTGCTTGCTGCCAGAGCTGTCTACTGTAAAAAGGTTTCAATACAAATGGCTGGTTTTTATTGATAAATGTGCCTAGTTAGCAGCATTTCTGAGCCACTTGACACCACCGAATGAAACAACTGACCTTGATATAAGAATATTGTACCTCATTATGCTGAAAAGAATATTGAGAATGAACACCTATTTTATAGGTCTTTACTTCTCATATTATTTTGCAATCCTTTATATTTACAATGTACAAGTTCTTATTAGAAGCATACCTCAACCAAAATAACAGCTTCTGATATTTTGGAGCCACTAAGGTCTGGAGCTGAAAGCAATATTTGCATGTAATAATGAGCTAAGTAATCAAACGTAATGTTTGGGCTTAATTTCCCTGATATTTCAGGAATCCTTTTCATCTGGAGCCCAAACTGTTGCTTTTCACATTTCCCATGCGGTTTTCATTGCGAGGTGCCGTGCTGCAGCAGGATGACAATGCTGATTCATGTTCCCTGGCCAGGGTGATGCACATTGCAATCAAATTCTCATTCTTTCTGTAGGAGTTTAGTATAGCAGTTAACAAGGGAGAGCAAAGCAAAGCCTTTGGGGAAAGGAGAACTGGGAGAGACCCAGCCTGTGCCTCCTCGAGTTCTGAAGCCTTCCTGTGAAAAGGCAGGCAGAGTTATGTCAGTCATGCTGGCTGTGACCTCCCACCTGCCCACACGTAGAGATGACTTATGAACTGCTGCAGGGCTCACACAGTTGGCAGTCCATATGAACTGAATGTTTAAAACATTACTTTTTTAAAACTATTATTTATAATTTCAGAGATTTCCCAAAAATGCTGCCAAAACCTAATGCAAGGATTGTGGATCTTTTCGTACTGTACTTGTTTTTCCACCTTTCAAAGCATTTAACACCTATACCATATTATATATGGTATATATATATACCACCTATACAATATTATAAATACTTAAGTATGAAGCTGCTGCAGGTGACTGGCCTGTGGATAGTGGAAGGGATCCCTGTCCATGGCAGCGGGTGGCACTGGATGGGCTTTAAGATCCCTTCAAACTCAAATCATTCTATGATTCTGTTATAATTAGAAAACATCAGCCAATCTATTAATTAAATTCCAAGGGGGCAGGAATCACAACCCAGCCTTCTCTGTCTCACACGTTTCCTCTGCAGCAGCTCTCTGTGAAATGGTGACATGAGTCTGCAAAATTTCAGTGCTGTTAAAATCCCTGAGCTGATTAGGTGACAGGCTTTTTTTCCCTCCTCCTTGCCTCACCTTACATTCAATGTGTGTTGCAGGGTGTTTTGTAGCTTAATAAAATAAACTCTTTCCTGGCATGTTTCATAGTAACATACATATATAGGTTTTGTGCTTCCTACAAGCCACCACTATTAATTTACATCAGGAAATAAAAGTGTTTCATAAATACGCAACAAGAGAAAGTCATTGCTCAAAGTCACTGCATCCTGAGGAGTTAAACTGAGAATTATCTAACATGTAGCTCTCTGGAAAATAAGGAATTTTAATCTTTATTATCCTTTGGGTGCAAGTGACTAATGAGAGAATGGTCTATTTTGATTAAGTGTAGAAGCTGGTGATAGAGTCAGACATCCTTGAAAAATTATATTTAGTCAGGACAATGTGTTGTTTAAAATGTGAGAGGGATACAAACAGCAGCTCATGGCTCATTCCTGCACTACTGCAGCCAGACCATCAGCCCAGAAGGTGGTTCTTCCCCCTCTTCTGAGGTGTTTATGAAGATATATATATTTATACATATATCTCAGTGCTCAGAGTCTTCTGAATACACTGAACCTTTCCAATAGTCCTTCTGTTGCTGCTTCCTTTCCTGAGCTACTTTTCTCCCATTGCAAACCAATCCCAAGAATGCTTAGCTCAGAATCTACCCAAGCTTCTCTCTTATTATTTTAAATGGAGATAACTAGCTCATACAAAAATAATCTTTCAGTGAGAAACTTGGAATAACATAGCAGAGAGTAGAAGACTGTGTCATTACTCATATCTGGAGGAGTTTGTATTTGAATATTGCCAATTAAAAGTGCCCTTAGAAATAGCTGAAATAGGAACAACTTCTAAGGCTTGTGTTGCTTTCTAATTATATCTTGCTCAGAACTCAAGGTCCCACAGCACCCAGCACTAACAGAACTTAGAAATGGCATGCACTTCTTAGATGAATTAACTGAACATTTTTTTCTGGCTTGCACTGAATTTCTAGTGATTCCATACGTCTGACTACTCCATCAATGGGCTTCCAGTATTTTGTGTAGTTTTGTTCACTTATACTGTGTGTTGGTTGTTTTTTGGTCAGTTTTTTTGCTCTGAAACCCATGCTTCACTTTTTTTTTTATATCATTCAGTTGTTTCTAATCTTTTCTCTTTGATGTTGGTAGTTTTAGCTGTCTGAGATCTCATTTAGACCCTTCACTTAGTCACACTCATTTTGTTTAGCCTGTTATTATTTAGGAATTCCTGGCTCCCAGTAAGTTTTGCTGCTCTTTGAATAAACCCCTAAGGTTCAATAGTAGCTTTATCGATGCAGAAGTGGCAGAGAAGGAGAACCAGCTATTTTTGAGCTGGAGATACCCTGGCACGACTGAAATTGTCCATGTATTAAAATATTCTTGATATATTTGAAAGGCATCCCACATCCCTAAGAAAATTCCTCTGAAGTCATAGCAAGGCAGGAGAGAAGATGGGATGTTGCCAGAGTTGTCATCATGAATTCTAATCCTTTGGGATCTTTTATCAGACAGTAATGCCTAGGGCAGCCTTTGAGGTACCCTGAGAGCATAGCAAGGCCATAGCAAGGCAGGGAACCAGCTGGATCCACTCTCCTACACATTTTGTCCTGCAGCAGCTGGTACTTGCTTAATAGGAGAAAAATCTGCCTTGAATATTCCCACTTCAGTCAACCAATACATTTAAATAGGGGAGAGTTCCACTCTGCCTCCTCAATGAAAGCTTGTCCTTTCACAAGGCTGAATAGCTACAACATCACTAAAAATAACCTACTGAATTTGCTTTTCCATGTATCTTCCACTATTTATTATTTCCTTCAGCATTGCAACTTCATAGGATTTTATCTGAGGAACTAATTTTAGGCCCCAGCTCCTGCAAGCTGAGATGTCAACTCAGATTCAGCCCAGAGTCCCAAAGGAGTAGCTGGGATTCCCAAAACATTAAATTTCTAGAAGGTGATAATTCTATAACCAAAGTATATAGGTCACATCATGCTCTCCTGCTGACCAGGTAGCTGTTTGGTTTCAGTTCTGTTGCTTTTTACTTTCACAAGTTTGTGGCTCTCCTGGGTCTTTTATTACCAAGTTCTAGCAAGATAAAAAAAAAAAAAAAAAAAAGTCAGTGAAAAGGAGAATGTTTATCATTTAAGGATAAATAATAAAGTTGCTGGAGGGTAAAAATACCATGAAAGTCATTAACTACGGTGGTAATGTCTATCTAAAATGGTAATGAAAAGCAGTCTACTTTGAAACTAAACTATTAAATAAAGGCCCCAACAATGTTTTCAATCAAACCAACACCACTGGTATGACTTACCTTGCCCCAGAGTTTACCCGAGGACCTGGTATTTTGCTTTTCTGCATATTGCATTCTAAAAAAGGGCCTGGCAGACTCAAAGTTGTGGACACCACCCGATGCTCTGCTTTGACCACTGGTTTTGATGGACTAGCAGCAGAATACAATTTTTCTGAAAGAGTGAGCAAGCCTATTAAATACAGGGTCGAGACTGAAACTGGAAGATGATGATGTTTAACAAAATGGTTGTGTACTGGTTGCAGTAGAGCCAGTATGTGTTTTGACATTGATATGAAGGGAGCAGGATCTGGTCTTTTGCCTGAGATTTTGGTGCAGGTCAGCACCAAGTATGGGTTTACTTGTCCTCTAAGAGGCATCTAAGAAGTGCTCTGCAACACTCTTTATTGTGTTTAGTGTGGCTGTGCCTCCTTTGCACCTGTGGATGGTGTGGGATGGTGCCTTGCCCCACGCCTACCCTGTGCTGCCAGAGCTCTTGGCCATGCCAGGCAGCCCCTGGGACTTCCCTGGGGGTTTGTTGCTGCTTATGTTCTCATTATAGTTTTTCAACACATTAACAATAGCAGCTGCCAGTACAGCTGAGAGATACACATTTTGTTGCTAGGTCTTCTCTGTAGCACAGGTTTCAAAACACATTTTTCAACCATAAAAAAGAAAGCCAAACCTTGTTCTCTTTTTGTGTTGAGAACTCCCTGTCTTTAGCCAGTGTTTAGTAGACAGACTGGAGATGCCTCAGTTCCAGTGAAACTGTGTCTCAGTGCAGCGATGTAGAGCAAACAGAAGTCCTCTTCTCTGCCTCAAGGCAGGAATGGCTGCAGCATGAGAATGAAGGTCTGTCTGGAAGGATAAAATTGCTTGATCAGTTCAGAAACAGCTTTCAGGAGACAACTCAGAAACCAGGGAACAAAAATACTTTTTTTTTTTTTTGATCAACCAAAATGTGCTGAGCCTGGCTTGGATTTTAAAAGAAATTAGTAGGTTGGCAACCAAGACACTAAGTATGACTCTTCCCATTTCACTTAGTTAGCCACAGAATGTTCATTAGTGTCAGCTGAGACACAGCAGGGCCTCCAGCCTACAAATCCCATGAGGAACTGCTGCTTAAGCAAGTTTAGGGCTGAACTAATTAATTGTAGGTGGTACACAACTCATGAAGTAATACAAGGATTTATATCATATTTAAAGGCACACCTGTTGCTCAGATCAGAGTATACACCAATTCAGTGATTCTGGGTTTGATATCTTTGGCAACCACAGTCTTTAGGATAATATCTCTTTAGTTGATGATATACTTTATTTGTCCATGCACATCCCTTTAAATAAAACCCTGTTGCACAAGGGCAAAGTCTGACATCCCAGTGAGAACCCAGCAACTCACAGAAAGAGGGTTTAGTGTTCACCCAATAAATATTCTACCTTCCATTCGCCCCCTGTTTCATTCACAGCTTCCTTCTTTCTGCCCTGTTCTCCATCTTCTCTCCCTGGAATCCACCTCCTCTTCCACTTTGGGCCAGCACATTCCTGCAGTGGGAACAGGACTCTAGATGTGAAAGAAAAGCTGTCCCAAAGGAGGAGTTATCCGCGGGTGCTGTGCTGATGAAGGGCCGGTGCTGATATAATTGTAGTGCTTAAATAAAAGCAGAAAAGGTGTGCAATCACGTGCCCAAGGGAACTGGGTTGCTTTACAGAAATAAAGAGAGAAAGGAGATGAATAGGTGAGACAGTCTCTCATTACCAGACATGACTTCACCTATAGGCCTTCCTCTTGCCTCACAGCAATGACACTGGCTTTCTTTTGCAGCAATTCATGCATTTCAAAGGGCCAACAGCATAAAAAGAATCTAAAAATAGGTTAAAGCCTGAAACCAAAGAGCAGCTGTTTCATTAGCAACAAGAGGAGCTGAAGGGGAATGAATAGTAGGACAGAGCTTCCTAAGTGTGCCAAAGGACTTGTATTTCATGTATTTTATGCTGTCTTACAGAAATTCTTCTCATACCAGGACACATATCAGATGTACAGTAACTGATACAGCTAGAACCTGCTGTGTGTGTTGTCTTCTCCTTACACCAAGAAAGATGAGTGGGAATCTGAGCCCTGGGACATGACGCTGTCACAGTTTCAAAACTCAGGGGTTTTTTATCAGCACTTTGTATTATAAGAGATCCTGCAGGATTACCCTGCACTGGAACAGGAAGCTTGTATCATTGCTGTGTTCTGATATAACAGCTGGACACACACTCTGAAGTTGTGCTTATAAAGTATGATGGATTCTCTGCATTCTACATATCCTTGGACATCTGCACTTCTGTAGAGAAGAAATCCTATCCATGAAGATCAATGTTCATCCTTTATCCAAAGCCTCTGCAAATTCATGACAGGCCAAGTTCTTAATCTGTCTTGGAATGATGGCCTGGAAACAAAATGCAAATGGTGAGCAGAACAAATCATTATTCTGTGTTAGCTGGGAAGAGAGCAAATGGAAACGTGTATGAGTACAGAGATATTTCAGTTTACAACAGCTACTGGATTCAGACTGAGTTTAGGAATGGCAGATCTCAGAGTTCATTATTATACCATCTTTAGACAGCTGGTATGGACACTCAAGTCAGAACTCAGAATAAAATAAATATCCAGCAGAGTCTTAGGCCACTGACAACTATGTGGTGTGGTAAGGGATTAAACAAGTTGAAGCTAAATCCTTCAGATTAAAAAGCAAGGGAAAGAAGAGATGCACCAATATTCTGGCTACAAGCAAGGCTTGGAAACGAGAAGTTCAATCCTAGTTGGTTTAGACATCTGAATTTATCACAAATGCCTCATTCTTCAGCCTCCATAAAACCCACCTCCAGGGCCAGCTCGTCCTGAGAATGTCACAACAGAGAGCACCACTGTGAGAGCCCTCACTCTTGGGACAGCTGGGTTTTTTGGTACTTTGCCAGGCAGGGTATGGGCAGCCAGCAACCACTCATGGTGCATGGCCTGCAGTGCCATCAAGGAGCTTGTGCACTTCCCCGAATATCTAGGGACTCAGAGATGTGAGACAGATATATATATATATATGTATATTATATATATATATATATATATATATGAATTACACTCACACAGAAAATATCATGGGCCCATGTCAGCTACAGAAAAATGGTGTGGAAGACCAAGCAGTCTTTCATAATTTTTTTACTTCATCCCTATTGACATGCTTTGCTGACTACAGCTGGTCCCTGCCCATGGGCCACCACTGAGGAATTCCTGCTGTTTTCATCAGTATGACCCAGCCTTCCCTCCTGCTGCCTCTTCCAACTCACAGCAAGCTCTCTGTACCATGTGGAGGCAGAGGTGTGTGGGTCAAATGTAGGGGCCTCTTATTGCAGGTCTCACAGGAGTGCACTCTTGAGGTGTAGCTGATATTTTTTCCTCTATGCCAGGGAGCCTCTTTGCTTAGTTTTAGCAAAAGGTAAGGCAGATCAGCAACCTTGGAGGAGCTACAGAGAACTGGCAGGTCTGGCTGCATCAAGAGGAATTGAGACAGAGAGCCATAAGGAAAAGGAGGGCAGGGAGGGGGCAAGGGATAGGGAGGGATCTGTCAACAAAACAGCAGATACTTGAGAATGAAGGCAACTAAAATTCCTTTTCTTTTTCCAGCTAGATGGAGCTTGTACAAATGGAGATGACATTGCTCCTAGATAAGGACCAATGATACTTTTGAGAGTACAAAATGACCACAGCCAACTCAATTGTTTGGCTGTCAAAGTAGCACCTGAAAAGATGCTGCTGTCTGGGCAAAGAAAGAGCTTTCTGCACTGCTCTTCTCACTGTGTGCCTTGGTTTTAGCCTTGGAAGACACCCAGTGCTATAAGGACCTACTCAGACAGGTGTAGAACTGATCCAAATAAATCAATTAAAAGGTCCACATCTGAGCTACTTGGATTAGACTCTCTCCTGAATTCTAAATGGACACCATACAATTCATCATGCACTAAAATAGAGAGCTAAAATAGGACAGGTGAGTCATGCCTAAAAATAGCTAATCATCTCCATTAACTAATAAGGGAAGACAGGAGTGCCCAGTTCAGCTGCAGATGTATATATATCACAGGTTTCTGAGGCAGTGAGAAGTGTATCCCATCCCACGTTCCTGCCAGTAGCAGGAACGACCCCTTCTTTTCCAGCAGTGCCTGCAGATCCACTGGTAGAGATGCAGAGCTGTGCACTGCTGCCTTTCCTGGGCTGCCTCCCCCCAGACACTCAAGTGTAAAGCCCAGGAACCCGTTAAAGGCTGACAGACACAGCACAGCTCCATTCTCTTTTAAGGTATGTTTGAACCACATGCCACTCCTGGAGATCAGAGGTACTGAAAGCCAAGGCTTCAAGCCCTGGCTCCATGCCCACAACACTGCAGAAGAGCTCGGTGCCATGTGTCAGATGAGTGGGATAAATCCCTCCCTGGCCGTGGCTGCCTGTTGTTCCTGCCAGCCCTCTCCTGCCATTAATCAAGGGGCACTCCTGCAGTCAGCTCCCAAGACTAGCACTTCATTGTGATCCTGCAAAGCAGGCAAGAGGAGCTGTAGGAAGGGAGATGGTTGCCTTGTGATTATCTTCAAGGTAAGTGGGGAAGGAGAGAGAGTGTCCCAGTGTATCAGCCCAGGAGGGTTTAAAGACAAAACAGCCTAGCAGTGGCCTACAGGGACCATTACAGGCAGGAAAGTCATCTTTGGCTCTGAGAATCACGTTGTGCTTTTGGAAAGAAAAGCTCCTATAACAGAGAAGTAAATACCCTTGCAAGGCCTGATAAAATCAGTGGGAAGACTTGCATGTATTTGAAAGCTTTACTTACGTGTGTTGTTAGCATCACCTCCAGGGAGGCTGTGGTGGGGAACAGAGCTGCCAGAAAAGAATGGGAAAATGGTTTGGGCAGCACAGCCTAATCCAGAAACCATACCCGACTTCTGTGTCAATTCCAAAAATAACAGGGCTTTTTTCATCAAATCTTCCCACATCCCTCTAATAGCATAGCATTTTTCTCATGATCAGTGCTTCTCATGAATAAACTGCTACCTAAGATCTGTTTTCACCATGGGACACCATGACTTACCAGGTCAGGACACAGTGAGTACTACTGGAAAAGCCCTTGGTTCACGATCTGGGTTGCCCAGCCCAAATCCTTTTCCTCAGCAGGAAATACATGATATTCTCGCTGTGTATTAAGATTTTTATTTTTACTGTGAAGAGTTAGCTTTTCTTCTCAGCATGCCTAAACAACCAGTTGTCAGGGAACATATCTGGCTGCCGTTTGCCTTCCATGCCTACGTTTCCCTGCTCCCTGCCTTTGGAACATTCCTCTCACCCAAGACAACCAACCCTTCACTGAGCACCTCCCAGTGCAGTGCTGAACTCATCACAGTAAATCCTGGTGCTGGCCAGCAATCCTCTGCTCGCGTGCAGGAATGAAGGAACAGCCCTCGCTGTTTATGCTTCCAAGGGAACTATGGGCACAATCCTACATATTTCCACTTTTAAGTACCTGCTTGTACATACCTGGATACAAAGAATTTAGTCAAAGATACTTGGGAATTATCGACAACTCTGCATTGCAAAAATGTCAGCCTTTTGGGTGACTATCCCAATGAGTGCTGTGCAGATTCTTGGAAATAGCCCTACAAATACCATCATTAAACTTTAAATTGATATAAAGAAAATGTGCAACTGAGCACACTAATAATAACATGAGCCGGTTTGTTATACTGAATGTCTCCATAAAGATATTCTTTATAACACCTTTGGCACAACTGGGACCTTGCATAATTAAATTTGATTTCACTTTCTTACAACTCTAAGCATAACTGGAGATTTCTAATTAGTTACAATTATTCTTTCTAGAAATGTGCTCTATTTAGTATAATCTTGTACTCATCTAGCCAAATGCCATATGTATTTATTTTTATTATCTCCTACTGACGGCTTTTTAACTGAGACATTTTGACCGAGATAAATAACTACATGCCTCCCAACCACAGCTCCTTGTGTGGCATCTGCTTTGGGTGGTAAAATAATTTACTAAGTGAAAAATAGCAGTTTATGGAGATAAGATAATTTTCCATTCTACTATTTTAAGTAGAGATAAAAATGCAGGCTGATTATCTTCTAAATCTAACATTTCCCCACCGCACCCCACCAAAAGCTGATAATAAAGTGGCCTCATTAATGAAAGTTCCTCACCTAATTGCATCTCCCTTCTGCTAAGACGGCAGACAAGTAGGCTCCAGTTCCCTCTGGCTGTCTGCAGTGCCTGGCTGGCTGGCATGCCCAGGAGCACTCCTCATGCCACTCACTGCGACCTGCAACACCAGTAACATCCATGCCCAACAAACCCACCCCGTACCCAGTAAAACGGGTCCCTCTCGGTGTCACACAACCCATGCTCATGTGCCACCTGTGCTCCTGAAACCATGTGGTGCCAACTACAAGAGCAACTAAGCAAAAAACCCCTCTGCTTCCTGCACAGTTGTGCCCTGAGCTGGGAAAGCCCAGATGTGTTCTCTCTCAGAGTTCACTCAAGCAAGAAGCAGAGGTGGAATTACCAGCTGAAATGGGAGCAGAAAAAAAGGTGATAAATTGGTGAACAAACTACCGGAACTTACTTACTTCTTGAGAAATTAATGAACCTCATGAGCTCATAGGTTGCAGAGCAAATTAAATAAATGTCTTTTCCTTTTAAAGTCTGGGGAATCTCAGCAAGTGGAATTGACTTTATGCTTGTCTTCCTTCTAATTCACTACAGGTACAAACCCAGTGAAATACAGAAGGGAAATGGCAAGACAAATCTGTATCAAAATGAAAACAACAGTAAATGAAGGAGTTGGAGCAGGTCAAGGAAGAGTGCATAACTTTCAAAATTATCTAAGTTACTTTGTCATACTTACCATTTCCTTACTGCTTTATATTCACAGATGTAGGACACAGTGTGCCTTTGAAGGTGATTCTATCACACACAAGACTTTGAAAAGATCCACCAGCAAGTTAAAAGTAAATGAAATTAGAAAAGCACTTGTACTTAACCAAATACACTGCAGGATCTCAATGTTTTCTAGGTCAGTGCTGTATCTGACTGAGTTTGCAGTTTTTTCAACACCAAGCATTCAGAAATTCTATATATAACATCAACATCTTGTTACTAAAATAAATAATGAGTTCATTTGATTTACTTGCAGATTTTGATGCATACAGGTTGTTTATTCTCCACGCTTTCCATGTCTTTTTCTGGACAGGAGCCTTAGAAGTTTACTTGGGAGATGGTGGTGAAAGAAGCTAAAGTTTGAAGTCACAGTGTTTTGAGAAGGATACCAAGCCCTTCCCCCAGCATTTCAATGATACAATCTCAGCAACTGATGGTAATTTCAATATTACTAATGAAATAAGGTTTTGTAGGCTTAGTCTCTTTTCTCAAGAAATATACTTGACAAAATTGGTTTAAACAATTAAAAAAGTCAGAATATTGAAATATTTGGTCTACCATGATATTTCTGGGTGCGCACACCTGAAAGACAACCCCCTGATTGTATGAAAATTATTTTGGTACCTAAAACTACTGGTTTATAGAATATTACAGATTCCCGCCCATGATTTTAATATGGCAACATCACTTATGATAGATTAAACATGAGGTTTCACTTTTGCCTCTCTATTCTAGGTCACTAACAGTAACCCTCCATCTTAAAGTAGTAATGAGCTTTATAGTTTCATTAAAATATTCCTTTTCCTTTGGTGCATTAAGGATGATTTCTCATCCTGTTCTCTTTATCTGTTTGTATTTGGCACAGATATTTCATTATTGATGTAAAGCAGCAATTCAAAATTTAATGATTAATTTTCATGTAAATCTTTCTTGTCTAAATAATTGATGGGAAAGATGAGCATAGGCATTTGGAGTCAGCGGTTGTTATTCCTTCTGCCTTTCCTTACCTTTGCAGTAGTAGTCTCTGTCAAGCCCTCTAGAGAACACAACTTTTGGGGAGATGTCTTGAATTCCCCAGCCTTGTAATAGGCCAGATGGGGAATTATCTGAACACAAATCTCTGCTCTGTCCTCTAAAAGCTATACATTCATCCTGCCTTGCATATGGTTAAGTACCTAATTTTGCATAAAGTCCTCAATCTTCTGCATCATGAGGAGGCTGGAAAGCTGCAGACAGCTGATCCTGCAGCTGCCCTGTTTGTCCACATGCCTATCAAAAAATGCTCAAATTAAGTAACCCAGGCAAAAGGCCAGGCAGCAAAATGCTGTTGCCCTGCAGCATAAACGGTGCTTGACAGTGAGGATTGGAGTAATGCTTTGTTCCTTTGCAAGGATCTTTCTCTGCTGGGTTCATGGATGTTATTTCTGGAGATCCCAAACTACTACCACAGCACTAAAAACTACTCCACCTTCATCCAAACTCTCCCTACCCAGCTTTTCATTATTCAGTAATTCATATTTATATATGTGGCCCAAGCCTGTAATTAAATCCCTGATAGTCCCTTAAACCCCAAGGGAGAAACTATCTGGATCTACCAGGGCATCTCCTGGGAGAGATACCAAGTCTCTTCCATGGTTTTAATACAGCTTGCATTATGTGATTTTCACAGCAATTAATATATTAAATAAAATCATAGAATGACCTCCTTTCATAATGTTTTAAGTTTTAAATTTCATTACAATCTGAAGAAAATACTCTGGACTAGAAAGCAGGTTATTCTGAGAAAGACATGTCAGCGGCTTCCTCCTACTCTGCCCTGCTAATGTTTTAATATATAAGTATTTTCTTTGAAAGTTAAATAGAATTGTAAGCTGTAATAGGGCATAAATGTTACAAAGATAGAAATCTCTATTGCCATTTATATGATAAGTTAAAAAAAAGGCAACCATCTTTGCATGCTTGGGGGTATTTTTCCCTCAGAAGTCACTTTTTAATCTGATTTAAATCCAATTAAGTCTGAATATCTAAAATGAAGAACAAGTCTTTGAATTCATGTATAACTGATTTAACTAATCACTGTCTTACTGCAGAGCTACTAGGCAAACAAACTATGAAAAATAAATATGAAATCAGATCCAAATTGCAGACAGCGATTTTGGTTTTTAAAATAAATAAATAATCATCCTGCACAAAGCAGGGGCCTCTGTTTGCTACCAGCCAGTCAAAGCTGAAGTTATTAGATTTAAAAAATAATGGTGAAAAATTATTTCATAGTTTGGGGATTTTTTTAACCTCACATTTTGGACAGAAAGCACTTGTGTTCCTTGAGAATCCCTCCTCCAGACAGACTGGGGACACTGAAGCAACTGGGGAAGCCCCACTGCTTCCACAGCTGTATCCTAATTTTGGCTGGCCCGGCATTCACCCCTGGTTTTCTTCAGTGTCTTACATCCTCTTTAACCAAGCAGGCTGGATGGTTGCTCCCAGCATGGGAGGAGTCCTTCTATCCCTCATACTCTCCTCACCTCCCCCAAAGGAGGGAATGGTCAGCAGAGCTGCTGGACACGCAGCTCTGGCACAATGGGCAGGCTGCCTGACCCGCACCCAGTGCCACCCAGTGTCACCCAGCAGTGTGTCTCAGCCTGCAAGAACTGCAGCGGGGGCTCATTAGGAGGAGAGCCTGAAGGACAGGCAGGAAGCACAACCCATTCGTCCTTCTGATGCTCTGTTGGCTTCTATTCTTCCTCATTGGGCAGCATTGATACTGACTGCTGAACAGCTCGGGCTTTAGCTGGCCTCACGCTGCCATTTCCATGGAATTAGTCCAGGTATCCCATGCTTTACTCTGACTTCCTGCTGTATCAAGCAGCTTTGGTAATCCACTGGTATTTCAGAATCACGTCTGAGACCTGGAAATCTCAGTTCCTTCCTCATCTTATGTGTAAGTTGAAGAAACACTGGGTGACTGTCATTGTGCTGCAGCACGGTGCATGTCACTCAACTCATAGTTGTATAACTATAGGACACTGGGGTAACTGTAAAGCTCCCTATCACACAATATCTTCCATTAAAGTTGCTGTCTGCTTCATGTGTGGAAAGCCCTATTTCATCAGTGAGATGCCACTGGAATACTGCCAGGGACCATGTGGCTCAGTGCCTGATAAGGCAGCTTTCTCGCTGTGGATCACAAGCTCCGTAGCTGCACGCAGAGCTCCTCCCAAACAGATTAGTAGAAATTAACGGGTGCATCCAGCGAGCTTGCTGACATTTTTCCTTCCCCTCTCACGAGCATCCTCCCATACATCACAACTGGGCTCACAGAGATTGCATCTCAAAAAGCACTATGAAGAAGCAGCTCATTTCTGAAATACCTATCGGCTGTCTATCATAGCTCATATCCAGCTGCAAATGCTGCTTGCAACAGCTCAGAAACCCTGCAGCTAGTCAGCCTGGGCAGCAAGAGCAAAGATGACAAGCCCAAAATGACAGCTCTTAACTCATTGCCTCATTTCTTTCCACGAACTAAAGGTTTTTCCCCTCCCCTTTTGAACTGTATAGTAGATTACAAAGTTTTCAAAGAGCAAAAAGTGGAAAATCTCACATATGTGCCTTGGAGATATGTCTTAGGTGTGCAAGCGAGGAAAGAAACTCAGATTATTTCTTAAACCCAGCACAATTCCATGCACCCAGCTCGGTGCTGTGGCAATAGGCAGCAGACAGCTTCTGCTTTCATTTGCTTGTGCTTTTTCTCAATATTTAAGTGAAAGGATTACTCAGCTAGAGATCACCTTAAATTTTTTTATGATACTTGTTTTGATGATCCAAAAATTAATGACAGGTTAAAAGAAAAACTTCAATCATTTTTAAACCACTTGAAGATTCTCTCATTCAGGACATAACATATAAATTTTCCAAATTCTCACCTTGTCTGCAGGCCCTTTTCTAATAACACTTGGCGCTGAAGAGGATTAAGCAACAGAGTGATTTTTGCAAATCATATCATACTTGCCAAGCATTAACAGAATGCCATTAAGGGTCCAAGTATCCCAGCTGGAATTGCAGGTATTTCTCTTCCTGTGTAAACTGGCCTGAGGAGCTCACAGGAGAAGCAGAAATGCAAAGGGCTGCTATGCAAATCAACCCCAGGTTAGCTGCCAGGGTTCTGTCAGGGTTGGTTTTTAGCCCTGGACCTCTCCAGGAATCAGCCAGCCATAGGAATTTGGTTTTCTAAATTGCCATGGAGTGCTGTGAGCTGCCCCAGTATTGCCCTTTCACCTGGTAGCTTTAGATACATTATAGCCAATTATCCAGGTGTCATGAGGGAACATATTTCCGTCTTTCTTTCCTTTAAGGTTGATATATCAGGGGATTATTTCCCCCTAAACACTGACAACCAGAAAAACTGAATGAAAAACATACCGTCAAGAGATTTGAACCATTTCCTCTCTGCTGTGGAAAAGGTGGATTAGTTAAAAGGTAATAAACACTGATGGATTTGTGGGAGAGCAAAATTAGCTAGGATGTATTTTAAAGCACTTTTGATACATTTATTAAAAGTCAAGAAGTGCTTAAAAAAAAATCCCAGTGCACTTTCAAAAAATTGCATGGCTTAAAAAAGATGCACTTAAGAAATGAATCAACACTTTTTTTTTCAAATTTGCATTGGGATTTATCAGTGTGGTACCAGTAGCAGGGAAGGTTTTGCAGCAGCATTCTAATTAGCACAGTTAGATCTTCTCTAAACTTGAGCACTCTAAATTTACAACAATAGGAAGAGATGGATTTATGCACAAAGGGTTTTTACAGTATTTGTAAGGGAATAGTTTTCCCCTCCCCTGCCTGTACTGCCGAAATGCAAAGGAAGGAAAACAGGGTGGACGTTGCTGATGGCAATGCACTGATGAGGTGGCATTTGTTACCTTCCCCTGCATAATTAGATTTGGGTATTTCACCATTTTAAATACAGCATAAGCAGTAAATTAACTTCTATTTCCCACTTAAAAGCCCATAAACAGAATAAAAGAAGCCAATGGTAAGGGGGGAGGAAGGGGAAGTGAGTAAGGCAGGGAACGAGGAAGGCACCATTTAGGAATTGACTGAGACTGCATTTTATTAGGAAAAACAAGGTATGGAAACTCACACACACAAAAATATGCTCCTATTATTTAAGGCTCAGCACATCTTCCAAAGGACAGTTTAATGGCCACTATCTACCTGGACCAGATGAAGTCCCTTTTCTTAATCCCCAGTTCTCCTGAACTTTAATCCACTGCTATTCAAATTTGTCATAAAATATGTTATTTGCTTTGCCATGTTATTACCTAATCAGTGAGTACATTATGTCCTAATAACTTGCAGGTGTTCCCTTTGGCACAAGAGTAGAGGTCAGGTTACTGCCTTCCTAAGCCAGCTGTAAAACCTCTGTATTTAAACACTACTGAAGAAATCATACAAGAGCAAAACACCCTTGTCCTCAGTGTAGATTAATACCATGAAAAGACAGATCCTTTCTTCTTTTGCAACAACTATTTTTTCTCTCCTCCCCACTATTTCCTCGGTGCCTCATTAACCTTTACAATGCCTGTGCCAGGCAGAAAAAGCCATTCACCTCTAGGACATAGGAGCTACATCTGGAGATGCTTTGTGGGGGCTTCACAGGCTGGGGTGGGCACAGGTACCTCCAGACCCAGTGCTCTGGCTACTGAGCTACCAGCACTTACCAGACCACACTGCTCCCTGGACCATACTGCAGCCTCCAGGAACACACATCAGGGTAACACCATGCCACAAGTCAACTCACAGGTTGGATCAGCATCCAGCAAGTTTAAGAGTCTAACCTGCAAAAGAAGCAATTGTCAAAAACTGAATTAAATCAACAGTGAAAAACCTATTAGAGTTCCTATGCCCGCCACAGTTTGGGTGCAAAAATCATGGCAAGTACGTGTCTATGTGTCACTGACCTCTAGTAAGTCTGTTGCCTTCAAAGAACAACAGCTTGAGTGAAAACAACCTTGTCAAGAGCTAATGGTCTCCCCTTCCTCAGCCTGAACTAGGGAAAGCTATTGAAATCTACCAGAATATGAGTCAAAATATTTACTGCATGTTTATTTATACATGCTACATAGTCACCTTCAACTCTATTGCCCCTGCTTCTAGCTGCATTTTTAACCTAGAATTTTCTTCAAGCCAAAAGAGAACAATAAAGAACCTAATACATCACTGTATGCTCAATGGCTGCTAAAAGTCCTGTGATCTGGAATTCTGCTAGAATAGAACATATTCATCATTTTGCTAAACTAATTTTATCTATTAAAAGTAAATGGTAAAGTAACAGGGCTTTGACTAGCTCTGGTATTAGGAAATTGTGAACTTTTGGAGCTTTTTGACAGAGGTAGAAGTTACAAATATCAGCAAGTGTTCTTCGGTGCTTCACTGATGTTCCCCCTCTGCAATTTGTTTACTCCTTCAAGGTATTAGACAGCCATATATTTTACTTTCCCCGGTAGTAGCCAATTTGCAAGAAAGCAAGTAATATGAGAATAGCTATTTACTCTGTAACAAGCAGCACAGTACATTATCACTCGACATTGATGTTGTTAGAGGATAGCAAATCAATAATCAGTTCTTATTCTGTAACTTTGTAAACCATCTGCTTCCATCACTGCAAAGCATGCTCTGCTGCAGCCAAACCTTTGCTGCCATACTAACAAACAATTTGCTTTATAATGTCTAAGACAAAGTGGTATCAAAAGCTTTCTAATTGCCTCACCATTTAAATAAGTGGAACGGTTAGGTTATACAGAAATTCCACTGAGAGAGATAAATGGTAACTCCCTGTTACAACCTTGCCAGAAAAATATTTTGTTTACCTTTCAAAGTCAGAGCTTGTGATTATATGATATATTACGTTATTAGATCCTACAAGGGAATTTTATTATTACCATTTATCACTGAATTGGCTCAAGATGTGTAGCTGAGAGCACTGTGCTCTGACCCCGCTCCAAAGGGTTCCCTCTCTGCTCAGCCCTGTCCAAAGATGACTGCTCAGCTCACCTGTGTGCCTCAGTTTATGCACCCAGGATTCCCTGTAGAGGCCCTCAAAGGTACCTGCTGTTCCTCACTGATCCTCTGGAGACCTCAGCATTCTTTTAAGGTACCATTTCGTTAAATATCGGAGAACAACCTGGAAAGAACTACACTGTCATTGTAAAGTCCCAGGCATTCCACAGAATGTTCAAGAAATAGTCAGGGATGAATGTGGGGATGTGGGATAAGGAAGGCAGAACCGCAAGGAGAACTTAATTTGAGGTTTACAAAGCTTCAAGCCTCCAGTAATCACTTTTAAGCTGCCAATACAGTCATTGGTTTCCTCAGTAAGTTGGCTGCTCATTAGAAAGAAATAAGCAGTGTAGACTCAGGATTCCAGTCCTGCTCTATTTTACTTGCAGCCCTTTGCTTCAACAATAAATCTTGCCTTTACAGCTCCAGCCAGGCAGCTGGGAAATGCCATGCTGCTGGCTGGCTGCTCTGCCTCCCCGGCCCCCACCCTGGTACCGTAGGGAAGTTGCAGCTCCAAGACCCACGTTCCTGCTCTTGGACATTCTCCCATTGGCCAGGGTCAGGTTATTTTCTAAATAAAATCACAGCACAGAAGGCTGAAGCAGTTTCAAACCTTGAGTGCCCACATTCTAAAGACAAATAAAAAAAATAAAAATTAATAGTATTTTAGTGCATGGACTCCTTTGGACTAGTCTTTTTTGTTTCCTTGGCTTAGGAGTCTTTCCTATAAATCACTTCCACATTTAGTGTCAGCAGCTTCACAAATTCATTTGTCTTTGCTAAAAGTGTCACTGCCTGTGTTGTGTTACCTGGCTCTTCAACCCATGTTTCTCTTGCACACTCCTCATTTTCACTGCCCAATGACATCGTATTTCCAACATTAAGTAATATTAGTTTTATTTGCTTGATTTCAGCTTCACGTTTCGCTCATGCAGAAAGCCAAAGGAATGTTTATAACCTAGATTACTCAGAGACGTCCCATTATGTATTTGATAATGGCTTTCCAGTTTCTGAACTGTTACCTCTTCTTTGCATCTGGTGCCAGCCTGAGCTTAATAAACCATTTATTTTTGCTGTAGGCAGTACTCTCATGTTGTAAAAAATGCAGAAATCTCCTTCAGGAGTTCCCGCTTACTTGTCATAATGCTTCGTTTTCCTTTTCATTCTCTCCCTCCATTTGCAAGCTTTGACATAATGATTTCTTTTGCCTCGATTACCAAACATCATCCCATATATATATAGGGGATCTTTTAACTAGGATCTTTTTTACAATTATGCAATTTTAAAATCTGCAATTTTATGACACCTCTGAACCATCTGAGAGGCTCCACTGAGGACCCTGAACCTCTTATTTTTAAGCTATCACAAATGATTTTATCCGATTTCAAGTAAAATCTGACAATCACAGTCACGCATCACAAATTTTCAAATGTACTGTTTGGCTGATCAATTTCTCTCACTTTGATTACATTTGTTGAAAGACACATTTTTGGAGAGGATGTATTTTCTGCATGAAAATGTTTCTGCATGCACTTTTATGTTCTGCTGTGGTGCAGTTAGTCCACACCATGACTTAATAGCACACTGCTAGATGACTAGTTTTTCTTCATTAAAAGTAGTGCTATGAATTTGGCACTGCTCCTATACTATGGCATTCCCATTATGTACTAAAATTGCTAAATGTATACACCTTTCTCTTTGTCTGCTCAGTGCCAAACACTTGATGTGTTTCTCTTTAGGATGCCTTCCTTATTTTCTGGGTGTTGGGGGTGGGGTGCTCACAGGTTGTTTTTTTCCTGCTTACACTTAGGCACAGGAGTTGGTCACCTTTAGGCATAAATTCAGAGCAAAAACACTGAAAGGAATGTTGGTCAGTACAAGCACCATATTTCACTCCTTTCCAAACATCAGCTTGTTCTCCCAGCTATCCCCTCGTGATATTGGGTATCTGCCTTTCTAGTGACCTCTGTGGTCCAGGGCAGAGTAGAGTCTTACTGAAAGCAACAATACAAGTTGAGCACTGAAAAGCCTGGATCACTGCAAATTGTACATTTTCAAACACACACGTTTTTCTAAAGGTTAGCTCTTAATTTTAGCACAGCCGGGGTATAATTTTTGAACATGTGGGACTGACATTTCTCATTGCTATCCTTGCAGTGGATCAACTCTCCTGAAATAGATGACATCCATCTATTTTCACTTGAAATAGTATAACTCACACTAGAAAAGCTCCTCTGTAAATAGTATCTCAAACACTGACAACTGACATACAGCGAGATGGCTACTCAGAGGTGAAAAAGGCATCAGGGACAATTTCTTTTTTCCCCAGTTGTAGGGGATATATATGTGCACACCATAATCCCATCTGTCTTACAAGGATGCTTTAATTCAGGAAGATAAATAGCTTTGAACTTTCATGCTGAGCAATACTTAGACACAGGAAACCTTCAGCTTAACTCTCCTGAACTCCACAGGCATGCAGAACTGCAGCCAATATTTGTGATTTACACCATGTCCCAGAACACTTCCTGGTGATGCCCAAGGTTTTGTTAAGGATTGATGTGAGACTGCTATCAGACTCACCTAATTACAGACTCACTTGTCCTCCCTTCTACCAGTCTATCAACTTGGCTTCAGGTACAGCTGTGTCCCTGGTTTACTAAATGAATTTTCAATACAGCTAAGCCAGTTCTGAGAACTCCAGGCAGAAAGGACACCGAACAGACCACGCTCAGGGACACCCTGGAGTCACTCTTTTAAATGCCACAGTTCCCTTGTTCCCTGAGAGAGAAAGTACTTAAGCAAGATATCATTAAAAAAAAAAAAAAAAATAGAAAAAAGGAAAAAAAAAAGGTGCCTGAAAGTTTGGTAACTGGTTTGGTCTGCCTTGCTTTAATAATGGCAACAGTTTTTTTGAGACTGAGCTCCAGAGTATGCATTAATTCTAGCTATGACTAGTATAAAACAAAAATGTGCCATTTGAAAGAAAAAAGTATCAATTATGGTTCCAGGTTTGGGAACCTTGTTTTAAGTTTGCTTGTTTGCTTGTGGTTTTTTTCACTGGGTGTGACTTTTGACATCATGTGTCCATGTGCTGTCAATCTCCTGACAATGGTTTCATTAAAAAAACCCTTGAATTTGACCCTTTTTATCAGCTTATTGATACACACCATTCTCAGATACACCTAAACCTGTGTATGGGTGTGCTATCCACTGGCAGCAAGAAATATTCCTGTTAGCACCTGCAAGTAGCATTAGCAGATTACATGCAATAATAAGACCTCTGAGGTCAATAACCAGCTGAATCAGAATTATTGCTGCTTTCCACCAGTAACAGAGAAGAATTGGATATGAAGCATTCAGAAACCCTAGACTGGATTTTTTTTTTTTTAAATTTATACCACCATGAATCTTCCTTACACCACGTTAAATTTCAATGAGCATCAATGATGCACCTTAAGAGGAAGAGAAGCTTGTTGGCAGGTGCATTTTCCTGCTGGCAGAATATGTTTCTCAAACAATTATGTCTTATCACAACACTCACTTAAAATTTTACATCAAGCTGTATCATGGGGCTCTTTTAAAACCCCCTCATTAATGATGATTATGTAAGTACCATTAGATGTGAGACATTCCCATATTGCTCGTAGGAGTTATGATTTAATTCTGTTACAATCTACTCTACCATTTGTGTAATCACTCCTGACATTTTACCTTTTGTTTTGTAAAACATTATTGTCTGCCACAGGAGTTTAAAAGAAAAAAAAAACATATTTTGGTTGTCATTGCAATCTGATTGAAAAGATGTTATTAATTAAATCTTGTACACAGGTATACCTGAAAACTCACTGTCAGCTCTTGGGGGAAGCTGTATTACTGGAAGATAGTTGTGATTTAGGTGGCTGAGGCAATGCAGGGAGGGGCTCTAAAAATTCCCCCCCCACACTGCTGTGAGTTAGGCTGTTATTCAGCATTTGTGGGCAATAGTTTAACTTCTCTTTGGCCTTTCATGGTGCCTGGCCTGGCTCCGTGTGGTCCATGACTCCAGGGACCGCTCCAAAGGAACATTTGCTTTAGCTCAGTAGATGAATTTGCAAACACCCAGGGAGCAGAGCAGAGAAGTCACTTTCCTCTCAGGACACAGCACAAGATGCTGGTTTAGTACCTAGGCTGAGCTTTTTGCCAAAAGGAGGAGATCAAAGACATTTTACCAGAGCTGGAATTTTCATTTGCTCTTCCTTTTTTTTTTTTTTTTTGTCAGCAGAAGAGTTAGAGAGAAAATCCTCCTTTACAGGATCAATAAGTAGATACAGCTACAAAATTCTAATTGCTTACAGTGAAAGCTTTGACCAAGTCCCTTAACTAGCAGCAAGTTTCCTTCCACAGAAGTCATGGTAGAAGAATCCTCCTTACGTTAATACTATACTATATACATACACTATATATATAGCATATATCTATATTATTCTGAGCAGAAAGAAGGTCCATCTCACAAACATAGAGGAGAATTTTCTTACATTATTATAATACACATTATTCCTTTTGCATTTTCATTGTAGGGCCCATGTGTTTATAAGGCCTAGGGAGTTTCATCAAAAAAGAAGTTTAGAAAGTTCTTACTTACCTTAGTCACATAGAAACACAGGGAATTTAATTTTCCTCCTTAATGTGCTCTTTGAGCTGGGGCTGGGGCTTCTGAGTACTCTGAAGGTAAATGTGATGTGACTAGTGTTCAAATTGCTTCATAAGGAAAAGTTCCTCAGAGTCAGGGCAACTGCTTAAAATGCAACATAAACAGGTCTGTGTCAATATTTTGACTCTGTGTAAACAATTCGAGCAGTATCACTCTGGAGATAATGACACATAATGCTGTACAAAAGGCTCTGAAAGGGTTTTAGTGAATTAATCTGCATTTGTGCTCTGGAAGAAAATTGGTCTGTGCAGTGGAAAAATGTGAACTTCTGTGCTCTTGTTAAATATGATCCAAACAAGGTCTGGAGATCCCAGAAAACATCCTGAGAAAAGGCTTCACTAACACCAAGTAAATGGGAAAAGAAGGATTTTCAGACCCTGCACTGTCTTTAATCCCATTCACAGAGCTTCAGAAATTGGTCAGTATGACAGACTGGAATATACAGTTTTGTCTGAGTAAGCATAAATGAAATATTTCTTATAACTGATGCTATATCTCCGGGCAAACACTCTGTCTCTTTTTTGCAACATCATGAGTTCGAGCTGGAAAGGACATTGATCAGTGTTTTATAACTCTGTTAATAAAACTAAGGGAAAGCAATCTGTACATAGGAGTTTATTTAGATGCCCACAAATTTTAAATCATTCCCCTTTATATCTCAGCCCACTGGATATCTTATCCAACTGAATTACCATTGGGTTTTACAATGTGATATACAAAATGAGCTGATGTTATGATTTACAAACATCCTTTGAGTATCATATAAAACACAACTCCTTCCCTTATTATACAATCATCAGGGCAATGCAAATAGAGTCAATACATTAGTAGCTGAAAATGATGGGGCATTTTAAGAAAATAAATGTAACACTACCACACAAACCTGTTAACTAAAACAAAACCTGTTTAAAAAACGGGAATAAAGTTGTCTGAACGATTAAAGTAATTTTATATTCTTTGCCACTGTCCCCTTATAAACATAATACTTCATTGAAAAGACGACTAATTTTTTCACTGTATAGTCACACTTCATTCTTATTAATCATTTTCACATTTTCTGCATGAAACTATGAAAACCTCACAAATGTAGACTTTCCAAACTGTAGCCACTATACTTATTTCTGCAATCTTTTCCATATACTCAGTGTGTTTAATGAAACAAACAAAAAGAAAAAAAAAACACTACACAATGAGCAGAACAAAACACATAACACGTTAAAAATGTGACATTTAAGCTGTAGATGCATCGCCATAGAAATATATTCTTGTTCTAATGCCACGAACTTTCTAGCCTCAAGAAAAAAATAGAATTAATTGAAGAGACTCTAAACTCTAACCTCGATACAGGGCTAGGAGTTTTAATTAATATTTCTGTCTAAACTCAGGTACGAAACAATGCAGAAAATTTCAAAGTGAATATTTTTGAATGCCATAAAATAGGAAAAGATAAAATCTGTTTCTGAGCTGTTCATTGGGTAATGGAAGTTACCAAGCATTACGGTCTCCTGTCCCCTGTGTTGCTGGTACAGGTGCCTCTGCCTTTGCCACTGTGGGAGCAGGAACTGAGGATGGCAGACATCACTTATGACTGCAAATACAAAAGATGAAAAACTCTGAACTCATCAATGATGTTATAAATGCAAGCAAATTCTACCCCAGTCAAATTAAAGAATCTTAAGGGGTCTGTTTTATCACTGTATAATCCAGAGGAACTGTACTCAACAGAATCCTGGTAATGACTGGTGATTCTTTTCCTGAATATGTGTTGAATTGGCAGTGGAATGTGGGTTTAGCTCCGTTTCTCACCAGAGGCCTCTTGTTGCTGCTCTGCATGTTTGGAGAAGAAAGTGCTTTTTCTGCCATGTCATTAAGTTGATGGCATTTAATTTTACGATTTTTTTAAGACAGACTTACTTTGATTACTTCCATTCTGTCCATACCTTTGAATGCTTTAAAATGTTGGACAGCTGTGAAATATAAGTACTATGCAATTTGACTGTACATACATACATATTTTCATAAATACATCTAACAGGGACCTTGGAACTAAGTATGTGATATTATGGGACAAAAGTCACGACAGGCTGTCTTATTTGTAAAATCTAGATTCAAAGTAAGAAGAGCTGAGTTCTATCAATGTTGTCAGTACACAAATTAAAACAAAAATACAGCATCAATTTACCCATGAAATAATTTAAACATATTTGCAAATTTCTTGACAGGAAAAGTGTGTCATTTACAACACTGAAAACTTTTAGCAACCATTGACTTATATGCGCTGTACTGTAAGTCACCCGGACAAGGCTAGCAAGGATGAGCATAGTGATCGGTCCCAAAGGCAACTCCCAAACATCTTCCTCGTTCGGAGACTTTGGTAATTGTCTGTTGTATAAAATGCCAATGCACAGGACTTCCTCTCAGGTGTTAACTCCAGCAGTTTTCCTCCCTCAGCACAGTCCAGTCTGCCGAGGTCAGTTATTGTTGAGACACTCTAAATCCACCGAGCAGCAGACGTTCCCATTCTGCACAGACAGACAAGCAGGTGTCAAGTCACAAAGAGCAAAGGGGCTGGTGGCATGCAGAGATACACATCTACTGCCTACAAAACCTGCTTCCATCATCCCAAGATGTCACTCTTGGTCCCAATGGTAGCTTCTTGAGGAGGCTGACTTTGCCAAAAAGCACTGAACTGTCCTGGACTACACAGGACCTAGAAATCTGGATGTGGTCCCCAAAATAAAATACAGCACAGCAATGGCAACAGAGACGATTGGATTTTTCTCTCCTGGAAGAAAGTTAATGGAGTTTTTATGTGATCCACACAGGGAAGCTTTCTGTTTGCCTGAAGTTAGCAGATAGTTCAGGTTCTTTGCATCATGGCAGATGTGGGGGAGATGGGGACAACACACACACATCATACAGCTTTGGAATTTAATCCTTTGTTAAATATCTTTCTCTAACATCCAGTTATTTATAAAGCCATCTTATAAAATGAAAAACTATCACAACTACTAAAAGCCCAAATGAGCGATTTTTCTAACACGCCCTTTTTTGTCCTTTTTTTTTTTTGTTTTGTTTTGTTTTGTTTAACCAAACACAAATCTACAGAAAAAAAATCAACAGAATGGCAGAAAGGCTACCTTCAGTAATTTAGATCCCCAGAACAATAGCTGCCTCTCCCACAGTGAGCAGGAAAACATTTTATATAACTCAGAACAGCATTTTCATAATTCTGGTATTAGCACAGTGGGGTCATCACTGCACAAAGCAAGGGAGACAGAATGCACTTCTGTATTAGAGCCATTGGATGAAATACATCTTGATGAGATCAGGGAACAGAAGCTGTGACACTCCCTTCCTGTCACTGTTGTGGGAGTGCCTTCATCTCTGAGCTGCATTGCCTTTTTTGACTTGTGGACTTGCTGGTAGAACTTTTATTCCTATTTTTGCCTCAGCTTACTAGGTCTGCAATACGCATCTTCACGAACATCCGTATTAGGCAATTATTCAAATGTTAGTCTAGATTCATACTGAGAATGCCTAAAGGGCACTCGAACAGAATGTCTGAAAGCTGCACTGGGATATTAACATCTCTGTGCTCAACGTTTTCAACAAGGAGAGAATTGTTTTGTTTCCACTCTGCAAGACAGCAAGGACACGTGTCTTCTGTAGGCTCTCACATCTCATTTACTTCCCCAAGATCTTAATGTGAGCCTCCAAGGGCAGAAAGTGACCCCAATTTTATTCAGCCATGTACATTTCCATTACCATTCTGCCTGGCCCATCATACCTTGCATTTGCAGGTTGTACAAGGAGATCCCACCATTGTCCACACAGCACCGCTAAGCCTTGTGATTCCATAGCCATCTGGACAGGTTTTCCTGATGTCATAGGTGATGTTGTCAGCCAGACAGGGGTCACTGACACAGTGGGGACAGCACTCTCCTTCTGAGATGGCTGTGTACTCGCAGTTTAGACTGGGGCACAGAAGAGGCCAACAGTCCACTTCTCCCTCCTATAAAAATTGAAGCAAGTCTCACTGAAGTTGTTGCCATTTACAAACTACTACAAAACTTTTTATCCTGTTGAATGGAATGGTTTTGTTTTGCCAAAATTGCAATGAACTGAATGGATCACATCTCAGTTTGGCTGATCATACAAATGCATGTTTGAATATTGAGCTGAAGTTTCCTAAATGTAGCAGATTATCATTGGGTTGTTTCTTGACTAAGCAACAACATTGTCATCATTATAGCAGGGGAACTTGAGTTCTTTGGGATTTTTGAAGGCAGGGTTAAATACTGGGTTCCAATATTTCCCACAAACTATAATTTTTGCAGTGATTGCCTTGCAGACTCATGAACTCTTTCCACTCCTGGTGACATAAACATCTCTGTGGGATCACAGCAAGTATTTAAGTAGAAAATTAACACTGCAGATAAATGTAGGTTAGTCTGTTTGAGATGCATTGAACATCGATCTAACTAGCAACAGCCAATATTGACTCCTAAAGGAATTGTTAGACCAATACCATTTACGTTCCACTGACTCATTTCATTTTATCATTTAGCTTTGTGGGAAAAAAAACCACAAAAAACCAACAGACCAAAACCAACCAAAGAAAAAAATCCCCCAAAACCCAAAAATAACCAAAACAAAACAGTTTAGCAGACAGGGACAACTGAGAAGACAGAAACATCAGGTCACTTCTGCAGAGTATTTCTCTGTGTGTGTAAACCTGCGATGGGCTTCAATAACTTGCATTATGTTACTCTGTAAACACTTCAAATGTTGAGAACATCACACACTACACAGACCCTTACACTGATTTAGGGCATCACTGTCTTACATTTCTGCATGTTATCCCAATCATAAAATTAGGGACAGAACTGCTAACCACAACCTCAATAGTTACTCTGTGCATTATGGATAATTACCTCGTAACAGTAACTTAGTTTTGAATGCAATCTCCTTCCTGATGCTCAGACACCTCTTGATTAGCATCATATATAAAGATTATGTTATACAGACAGCTATAAATGGAAAACTGATAATTTTAATGAACTTCATTGATGCACTAATTAGTGTATCTGTGGAAAATTTAAAGCATTAAGGAAATAATCTACAGTGTCTAATGAGAAAATAAGTGTTCTTTATTTTGTATGTTTTCGTAGTAATTTCAGTTTTCTTTAGCCATTTTTATTTGGTTAATTTTTAATAATTTACAAAGTGTCACTGGCACTTCATGTTTCCAGCATTTGCCGAATGAGAAAAAAAAAAAAATTAAAAAAAATTAATTTTCCATTTTGCTAAGAGATCCACACCAGCTGATGTAATTAAAAACTGAAACTTCTCCAACCAAATCTGCTGCATGAGAAAAAAAATCTGAAAATGTAATTTAAAGATCAGACAACCTTATAGAAGTTCTCAAAAGTAGAGTAATGCTATAATTAATATTATGTCAAGGTTTCCAAGCTTTTGTCAAGCTTTTCATTTTGCTCATTAGACCTACTTATTCAGCAGTAAGAGGAAAACTGATGGTGTAGCTTTCAGTTCTCCGGGGCCCTGTACGCGCTTGATCATCACCCCCAGGCTGACAAGCAGGTGAGGAAAGAGCCATGAGCCCACTAAAAACCATAATCCCTCTTATTCCTCCTCCTCATGCCCCATGCTTTACCCATACCAGGCAGCGGCACTGCTGGCAGCTGTAGGTCCAGTTGTCCCCGCTGCGGTAGAGCTTGTGCCCGCTCTGGTCGAGGCACTGGCTGGTGACGCGGGTGTCGCACTCCGGGCAGCAGAACAGGTCAGCGCTGGGGTTCTTGCAGTCACACGCCGTCCTCCGGCAGAAAACCCGCCCATCCTGCGAGGACACATTGCCCTGACGTCAACCACAGACTGCCAACAGCAACCCAGAGAAGGTCACAGGGCACGTATAGCAAAGGGCACGTCTTTGGCACATCAGGAAATATTAAGTTCTCGGTGTATTCCGTGTTACTATTCATAAGGGTTGTATCTTGCCTGCTGTAATATGACAAATACCATTATTATCCCAATTTCTGTCAGGGCATGGATCCAATACTCTCTGAAGCTGAGAACGGTTTTCCTGTTTCCAGCTAACTGAATTTAAAACAAGGCAGTATCTTGGAAGAAATATAGTGAAAAAATTTCCTATCTCATTGGTTACATCAACAAACTCTTCAAGCAGTTGCCACTTTAATACTTATAATATTTATTTAGCACTATTTTGACCAAATGTACCACTATGAAGAAAATAAAAGTAGAAAATAAGCTGAATAAAGGTGCTCCCCTTAAGTTCATCAGAGCAAAATACAGCAACATCACAGTAGAAGTATTTGTTCTTTACTCTGACCTCCCATCTGGACCAACTCAAAGATAAATGGACTTATCATTATCCATTATAATTCTGTTCACATATTACAGAGGGCCTGGATTCCATAGGCTTTCCAAAGTATGATTGTGCTCAACATTTGCTTACAGCATTGGATGGCTCGTTTTGTTAAAGGTTATTGAACAGAACTCTTTGAGATAAACAGAAGAATTGCTTCTGCATCTAAAGAAAAAAGGATATATTATCTTTGCATCACAGAAAACCAAATTGATTCTAATTCCAGTTATGAAGTTTGGATGGACTATCATGTTTGAAATTACACTCCTATCTGTAGGTGAGGCATCATACTGAAATGCCACCTGTAGGCTGGGAACTGAAATCACAACTAATAGTGAGATTATTGAAAAGTTCTGACATTAACTTCCTTTGCATTCATTGCTAGTTATTGGATTAGTTTTCAACATTCCCCTTTTGGCTGGTGACAGTGCTGGTAGTTCTGTGCTTCCCTGAGCACCTTTAATGTTGCCTTTACTCTCCACATCCCAGACACTGACAAAACCTGATGATTTTGCCAGAGAACTTTTGGTGATCATAACACACTGCTACTTTCTTTAGTCTCTAAGCATGTTTTTTGTCTGCAACCTCATTAGCTCTATATCTTTCAAAAAACATTTTTATCCCTATACTGCAGTGACACAAAGCCTCTTAAGCTACATCTCACGTACATCTTTGCAGCTATACAGTAGCCCTGAGAAATACGAAGAAAATTGAGAAATATATATAGGAAAACTTCTTTTCTTTAGGTGAGTAATAACATAGAGCATCTTATTACTACGTCTCCCTCCCCAGCTTCCTCACTGAATTAGTTCTATGTGTCTCAGAAGCCTCAGTGGTATGGACTTTGCTCTTATCAAAGGAAAAACTGATACACACTGTTAAGGGTGACTCAAATTTCCACAGAGCCTCAAAGCCAGTTTAGACAGAAATCAGGCCCTGCAAAAACTAAGCCAGCAAACTTTTCACCAGCTTTAAATCTGATGGCCTGATAAATCCACAAGAATTCAAGAAGATGCCTATACAAGACACATCAAATATACTTAAGGTACAATGTCCGTTTATAGTTTTGAGAATTTATTACTTTGTAGATTTTAAATACATTCAGATGAACAAGGATGGTTTGACGAGACAATCCTGTGAAACACTGAAATACCCTGTGCTTCAATAATGGTACTTTGCTTCATTATTTAACTAAAACTATTATTTCTTATATTCCACAGCATCCTACTTCACAAATAACTCTGAAGTTCATTCAGTAAGGTTATGTAAGGTATTTAATTTCGTTTGGACCAGAATATAAGTTGAAATATTTCCAAGATAGTATCTACGTGTCTCAGCCAATGCATGAAATACATCCACTTGACCTTTCCTAAAGTAACTATAGCAAAAAAAAGAGCCAGTTTTATTTTAAAACTGACACACTGATTTGTCTCTTGGATAAAACAAATAGGATCACTCCAAAGTTTGCATAAGTAGTATAAGGAATGGCTTAGTTAAACTCTGCTCTTTTCCTCACAGCAAACTGAGCAGGCTGCAAAAGATCAAGGAGGGCCAGGTCTCTGTGCAATTGCCTGAAAAGGATGCGTTTGAGAAGTAGCCTGGTGCACTGGAAGCTATCACTTCCAACGTATACAAATATATTTCAATAAACACTCAATGAAGACTTTACAGTCTGCCTGAGATGTGACACAGGAGGAGCTCTCCCTGTTTGCCCACGTTCTATAGACAAGAATTTGGCTCTTGAAACATACAGCTACTGGAATGAAATTGAATGCAAATGTTAATTCATGGAGGGAAAAAAAAGGAAGTGAGAAAGACATCATGAAAGAGAGCAACAGTGTCAGGCTTAGTTTAGACTATCTATGTACTAGTTAATCATTTGTATATTTTCATATACCAATAAGAGCATTCAACATAAGAAATACGTGCAATAGGAAATGGCAAATAAAACAAATTTACAAGCAATCTGAAGTGGGAATACTAATAGTTATAATTCCACACAGGCAGACCAGATGTCTTCACACATATTAAACCGTTTATTCCATTGACTGGAAATCCTTTTGGAAGCCCACCAGTTCCCCAAGATTACCATAAAAGTTTGATATATATTCAGTAGAGCTGTACACTTCAGCTTCTGAAAGGAGGAGTTTTAGGGAGCTTGAGGCTACTTGAGTTAAAAAATATATCAACTAACAAAAACATATTCCCTACTGAGCTCAAGCCAGCAGTGTACTTTGCAGGTTCTGTTCATCTGAAGCCTTGATTTTCCCTTCTGCTAAACCATTGCAAAACAGAAATGATGAGGCTTTCAGCTCCTTGCACCTTCCAAACACCTCTTCCCCTTTGTCCCCCTTCAAACCCTCTCATGCTTCTCTGGCTCCTAAGCATTGAGACATGGAGATTGAGAGACCAATTCCCATGCTCCATCTTCAGCTTTTCACAGTGGCCAAAATCTAATTTTACTTGCACCAAGGCATGAGTCTACAGTGCTCTGCTGTGCCCATGGACAGCTTTACCCAAATCAGGTCAAAGAGGCCATAAAAGACCAACCACTTCTCAGATGAGGGTGTTTTTAAAATTCTTATGATTTCTATGACAGCATTCCTCTGTTAACTGGCGAAAATCAAGAAAGGTAGATCTACTGATACCAGACCTGGCTTCTCCAAAGGTGCAGAGGGAGCTGCACTGCTCAAGTGGGAGAGCTGCCAACACAGCCAAGCAGGGACGAGGAGGAAAAAACTCGCCTTCGCCCTTCTTCACTTGAGGAAATTAAGTGCCTGCTGTTGGTCCTCTAACCTTTGACTCGTGTTCAGACCCTTCCTCTCACACAGCTAATTCATAGGTATTCCAAGTAAAGGGAAGTCCTGCCAACAGAAGTTGGCTGGCTACAGTACTGAGAGATGCACATCCACATGGAAGAGAAATCAAAGCCAGTTTTCAGTATTTCCAGTAAGTCTGCTGGAACACTGTGTGAAAAGGCTAGTGCAAGACCCTTTTCAAGGCACACTCTGAGATGCTCTGGCCTACAGGGTGACACGGCAGAAACTTGGGAGGGTTAGCCATTATTCAGCTGTATGTATAGTCTCAAAATAAGAGAAGAAATGCCTTCCCAGAAGAATATCCTCATCCCAGCTTCAGTACCCACAGCACAGCTTACCTGCTGCCTCAGTGCCTTAGGCTGGGGTTAATATTTTTGCCCACAGCAGCAGCATTGCCATACTGGGTTTCTGACAAAAGCCCAGAGAATGAAAGGACTCCTGAAACCCAGACCAGGTGGATCTCACCTTGCAGGAACAAACGGAGCACCTGTCCTCTCTCAGGGTCCACACCTGCCCGTTCCGCTTGAAGCCATCTTCATGGGGACAGTCTCCAGTGCAAGAGGGTCCAGATGGACAAAGGCAGTCAAACCCTCCTGCCAGGTTCACACAGGCCGAGTCATTCCAACAGGTGTGGATCTTTAAGGCACACTCATCAATATCTGCAAAACAGCAGATTTATAAAGCTTAGGACACTTTTTTCATGAGGACAAGTTTTATTTCTGCATTAAGTAATTATTGCTTATCTGTCTTGCTGGTGGATGAAGGTTTTATATCTTTCATATTGACTTGCTAGACATTAAACAGTGATGTTATTTAGGTTATTCTCCAACATTTATTTTGATCCCACCAAGAATTCCTAAACTGCCTGCATCAGGCTTAATTAAAAATGCTGAGTCTGACATACCCAGTGCAACCATATATCAGAGACAAACTTGAACCTTCAGGCAAGGGTGTATACTGATTGCACAGTGTCTAGAAACTAGTGATCATTTAGAGCGACCTTCTGTCAACTAGACCACTCTCTGTTCTGGGGATTATATCAAAATAGAAATGCACTACTCTTTTTAAGTTCCTAACACAAGCAACATTTTCCACAATAAAAGCAGCAGGTTGCATTCTTTTCCCATTGCTGGAATGTATAAGTGAATCGGGGAAAAAAAAAAGAAAAAGAAAAAAAAAGGAAATAAAGAAAGAAATCAGAGACACCTGATACAGAAAAAAAAGTCTTAAAGCTATGCAGTATGATTTAGCAATGACACAAAGAATAGGTGATGAGAAAATCATTATACACCAGGGGAAAGTGAATTACAGTATCCCATTAAAATTTCTTTTGGAGGGTAAAATATAATTATGCAATATGAATTTATCCATGGACTTCATGAAGTGTTCTTTTTCTTGCAGTGAAAGCTATGAGATTCTTAAGCACATTGTTAAAACCACGTATTTCTTCCAGAAAATAACTTTGAACTTTTCTTAAACAATATATTGACTGATTGTCCATATAAAATACCAGTAAACTGGCGTGTCACTTTTGTCCCAACAAGAACAATGAAAACTGTAAGCAACAATGGAAAAAAGGGTGAGGAGGAAAGTCCTTTAAATGTACGTGATAGTTTCTGGCACGAAAATTCTATAATAGTATTAGATGAATTCAGAAATTAAAACGAAGAACCATCACACTTATCATTTGAAACTACCTTATTGCTAGTGTGAAATTTAGAACTGCTCAATATTACCCAACCCAATGTAAGTCCTCTCTAAAACAACAAGTTTCAAAATTAAATAGAGTTTTTACAAAGAAAAGTTACCAGAAGTTTCATTTAAGTGGGATGTGATGGCCAGTTGCCCTGCTTTTTGAGCAAGTGCCACGGGTTTATGAGTCACCTCCTCAAAATGTCATAACAATTCTCTCAGTGTGATGAAAGAAACTCCCTCTAACCATCAAATCCCTAAATTCAGTCTGATCAGGTCAGTACAATTCCTGATTTCAATTCCTAAGTAGTCCAGGAGCAAGTGGAAATGTGGCCATGCCCCTGGATTTGACTAAATGCACAACAGAGTCAAAGCTTTGGGACACCAGAGAATGGCTTTTGCTCTTTATGCTTAGAGATGCAAAGGGAAGCTGGCGGCAATTCCACTGCAGAAGGGCTTTGCTCCTGGGCTAGCCTGTGGAGCAGTCCTTTGTCAGAAATGTTCCCACTGGCCTGACAGCATGAGTCAATTGCTCATCACTCAGGCTTGCCTAAACATGGTGTATTTTGCTGTCCTGACTGTCTTAATTGTCAGAAAAGAAAACTATTGCTCTAATGCACAGCTCAGCCCTAACTGAGCACTTGAAGCATTCACTGTCAGTGGTGTAGAAGGTGCAGCACTAAGAGAAATTAGGACTTGTAGTTCATCATTTAACTAGTGCCAAAGTACCATAGGATGTAAAAACCATGAAGAGAGCTACGAATGAATCAAATGTATTATATCCAAAGAGTTACTGTGAAACTTAAAGCATTCTTAAAGATATCCCATTTTCTTCATTAGACTTTGACATGTATTTTTGTCGAAAACAAAGGTGTAAATGAAGCATTTACTCTGCCTTTGGTGGTTTCACCAAGCATCATCGATATTGTCTTCTCCATCACATTAGGAGCTCCTTGAATATAATCTATATGGGATGTAGTAGAATCACAGTGCAGATTAGAAGGGTAACTTTCACAGTTCAAAACTAAAAGGATTTCACAGATGAATGTAAAGCCATATTGCCTACAGACTTGCATTTGATTGCTTTACTTATGACACAGAAATCTAATTCTGTTTCCATGTAATTTAATAGATTTATGGAAAGCCAGATGTTAGCAATTATAGAAACCAACATTATTCATGTTCTCAGCAGTACAGACCTGTTCACACTGCACAAAGCCGACTTAATCTCTTATACATATGCAGAAGGGAGGAACACCCTATTTACGTTCTGCTACCGCTGTTCTCCATTTAGCACACATAAAAAGGATGTCCCCATTAAGAGCAGCCCAAATTGGTAAATGGAAGATTCTTGACAAAAAAGCCAATCAAGCAAAGCATGAACATAAATTCCTAATTGCTACTCAGTTTGCTCATTCTTTTTGTTCTTTATGCAAATGATGGTTTCTTATTATTTTTCAGCATTTATTATTTAAAAGTTTTAGTCATTAATCAGATAGAAAAGGCTTGGACACTGCACTCATTTTCAGCTGAACTTTTAATAGAACTAATTTTCTGAGAACATCCCTTTGGCAGTTTTGTGGGGTTCTTTTTTTCCCATCACTGATTGCATTTCTTAAAGACAGAAAAAAAACAGCCAACGTTCCCAGAAACTTGAGGAAAAAAGCCGTAAGTGTAACACATTTTTGTCCCTGTCACTCCTTCAACCTCACCAGACTGGGGGGGTGGGAAAGGTAAAAACCCCAGACAATGCTCCCACATTGTCAGCTCTCTGCCAGCTTAAGAAAGTATTTCAGTTTAATGGAGATCAAATGGAGTTGCTCATGTGGGTGTGGTATCAGCATGTAAAAGGCTATGCAAAGCATGGAAGAAAACACTCCTTTTTAGCGTGAAATTTTTCTTAATTGGAATCAATGTGGCTACTTGGGTGTTGAAATATCAGCCTAGTTCAAAAAATTACGAACATGTGCAAAACAATCATCTAATGAATATGAAAACTGCATGGCAAGACTTTTGTGTACAGATTATTTTTATATCATCCAAGTCCTTGCTTGGTTCAAGTTCCCCACACTTTCCTCCAGTTTCATTTGCTTTCCCACGACTGCTCTCGGAAGACGCAGGCCCAAAAGTGGAACATTTAATGACGGGCAGGGTAAACTGTACACAAATTTCACTTCCCATTATAACAACACAAAGTAGGAAGGAAATGAAATACTCATTTATAGACTCAAACAACTTTGAAGAACACAGGAAATAGAATGGAGACTCCGTATTTTTTACCTATATACATAGGACAAAAAAATAAAAAGTCTGTCTTTACATTTATGGGAGCTAGTCTTTTCATGTACCCTGTCAACATGTAAAAACAATCTCATTTTCACACCTGGAATAGGACTTTGCAATTTTATTCATTATATTGGAATTATCTGTGGCATAAACTAGTAATTAACACAAGTAAAATAGGTAGAACTTCACCTCCCTTCTCCACACAGTTCCTTTTCAAGGAAAAGTGATGATTTAGTTGAAACAACCATATTGACCAGAACCTTGCTTGCACTGCAAAGCCTGATGCTATTTTCTCTCAACAAAGGACAGTCAACAGCACAGGGATTGCTGCCAAGCCATGCCAACTATCACACAACTGATCAAGATCTTCATTCTTCAAACACTCCAGTCTGTGCTTCTAGAAACAAATCTACAGTCATAAGTACCTGACCATATGTATTTCAGCAACCAGTCACATTTGGTGCATGAGAAAAGAAAGAGAACAGGCCACCCAAGATGTGCTCTTTTCCAATGTACTCTCAAAGTACAGAGAGCTTGGTAATGCAGGCAGACAAGAAAACAGAATAAAAATGGAAGGAAATAATCCACTGAGATGCAATTTTCTTTTCCATCCTTTTTGGCTGTAATGAGAAGTAATTTGCCTCAGATATTATGAGAAGTCCCATGGCCACTGCATTTGAATTGGGTAGAAGACAAGCATGACTGTACATACCAACACAAGTTCATTAACTTGGTTCCACTGGAATTTTAAACCAATCCCTAGCTACTCTGTTTCTTAGTTTTCAAGGCTATTCAGCCTTTAATGGTAAGACTTCTCCATAGCACCTTAATAAATGTGTGCAAGCAAGCCGTTCAGTGTGACGCTCTGTATTATCATGATAAGCTGATGCAGAAGAAAGAACTCTACTAATGTGCTAATTTTAACTGTTATGGTACATTAAACCATTACAGTATATTGTTAACGTGAAAAATGTATGCTGGGCTCCCAAACCAATGTATGTACAAGTTAGCTAAACACTGTTTTGACAAATCATTTTTCACAGGCAACTTGTCACTTAATGATTTTTGCCTTCCTTTTAAATCAAAGTTATTTGGAGTCATCTTTGAAAAAAATCACTACACACATTCATTTTTAGTTAGAAAATATTTTATGATACTACTTTTATTCTATAGAGATATAACGGTCTATTAAGGAACACTACATAGTAAATTAGATTCTGAATACAGGATTTACTAAAGCTTTCTAAATATAGAGAAATGACTAAAAACAATTACCTTTAAGACATGCAACACAAGTTTCTGCCAGAATACAAGAATCAGAATTTACTAAGTGGAAACTAAGCAAGATAATCTTTATTTTGCAGCATAAAATCCACTGATAGAGACTGATACTAAGCTTTAAGAAATTCTATGAAGAGAACAGAAGAAAGTTGCAAAGCAGCAGGTTCTAGAGTTGGTTTTGGATACACCCCCGGTACCGTACACAAACCTTTCTGCCTATGTACCACTTCTCTAACAATGCACAGGAAAGCAATTCTCGGGCATATAGGAGGATTTTCAAAGTCTAGCTTTTTGTGTGACACAGAAAGCGTCAAAATAAACAAAGAACAAAACTCCTTTTCTTTTACTTTCTAATCCAGATAAGAGCATACTCTGGAATATATGAAAGCTTCAGGAATTCATTTAAAACCCATTCAGATTTGACCCTCAAGCACTGCTGCACCCAGCTTTTGTGGGAGACTAACACCTGTGGAATTTTCTTTCACAAGCTCTTGAGTCCTACCTTTTCCCAGCTCTCGTTTCCCCCTAGCAGCTACTCTTAACCTAAGAGAAAAATAAACAACTGACAGGGACTGATGCCTTGGTTATTTTTGCTTCTGTGCTTGCAAGTCCCAATGTCAAGACCCAGAAACACACATCAACATAAAAAAAGATGGAATCAGTAAATATACACTCCAGGATCCGAACAGCTCCCTACAGACTGGAAGCATCTCACTAAGAGATGGAGATTCAAAAGTATAATTTGCTGTGGGTTTTTTTATCTGCTGTAGATAGGAGCAAGCTTTGGGGGACATTATTAACTTCCCAGAACACAGCCAGTTCTTCCCTTATTTTTGGTTCAGATAACCCATACAGATCATTCTTTGGTTCTGCACAGGTACTTAGTGTAGGGAAAACACAATGCCTGCCAGTTGTTTCTATATGGTATCAGTAGAGAGTAGTAAATACTGTATCACATGACAACTAATAGTTCTTTATAAAGTGTTATTGTTTGTTTACTTCTGAGTGCAGTAAAGCCTCTGTTACAAAATTAAAAAAAAAAACAAAAACCAAACAAACAAACAAAAAAAACTTCAACTCTGCAACTATAGCCTACAGGTTTTAATTGCCAAGCAAACTTTGGTAGCAACTTCGTATAGCAATTGTCTTTTGTCTGCAAGCAGTATTCTTAATAACACATTGTGAAAGACCAGTGCCTCATAAAAACACTACTGCAGGAAATTGAATTACATTCTCTTAATTTGAGCCTGCTCACCATCACTTTATGAAGCTGATGTAGTTGATAAAAGCTGTCTTTGGTGGATATTTTGAAAAAGAAAAGAATTTTTCCAATCTTGAAGTGGTTTGGCTGTCATCCCGCCTCATTAGCCAAGTTGTGCTGCAATATTATGACCTGCCCCGCCACATCCCTTGATTTACATGTTTGTCCCTTCCAGGTGACAAACCACCATTTTCTTGTACTCATTGAGGATAAAGCTTTTAGAAACACTGAGATATCACATGACTTCCCAAATACATGTTATTTTTCTTAATGTTCTGCAAGCATTGCAGAGACATTGACATACAAATGGAGGGAAAAGGCATTAACCAATAGGTACATAAATGCACGCAGAAAAAACAAGTGGCAGCCTGGGCTTTGGGCAACTGTCAGAGGTGAGTACTCCCTCCCACTGTCCTGTGATTTTCTTTATTATTAATATTATTAGTAGTAGTATTTAATGTTATTGCTATTATTTTATAGAGGAGGGTTTCATCTTCTTCTATTCATGTATTCAGCCTCCCTATTGTTCTCCATGTTTGTCCTTCAAGGAGTAAGAAAGAAGAAATATTTCAAAACACACTGAAAGGCAATGGCTCAAGTCCACCTCAGGTATACACTACAAATTCAGTATACAATACACCAGGAAAAAATGATGTTGCTAAGCAAATCCACTTTTTTTCTGAAATAGAGTGAAAGACACTGGCCCTGACTCTAAATGCTCTGCCATGTAAACAAGCTCTGTAATGTGAAGTTTTAGCTGGAATATGTAGTGTTATCTCTCTGTTGTTTTAACCAATTCTGAGTTGCATTTAAAAAAAAAACCATCATGGTTTGAGATTTGCCAATATGGGTTAGCAGAATCTTTCAATTGATTTTGAATTATTTTATGTCATAATACTGACGAAGTAGACTGGTTTATTCTCTTCCTCACTGGTACCCTGTAGCAGATGGTTCAGAGAAGCTATTTCATTAAAATAAACCCACTAATTTCACATTCTGCTTACAGCTTGCATATGGCAAGGCGAGCACCTCACCTCATGAACTTCCAGCATGCTGTGCAGGTCAAAATGAGGGCAGTTTGTTTTCATGAAATCTCATCCCTCCAGTCTCCACAGAACACTTGGAACTTCTTTTTGCACTGCCCAACCCTTCAACAGCAATTCAATCCGAGCAATACTGACCTTTCCAGCAGCTGAGCCTACCTATGGGTCATTCTCAACCACAGGCTTGGCGATGTGTCTGCCTTTTCCTGAGATCAGCTCAACCCTTACATCTTCTTCATCCCAAACCAGCTCCAGAAGGTCAGCCTGATGAGGGACAGGGCTCCCCAGGCACGTGGTACAGGTAAGCATCAGAAATGCTACAACTGCCCCTTATCCTCAACAGCCTCAGGGCTTTTTGAAGGTTATGTCATGTTGATTTCTCATAAGGAGGGTATTTTCAACATTGCCCCATTCATTACCCCTTTTTCAGCATTTAAATAAAGGAGAACTCTTAACATTTGAGAATTCCCTTAGAAATACACGACTTTCATCTGGTGTTTTATCTACTAAGTCATAAAGTGCTGTAAAATTCACCATCTTTTACACAGCCACTGCCATGAAGTTCACTGCTTGTGATTTTCCTGAGCTCCCCATCAGCCCAGGACAATGCACAGAAAGCTAATATAGCTGGACAATCTACAAAATATTGCTTGTGAAAATAATTATTCCTCTGAATTTTTAAATCATGATGCTACCTTATCCTAAGGATTCCAACAGCCAAAACTTACAAAAGATGGGAATGTTTGTTGCAAGTAAATTTATATATCTTTTTGTTACAAACTGGTTTTTTTTCTTTTATTTTAATTATAGACTTTAAAACGCCCTTTGAAGCTTTGGCCATGATAAATGAAATTTACAGCATTATAAAAAAAAAAAAGAAATCTTTCACAAAAGGAGGAGAAGAGCTTTTACAGAAAATTCATACAACTGACTAGAGATGAAGTAACTGAAGTTCCAAAGAAAAGACATGTCACTACGAGCAGCTGATCTGTATCATTACAGAAGTTAAAATGGGATCCTTTCCGTGCAGATTTAAACTCCCTTGATAAAATATCACTGAGAAATTATGTACAAGGCTCCTGAGAGTAGCCACAATTTTCATCTTCACTGTGGCTTTATTGCTGCTTACTTGCTGCAGTGGCACACAGTCTCACGGCCAGTCGAGGGCACACAGATTGCAAGAACCAGCACTAGCTCCTCGTGGGGCCTTATTCTTTGTCCTCCCATAAAAACAGCTGACAAACTCCTCTGCACCCTTTTAAAAAGCCCCTCTGTTCATGCTCTTGGGGCCTTATTCTGCAAACGTGGTGCATAAAGATTTCGATGTTATTTGTGTCATTCTAAAAATTAAAGATGAAGATGCCAAACAATGGAAAACAAGCAAACCAAAGCAACACGGACATGGCACAGATGTGTTGTCATATATCCCTCTGCTGGAATTTGGCATTAGAAAACCACCTCTTCCCCTTTTGTAGCCAGTTAGGCTCCCACCTTCACTTCGGGTTTCACAGCAGCTTGGTGGCATAAAGGGGCAGTCGCAGCAAGTGCCGCTCTGGCTCTCGAGCTGTGATAACCCCCCAAACCCCGTGATGCCCCCTGAAGCAGCACCCACCCTGCGTGCCTGGGGCTGCTCCCACAGCCACTCGTTTGCACTCGCATTTTAGCCTCAAACACGGTCACTGCTCAGGACAGCGGCTCAACAGTCACTTTGGAACACCATGCAGAAGGAGGTAAAAAAAGGCTCTGCTGATCATTGCTTACCAACACAGGACTCCCCGGCAAGAGAATAGCTTCCATTGTCATGGAAACCGCTTCTGCACTCACAGTGGTACCACCCTGGGAGGTTAACACAGCGTGAATGGTTGTGACACTCAATGATCCCTTCTGCACACTCATCAATATCTGCCTCAGAGAAAAACACAAGCCAGCCAGGAAATTAATTTCCTTTGACACCAATACTGTAGATTTGTTTTTTAAAAAATGCGATCGGTTGGGTTTTTTTTGGTTTTGTGGGGTTTTTTTAAGACTACCTTTAAGAGACGAAACAAGGTTTACTACAGTTCCCAACAACAGACACTTAAAACATAACTCACATAATAACAATGAAAAATAACAATAGTACATCATGTAATCTGTCACAGACGACATTCTTTTACACCATGATTTGTTAAAAATGCAAAGAAACACACAGATTTTTTTGTTCCTTGTTTGCTTTTTGTTACTCTGTTTTGTTGGGTTGGGGTTTTTTTGCCTTTTTTTTTTTTTAACTCAGAAGTTACATTTGTCTGTGCACTCAGAGCATTGCAGAGCAGGTTGCCCACCGAAAAGGCAGTTTCAGCAATATTCCTGCTTTACAAACTGCACATCCCAGGCCACCTTGGAAAGAAAAAGCATTTTTGTCAGGATTTGTGCTTCCAGCTTTCAGCGGTGAAATTGGCAGCTATCTGGCACTTAAGGTGCTCAAAGCACTTTGCAAACACTGGTTGATCTCTTTTGTTTCCATAATTAAAATAAATACCTAGTACCCGTGTCACAGCATGAGACAAACAGAAAAAGCAGTCCCCATTTCAGCTGCAATAAAACATTCAGCTGGTAAAGAATGAGGCAAATGACAGCGAATTTGTAGCAATGGAAAGATACAGCATGATGAATAGCGTGCTGAGCTTCAATAAATGTGCTGGTTTTAGAAAGGAGTTTCTCAAATTTCTGTAACATGTTTAATAGAGACCTCATAATTGCAGGTAACCTTGGCTAATCATGGCTGGCACCTGGCTGCTTCTCCCCTTTGAGCATTTTTCAGCACATTTTGTAGGGTTGTAATTAAAATTAGCAAATTAATTATATGTTAACCTTGAGGTAATTTAAGAAGCCATTATATTTTTCATTCCTCTATTCAGTTCAACCTTCCCCCCCCCCTCCCCCCCATTTTGGACAGTTTTCAGCTGGTTATCTTATCAATTAAAATGAAACTTGAATTATTCACATATAATTCCCATTTTCACCCACTAAGATTTTTTTCTTGGCACACTTCAAATATGCATCAAATTGTGCACACCAAACAAAACAACTTGGGGAAAATAGGTTCAGAAACTGCATTTAGCTCTGGAAGCAAAGAAGAAATGGCCCATGATCCTGATGCAAGCCTGAGTACAGGTTATTAACTAACCACAGAGCGTAGCTTTTATCTCAGTTTACAGAATACATACACCAATGTGGTTTTCAGGGACTGCACTGAAGTCATGGTGATGGACATGGAAACTATCCTTCAATACAATCCCCTTCTCTTATTTCTTACAAGTAATGCCACAGAAAAGTTTGATTTTTCCTCATTTCAGTGAGAATATTTATTCTTGTTGAAATACGGCTGAGAAACCTAAAAACATGCTGTTTTCCAGGATTTCTGCCCACCTCACTCCAGCATGAACAAAGGTTTCCACATAACAACATTTTAAAAACTATTTATTTCTAGCTTTATTCAGCTCCCATCTAACAATAAAGTCAATTTTTAATGCTTTAAAATCTGATACTGCTGCACCTTTTCTGTACTTTTTATTTTGTGGAAGCTAATTTTAGTGTTAAAACACTGCACAAATCTAGCTGTCCATCAGCAGTGAGTGCTGCTTGCAAACTCAGACACTTTCAATTCATTACAGCAAATGGAATTTATAACCATGATCTTTTCACATGTCATGGCTGATGAAACAAGTTTAATCCTATTTGGAAAGTGAATGACTTTGCTGTTGCAGGTCAACTGCAAATGAATCCTTCTCCTTGCTTTCTTTCTTCCCCAGTGTTGTACTGGAGAATGTTCCTGTTTAAAGATGGCTTCCTGGGTCAGTCCTGTACTGGACCTCTATCTATTCAACTTCACATCTTTTACATTTTTGATTTACAAAATCAAGTGATTTAGGATCATGATACTAAACAACATATAGGTAACTTTTCAGAAAGCCTGTCTGTCAGAGTACCAAAACTAAGCAGCACCTTACTCAATAGAAGAAGAGCAGCTAGGTTATGTCTCTAGATTATGCCAAAAAAGTAGAATAATACATAGAACTATTCCAAGACTTGATGACTTCACTATGGTGGTACCATACCTGCTACAGCTTTTGTTCCCTGATGTGTAGGGTAACACTAACCAATTTCTTCAACCAGCAGAGCTAGGAAAAAGAAGACTCTCCTTCAAGGCTCTTCCTTTATTTCCTTAACCTCCTTAAACCAGTGGAGTTATGCCAGCATTGCCCTGCCCATGCTGGGGGCAGTGGGCAAAGCATAAGGAGAAGCTGTGTGGGTTGTTTTGGGACAATCGGATGCGACAGACACTATTGATGAAGAAACTAGTGAAAAACCCTTCAAGCTCTACCTCCTACCACTGCCTCTCCTCTGCAGGTCAAGCTCAGCACTCTGCCCAGCCCAGCCTCCTCCTCTATTCCCTTGCAGGAGACAGGCTGGGTGGACGGTGCAGGGAGGAGAAGAGGGAAACAACTCTCCCTCTGCCTCTGCACTGTGCTAGGACTCCTGCAGCAACACACCTTTAGCAGCTCCATGGGATACAATATGCACCAAGGGAGGCGTAAACAAGGAAAACCTTTCATGGCTTCTCCATTTATCTAATGCATTACTGCTTCTTAAAATGGTACACAGAAACACTGGAAAGGGAGGAAATATTATTATGAGATCTCTAAGCTTCTCCTCTGATCCCGTGTGTTATTTGTAGCATATATATATAAACAGAGCTCTGCAGGTATAGGAAAATATTGTGGATGTTTTAGAAATTCAGATTTAAGATACTCAGAATACCAAGAGGAAAATGGAAATAACAGCTTTATAAAATGGTATGTCATATACCATGACATTACTTAGTTAATATATCATTTGGACATACTACATCTTTTGAAAACGCTTTTTTTGAGGATTTCTTCTGCATAGGAGGATGTTGCTATACATAACAGCCAGTTCAGGGAATTAGAATCAATTCACTTCTCTTCATATTTGCTTTTCCATCTTTAGATCCTAGTGCTGTATTTGCATACTTGCCTCAGGAAAGAAGTCGTTCTGTCCAAGCCTGATTTGGGGTTTTGCTATGGAATTTGAGCCATATATGCACTATTCTTGTTTGTTTTGTCTGTGCAGATGCTTAACAGAGCGTGCTATACGTACAACTTTCGTTAAAAAGTTATGTTACACTGAAATGAAAGTGTAAACTTCTGACCTGTGAGTGAAAACAGTACTAACATTATAATAATTACTGAAGGGAGCACATTAAAACCTGTTCAGAAATTCTGCAACATGACACAGTCCAGAAGAAACAATTGCTGGGCATCTTTTGGCTGTGTTCCCATGCTCCAGGTCTTGCTGCCCTCAGTGGTCCTGGCAGCAGGGTGAGCACAGGGCTCTCAGGGCTCTGCCTTCTCATGGAGGGAAGAGCCTGGGTGTTTGCATGCACATCTTCATGTGGTCACCCCAGGGGACTACACCATGCTGGTGAAAACACATTCACCAGCTCAAAATTTTGTATGGGCTTTCTGTAGGTCAGTATTAATAGCTCGATAGTCTAAAACCGAGTGCTTATGAGAAACTGCCAATTTACTATTTCCTTGGGAACTGAACATTTTCATAACCTTAATTTGCCTCTGCAGTATTTGGCTAAATATCTGCATTACCTTCACATTAAGTGTAGTATTTTTCATTTCTATCTCTAATTCAACTTAAGATATGGCTGCTCTTACCACCATGTAACTACTTTTGCAGTTTTTTCATTCAAGCCTTCTTACAAAGTCCATGTGAAAGGAGATCTCTTACAAACTGTCCCGTTGCCTGCTTTTACCCCACTCAGTCATTTAACTGCCATTAGTAAAGAATTGTTAATGCATCTGGCAACACTCCACTACGGTGGCTTTGCAAACGCTCAAAAATGGCACATTTTTCTGTTGCAGAATAAAGGTATCAGTTGGTTTTGTGTAAGTCTTTCCAGGATGTTAATCCTGTCCTTTAAGGACAGGTCTCTAATTTTTACTTTAGCATCCCAGCTTCTTGCATTATTCACAATGGTACTTATGCAGACAAGGTAAATAGGATAATTTACCTCAAAATAAAACACAATAGCTTCAGAACCCTGTGAAAAAGGTAAAATTAAAATAATTCAATCTTTTCTAATGCCTCATCATATTTAAGTCACTGTGTGATGACACTGAAGGAAAACCATTCAGTGTCATGCACCAGCGAGCAATCTACAGTTTCAATGAGAGAGAACAGTTGTATTGTAAAAGTGTCTGCTCATCAAACCCTGACTGAATTCTTTCTCATGCAAAAAAATACACGATCCTTATCTTTAGCTCTCTGTTGACCAGGAGACCTATAAGCAGGAAGAGAGTGTACTAACAAGAAAGGATCACACAGGTCTCAAGCCTCCTGAATTAAAATTGTACCCTGACAGTTAAGTCCATTACTTCCAGAGCACTACAGCTTTGTTTTCCCTATTACTGTATTTTTCTCCAAAAGAAAAACATCAGAAAAATGCACCCAGCCAAGCGAGGCATAAGTTATATGTAAAATACAGCCTCTTCTCATCTCCTGCTCTTGCCTGAGCCTCACTTCCACAAGACAAAGAGAGCAGGAAAGGGCTGTCACCGACAGCACTATGCAAACAGTGTCCCTGCTGCAAAGGACTCATTTGACTATTTCAAATAAACTCTGAAAGCAAAGAGAACTAGTTTGGATGAGAAAAGATGAAAAAAAATCATTCTCTCTCAAAAAAACCCAACAAACCCTCCCAATCTGCCTATCTCTACAGTTTTACATAAACTCATATAAGGGTTTTTTTATCCTTTATTATTAACCCTTGCATTGCCTCTATTATTAAATCTCTATATTAGCTTTGACAGTTCACTACAAGAAGGGCCTGCCGTTATTTTGAAACCTGTGCAATACGAAGCAGAAACACATCACCAACAGCCACCCTTACAGTCTGCTGGAATTTCCCAGTGCAAAGTAGAAGAGGCTACAAGCCTGACCTCGTCACAGGTTTGCAACCCGCTATGCCTGGAATCCCAAAGGCACAGCTGCCCTACAGCAACTGAGCTGTTAAACAAATGGCAACTTAAAGATCACAGAGAACCCTGTAATGAAGTTACATTTGAATCATGACTCATGGCTGTTGTTCAACTTCAGTTCATTCTTAAGACAAGAGAAATACCAAAAACACAGAAAGGACAGGACAGGCATCTGTCTGAGAACTATCTACTGACATTTTTAATAATGAATGTTTTGTTTCACAATTTCAAGTATCCCAGGTGAAAAAGATCCTGCCTCTCTCTGCCTGAAGCCAGCAGCAGGCTTTGGAAGAGCTGCTTGGGAAATCTTTCTTTGACCTTTCTTATTTAATTTAGCCTCTATTTTAATTACATTCATTTTAACTCATTAGGAGATTTTGGGCAAACAATCAGCACAAAATAATAATATTCCTCTCTCCTCAGTAGTCGTGGCTGTTTTCACAGACTGATTTTAATTGCATTATATTTACATTGGCCTTTGCAGTTCCTCCAGGAATAGTTTTGCCTGCATAAATGGTACAGGCTTTGGGCCCATTTTTCTACTTTGAGGACAGAGCAGTAAACCATAAAACTTTAAATTTGTTAAGAGTGAATACAACTCACGTTCCTGAATAATCAAACCCACGCAACAGTTTAATAGTACTAGATGGCTTTGAGGGCTGAAAGGTGTGCCCACCTCCCATTGTAGTTAAAGAACACCTGCAATATGCTTTATTGTGTAATTCTGGATTGGTATCAAGATTTTTTTAATCATCTGAAACTCCTGTGCATATTTAGAATGACGAATTTAATAAGAATAAATGGAATTAAATTGATACCAGAATAATCACACAGAATAGTTGTACCAGCAATTTTTAGGATTAATTCTTTTAATATATAACATCTAATTTACTGGAATTCATTTTAGGATTTTATATATTTATACACAGTCCAAGATGATGTCTTTATCAGTTTAGTGTATGTCTCTCTCAACACCCTCACATCCATTTGCATGCTAACTATGCAGCACACTGGGAGTCTGCAACTGGAAAGTCCAGCATGGTTCAACTAAATGTCACTTCACAACACTGGAGCTGAAACAAGAATTTTTTCTTCTCATATTTACAGATTGTTGGGTGATGTAGGACATAAAAACTGGAGCCAGATCACTCAGTAGAAAGCCTGGCGGGGTGAAGAACTATTTCAAATTTAGCATTGCATTTCGGTTTCCATTGCAAACAGGATTTTAATTATCACTCCAAATGCCAGAAACAAACAGACTGACTTCACAATTAGTAGGTTAAGTTTCAAACTGAGGCACACACTTTCTATCATATTTGAGGCCTGTGGTCAAAATTTCTCTCAAATTACATCACCTTGATAACAGCAGGGCTACGAGTCCAATGTTTACTGTATTCCAGCCCTTCCCATGCCCAGCTGGACTAATGACTCAGAATTTCAGAACAGAAATGCCTACTAGCACCTTGTACCTCCTGGCAATATCCCACAGTTCTCCAGAACACCCGTTCTTACTCTTTTTGACATTATGCTCTTCATAAACTTACACGAGCACTTGGTCAGATTTATTATTTTTAATTTATTATTTTTCTACCTATTTAGGTAGGAATAGCGTGTGGTCTCTATGCTAACGGTATCCATGTAAACCAACCTGGTAGCATTTCTGCAGAGAAACTCAGCTGCAGACCACTGGTAAATCACTGACCACTGTGATTTATATTATATTGTATTACATTACATTATATTATATTAATTAGTGTATATATATAGGTAGAATAGAGAGATACCATTTATGCAATTTAGAGGTGAGATAAACAAGGGAGAGATACAGAGAACTTCCCAAAGTTGTCCAAAGCCAATTTGTGAGAAACTTCTCAATTTCGTAAGTCCAGTCCCCTGTCCTGCCAGTGTCTCCATTCTCTATCCCCTTTAAAAATGTTCCCAAATAACCAAGGAGATGCAAGGCCAACCTTCACTCCCCTCATGACTCATGAACACAGGCTTTATTTTTTAAGATTGTTCAGTATCTTCATCCCTGATTGCTAATTCAATTAAACTGTGATACTGGAGTTGTGTCTGAATATGTTATATATAAGCAGCTACTCAGAATACTAGATAAGCATAGAATAAAATGAGAGAACAAGATCAACAGGAGAGGTCTTTTGTGTCAATACACTGTAATCAATGGAGCCCTCAGCACACAGAGATATTCATCTACACAGCCAGGATTATACAGATTTTTAAAAAAGAAGTTCAAACCCATCCCTAAATCACAGTATTTTTATGTAAAGAGCTGCTTTAAGCCTATTCAAAGCATAACTGCTGTAAATTCAGATTCATTGAATTTACAATGACTGGTAAGACCACAGTAAAAACATACTACAGATTGCAGAATTACATTTCAGAAAATCTGCATGGCAAAATACATTAAATATCTCCTAAGAAGGCTAATATAACAATGAGAATAAAAAGTATTTTTGGCAAGTGATTTGACATCCTGCAATTAGAGAGTTGCACATTCTGCACATTCCAAGATCACAAACTTTAAGAAGAATTACCTAAAGGGGATATATGTTAAAGCCAAATAGTAGAAGGGTGCCAAGCAGATGGATAGCAGCCTGGCACAAAAGGAGATGGGGGTTCTGGTGGGCACCGAGTTGCACTTGAACCAGAAAGATGATTTTGCTGCAAAGATGATGAATGGTGTCTTCAGCTCTGTTACAGCAGTGCCAGCAGGCTGAGGGAGGTGATCCTTCCCCTCTGCTCAGCACAGGGGAGGCCACACCTGAAGTGCTCGATCCAGCTCTGACCTCCCCAGCAGGAGATGGAGATGGAGCAGCTGGAGACAGACCTGCCAGGGGTTCCGAGGATGAGTAAGGGACTGGAGCATCTCTTACAGGAGGAAAGGCTGAGACTGCTTAAACTAGAGAGGGGAAGGCTCAGGGGGATCTTGCTGATGCATTCCCCACAGGGAGTGTTCAAAGCGATGGAGCCAGGCTCTTCTCAGTGGCTCACAGGGACAGAACCAGAGGCCACGGGCACAAATGGAAACACAGGAGGGTCCACCTGAACATCAGGAAACATTTTTAGCGTAAGAGTGACTGAGAAATAGCACAGGTTGCCCAGAGAATTACGAAGTCTCCATCCTTGGAGATACCAAAAGCTGTCTGGACATGGTCCTGGACAACTGGCTCCAAGTGGCCTGAACTGAGCAGAGGGGTTGGACAAGGTGACTCCCAGAGGTCCCTTCCAAGCTCAACCATTCTGTCACTCTCTGATTCTGTCCCAGAGGGAATGCTCACTTGAATGAAAACTGAAGAAGTGCACAGGATTCAGGCTGCAAATGGGTTCATCAGTGCTACAAAGGACGAATGCAATCTCTTACAAAAGAGGACACTGACAAACAGTTTTCTCTACCCAACTTAGCAACTGTCAGCAATCCAGGGCCTTGCAGAAAAGGAATCACTCAGGTGGCACTGGCTTTATGTATAAAAGTTTCACCGAAGAGCCTCGGCATTAATAGCCAATGCTATCAGACTTCATGCACAATCTTCAGGTGCAATGCATAACCAATATATTACTCTATCTGGCACTTGAAATGCTGGAGTTCAACATCAAAAAGTGATACAAATAGCCTATTATCTTATCTAGAACATCCTGTGACAGAGAATAAATGCTCCTTTCCATACATTCTTTGGTGATTTTCCTGAACCAATTTTAAAATGACTCACATGATGAGTCCTCCCCCATCTCACTGGGAAGGTGATATTGCAGCCCAATGCTCCACGATGTTAGGAAGTTCTTTTGATTAGTTTGAGCTCTTTTATAACGAGTATGACAAAATAGCACTTGTCAAAACAATTTCACTGCTAACAGGAGGTGGCAGCTGATGAGAAAATGATAAAGAGCACATTTTCTTCACTGTGGCTGGGGTGGTTGAGTGTCAGTCATTCTCCTTAAAATCCCCATGTATACCACTGTGCCAAAGGGCACAAGAAGCAAATCCAAATTGCAGGTTTAGATCATAATAGTTTGAATACCCTGGAGCACCCCTGAGAGTTTAATAATAATGAGAAATATTCTCAATTAGGTTTTTTTTTTAAATCTTGACATGATTAACAGCTTCAGAAAAGCATTTTCATTCATACAGTAATAAACTCTCCCAAGGAAGCAAATCCCTAAACAAGCAGTATAAAAAGAGCTCTTGAAATCGTAAGCAGAATAATGTAAAGCTCTCTGCATCCCTAATTAGGGATGAAAATGGTTGAGGAAGGGCTGATCAATAAAATGCAAATTATAAAAATGCATAGTTTTGAAGAACATGTGAATACAATTTCATAAAATGATGTTATCCGTGGCGAGTCTTCCAAACAATACACTGGTTTGCAACAGCTCTCATCCAGGCAAGATTCCCCAGCCACCTTGGAATAGATATATTTATTTCTGATAATAAGAGGGGTACACAAAAAGACCCTACATAATAGATATCAAATGACAAAAGACCGGAAGGGTTGCTTCATAAAAGAAATCAAGACTTTTGCAACACTTTGCCTATCTCCTTGTGTGCCTCATGCAAGTAAAAGTAATGCTCTATTTTGGTCTGCTTGAACTTTCTCCAGCCTCACCACCTTCCCTGTGCCACCCGCCCCCTCCCCCAGTGCAGTTAAATTTACCATGTTCCCAACTCTATCACACCTTGTGTACAGTCATAAAAAGCAGTTTGGGCGTCGTGATTTCCCATGCGCAATCCAGAAAGTTTGAGAAACGTGGAAAAATGTGCAGTTCCTCAGTTAAACTGGGACAGCACTGCTTTTCAATTCACTAAATAATCAGAGTCAACATGCTGGAAAAAAAAGAAAACCTAGTAAAATTTGCTAAGCAACACAATGTGTTCAGTGACACATTCAGATTGAAGGTGAGGATTCACCCCAGATGACTAGAGATGCTCAACTGCCCAGTGCATCTTCACCAGTCAGTGAGCTGAGACACAAGAGGTAATACCGACTGCTTAATGTTTTTTCAACACTTCAAATCAGAATTCATTTCAATGTCAAACCTACTCCTCTATGTAACGCATTTAAAAACTGCCAACATTTACATGTACTTTCAATCAAGCTAGAGAGATTTTCCCCCAAAAGATTCAAAATTCCACAAATCTTAAACTCCATCTTTGAACACCCTATTTTACATGCAGTTCTAAATGTAATTAAAGAGAATAAACTATACATTATATACATGAAAGCAGTGTTGCACTCAGTGTTTCTTCCAGGTGAAAAAACTGTCATTATTGTTACCCTCTTTTTAAATAGTGCAATGAATATTTCCAAATAAATAAGAAGTGCCTATTTCCTTAGCATAAAATGTGCTTTTTGACGGCATACACTCTCTCTTTCATTTTTTAATTACAGATTGAATTTTTAACTTCACTAAACCATTAGTTGTCACTTTGATCAGACCCCAGTTTTCCCAGGCTGGGTACTACTTCAGACATCAATAATTCTAATTAAACCAACTCCGAGATATGACTACATCATTTCTCTAAGCAATTAAAAATGTGCAACTGGAATAAGTAGAATATCTTAAAAGAAAAGCCAGAGGACTCATCAAATGTTAATAACAACAATAATAATAAACACATTGCACTTCTGTATCATCCTTCATCCTGTGATCTCAAAATACTTCTTAAGTATTATGTAATATTGCAGTATTTTGTACAAATACCCTAAAAAATATAGAAAGCCTTTGTTTATTTCACTATCTGAAAGGGTTTTCATTATTCATGATGAAGACGCAGTCACCACTGCTTATTGTATAAGACCTCCACTCACTAAAACCACACGTTTATCCAAACTGGTTTTGTGCCTCCCCTTTCACTGGATGAGCTAAGCTTTATTATACTTAAGTTGAATATAATTGCTTTTCATCAGCATTCCCAAAGTAAGGGGTTCCTCATAATAGTTGATTTTACAATTTGAAGACCACAATGTAATTTACTCTCTTCAAATGCACTGACCTGTTCTGCAAAAATGTATCCTCAAAAACTGGCACACAGACCTTGCCCGACAAGAAGGATCACTTTGTGGGCTCCAAAGCAGTTACATGATCTAAATATTAGAGCTTGTGGATTTTGGGTGCTTTGAAAGATTCCGTGAATATAGATGGATGAGTAAATAAATATTAGAGCTTGTGGATTTTGGGTGCTTTGAAAGATTCCGTGAATATAGATGGATGAGTAAATTGAGGAACAGAAGTGACAGGTCCTTGGGGTATAACGCCAGTGCCCCTGTGTTTGATCTTTAAAAAATTTCTCTGTATTTCTGTTTATTTGTAAGCAAACATTTTGTTACTACAAAAACCTGTAGTAGATCTTCATATATACTTCAGATAGCGTGCAGATTAATGAATGAATATACAGAATGTTATTTTACAAAAGGTTTATATAGGGATATATATATATGCAGAATCTCTGTTTCAGAGCTTCATTATCAGTGAAATGAGGTTGATCTGTAGCACACAGGATAACAACATGGCAAGAATCTAAAAAAAAAGTGAGCTTCTCTGAAAAAATAAAAAGAAAAATAGCTGTCCTAGGCATATTTATGCATTTAGAAGTAAGACTAACTTTGAGTTAAAAAGAGAAAAATCACTGAAAACAGAGCACTTCTACTGTCCCTTCAGACTTCTTTCCTTAATTGTGCTGGATTTGTAGCTTTCTTCAAAGACTATGATCTCCACCATGCACCTCAGATCCAAATCAGAGACCGGATGAGATGAACTGTTCCACAGTAGGAAATACGACCCCAGCTAACAAATGGCACCAGTCAGAGGACACTGTTCTTAGGGCCACAGGAAAGCGCCCGATACGTTGCTGTGTCACTGTCTGTGAGATTTAAATCACTTGAGAGACTTAAAAAGATGCCTTCTGCCTGACAGTGACTTAGGCCAGTGGTTGCTCCAAAATAGATGAGCACTACATACCAGTAAGGCATGAGGCAAGGAACTTTGGACCACCAAACCAGAACACAACATATCTGGCTTTCCAAAACAAGGTTTTCACAGAGTGTGAAATACAGCAGAGAAAAGGCAAAATGAGAGATGCGTATTTTATTTGGTTCTTAACCTGTGCCAACTTAGAAATCCTACATCTAAATTTATGAAAAACAGTAAAAAAAGATGCCTTCTTTACTTACCCTTCAGTTATATCACATACCACCCCAAAATTCACCAGTCTTTTAGATGCAAATCTTGTGTCTAGTCAAAATATCTACCTTTTTACGTTTGTTTGTTTTTGTTGCATACATAAGACAAGGTCATTTATTATCCTCGCAGGAACACTTTCTTGGTAAAACTACCTCATTTTTCAGTAACTAAAAATTTGGTCTCTGACCTCACAGATTTTCAGTCATAGGAATAATTTTAGTCCAAAGCACATTCCAGCCTGCACACAGCTGTTCCAGAGATGCATCCAAATGTACATTTAAATTACAAACCGATCCAATATGGTCAGTTCAACTTCCTGATACAGTTACTGCCATTAAGATGATGTTTTAAGATGGTTTAATCCAGTAACATACACCCACATTTTTATGAGAAGCTCCTGCAGAGCCATCCTGCCCAACTGATAAATTCCGGGTACTGACAAAGGTGAAAGGAGGAAGGTTCTAGCACATGAGAAGGAATTGGAATAGTAAGAGAATATTTACAGTCCTCTTGCACCTTAGCAAGAGGACTTTGCCTCTCTAAAGCACAGCTAGGAAAGCACCAGCACTACTGAGTGAAGTGTATTTCTGGGAAATCCTTTACTTCAGAAAAGACCGTGTGCATTGCATTTTCATATCCCAGCTTTTATCCTAGAGAATTAGAAATAAAGGGGCTGAGTCACCATCTGCCAATTCACAAAGACTGTGACAAAACCGTGCCAAATTGAATGCATGTGTTGGGCAGAGCAACCAGGAGGTGAGGGAAGCACTGCCTGTGTTCAGCATCAGGGCAGGATCACACCCGTGTCTGGCATGGCACTACCCTCTTTTCTGTGTCTCACAAGAATTTCAGAAGGAACTCACAGGAACCTCACTAACCAAATTCAGACTTCTTTCCTATTATTTAGTTACTTGGATTTTGACCTTACAATGAAGCACCTTCATACACAGTCTTCTGTTACCTACCTTTTAATGGCATTTCCTTCCTATGGAAAGGTGAACATCAAACTAAGAATGTGCTATTTTATTACAGTGCCACTGGCTAGCAGTCAGATACCAAATTATATGCATGGCCCTCTTTGCCTTTGAAAAAGGAAGGGGGGAAAAAAGAAAAGAAAAATGACATTATCCTCATTACCCTCCTGCCCTCTGTTTACAGCAGAAGAAAATCTGCTCCTGGTTTTTGAAATAAGTTCTAAAGTCGGAGTTTCCAACAGGTGACAGTCACCTGCTGTTGTATGTTGTGAAGGGCTAATTGTATCCCATATTCCCAACAACAATCTCGATTGCCACAAAAGGCATTGAAACCCCTTCATGCTGAAGTATTACAGAGTGAGATACATCTCACCCAGTTCAGATGTCTAGAATGTCTACATGCCTGCCTAGTACAGATGGTTATCTGGCCTGCATTTATCATCAATGCCGAGTTGGGTGCTCTCAGGCTACAATTCATCCGACATCTACTTCAGGTGCTTCCCTAGGAGAAGATGCCTCATGCATTAGAAATACCTATTTCCCTCCACCGGCTCTTAACAAGAAGTTTAGCTGATTACCTCAAAGGCAGACAGCCACAATCACAATTATATTTCACTTGGCAATGGGTGTATCTACATCAAAAGAGTGACAACTGTGCTGAAAGGGTTTGCAAATCTAAATTATGCATCAGAATCTCAGACTAATTCAGACTGGCTGGGCTGTCAGAGGTCTCTGGTCCAAGCTGCTGCATCCAGCAGGGCCCATCGTGAAGGCAAAGCCAGGCTGCTGAGCTCAGGGTGCAGGGCTGGTGAAGCACCATCCATCCTCCTGTTTAGCTGTGCCCTCTCCAGACATCATGCTGCTGGCTGATGCACCTCTGCACTGTCACCAGTGACAAGGGGACAGGCCACATCAGCTGTGAGGAACCGCCCCAGGACTGATGGCAGGTCATTTGCTCAACAAGCTGAAGATGAATTTGAAGGGCTCGTTTTCAGGGCAGCAGTTTTGGACTGGCATGTAGGGAAGTAAGCTACTGGGGCTGCTTCAGCCTCCTTTATGGGCCAGTGGGAGACACTGGATAGGGGAAAGAGTTTAAAAGATATGAAAACAGTGTTCCTAGCAATGCTTTAAGGGAGATATATTTTACAATAAGCCCTTGCCTGCTTTTTATTTTACTTTTATTGATTTTTAGATCTTCCTGCTTTCTTTTTTTTTTTTTTTCCAATATGGAATAAAAAGCACATGTGACAAAGAAAAGTTAGCACAAGGAAGGATATTTCTATCCACTGAGCAACACAACAGCTGCCCTTTCATTGGCCACACTTTGAGGCCTTGTCCTAGGCTGTCTGTTTTTCGGTTGTTCCGACTATACCAGAAAAGTATTCCTACCCTTTTAAAGCCAAACAACCCACTCATGCTCTGCTGGCAAAAGCTTGATCAAATTTCTTGCCTTCTTACAAATGTCAGTGATCACTCATCACCTTATGTGAATGCTTTTTTTGACAAAGACCTATGTAACAGAGAGTTTTAGGCCTAAGCACTCACAGAACATTTCTCCCTTTCTGAGACGGGACTAGAATATTCTGAACTAGTTTAATAGCTTTCATATTTTATATCCATCAAAGTTTAAATTTTTACCTTCATTTATATTGCTTTTAGTCAAAAATGTCTCTTTTAGCCCTGTCAAAATTATACCAAAGGCGTGAAGTGAGAATTGGCCTTCCTAGGAAGAACTGAATATTTATGTCTATTTTTCAGGGTCACTGTGATGCTTAATTCAAAAATATTAAAAAAGATAAAAACCGTTTCCTCCATTAAAAGCCATCAAAATAGTAGACAGCATACAAAGAAATCCCTTTGCCAGTGGCTGCCAGCCCTGGAGCTACCTACAGCAGTTATTTTATGACATATAGTTATGCAGACACAAAGAGAAGGTGTCCTTGACCACAAACATTAAACCTACTTTGAGGAGCACAATTTTCCAGAGAGAAGTTTTTCCAGAACCCAACCCTGGCTGTGTCAATACCACAGACCATACTGGAGTGAAAAAAAGTTCAGCTTCATGTTTCACATCTGCTGTGCTTTCACCTTTGTGTAACAACTGTAAAGGTACCATTTCCCCTAATGCAATTCCCAACCTGATGTGGATATATAGGGTCATATTTGAGCTCCATGGACTGCACTTTCAGGAAGGAGATGCAATCCCATAGAGTGCTACCTTTCAAATATTTCCTGTCACAAAAAATAAGTTAAAAAAAAAAGGGACAGAAAAAGCAATCCTGAATGAAAATTCCTTTTTTTTTTTTTTTTAAGCTACATCAAAGTGTGTCCTGTTTGTTGCAGAGGTGCAGTTTGGCACTAGATCAAGGCATCTCCTGGCTGTGTTGTACTGAAGCTGACGTGTCAAACTGTTTCACTGCAACACTAATAAGAAATGCTTTGATGTACTCACATGTGTGTGTGTGCAAAAGCACTTTAGTAATTATTTAGCAGCCCATAATATTTTAAAAATATTTAAATCTTTTACCCACGCTGCAGTTTTTCACTATGATATGTCACTGAAGTGACCCAAACCATTACATGACTGTAATTAGGCAAGATGGAAACAAACTCTAAAGTCACCTTTTAAAATGTAGGCATTTCCTGTGGAAGGGTATTTGGTGTGTCCATCAGAGAAGACTGTGCAGGGGAACAATGACACAGCTAAAGAATATCACTCTGGTACCTTCTGATTGAGCTGATGGACGTGCTCATCCTGAGCCAAACACCAGAGAAGTCAGGGAACAGCTCACAAAGAACTGGCCTGGAGCCTGTAACCAGATGTGTGTGTCACAAGAAGTCCACAGTACTTCTACCCCTGGTAAACTGTGTCTGCTCAGCTTATTCTCAAATCATCTCTGATCTCGTTCCAAAACAGGGACTTTCAAAAGCTTACTATAAAATGTGCATCTCCCACTGCCTCACTGGACAGCTCCTGGCAGAGCCCCCCAGCACAGAGAGCAGCTCCTGCAGCTGCGAGGGAAGAGGGCACAGCCCTCCCAGAACACAGGACCTCTTCCCAGCCCTTCCCAAGGCAATCAGCTGTCCCACCAGGGCTCTGGAACAGCACACATATTCATCTCCATTGGGATGTGTGGAAAGGGAAGTATAAAACATTCACCTGAATATGAGTCAGCCTTGGATCTCTGGGGAAAACAATTACCAAATATGTTCAGTCAAACATCATTGCAATCTCATTTTTTTCTGCATGCCAAAAATTAGAAAGTCAATTTCAGCCTACACATTAGCAGCCTTAAAAATTTAATTAAAAATAAATCCAATATTATAATAATTCTCCTTCACAGTTCCAACACATGACTATCAGTGAAGGAGAGTGGAGCACATTCTGGTTTTAGCTCTACAGAGGACCCAGCTCTGAAACTGCTGAGAAACATAGACCAAGCTGCCAGTTCCCCCTTTTAACTTGAAACAGTTTTTACCATTTCCAAGAAAACTGAATAGACCTTCATGTACAATTAACCAGTCGGATTGCTCAGATTCACATTAATTATTGTTATTATTAACCACTTTCTTATTTGCCTATGCCACTCTTTTTAGCAAACACTATATTATTTTTCTTTTTGATTTTAAATGTCCCCTTTGGTTCTATAGCTCATAAAATTCTGCTTCATAAACAGCATAATGTTGCTGTTGCTTTGCCTTTTTCTCTACTGCTGCACAGCTTGTCTCTAAACCTTATGGTCTTCATTGACTTATATAATTGCTTACCAGTTAATATATTGATAATTAGAGATGATTTACTGACATACATTAGCAAGAGGACAGCAAAACAGTTGTTAATTTCAATAGCTAATTGAAAATATTTGTGAAGAATATTAGAAAATATTGGATCTATATTCTGAAGTACTGATTGTCAAATGCAGCTTTCTCTTACATCAAAAAAAAATTTAATATATCATATATTCCATCCTTACCTCTTGAAAAGCCTTTTGAAATTTTATGATGATTTTAAATTTCCATATTTTCTTTTTCTTATATTAGTTCATAATACATTCTGCAGGCCTAGTACAGACATGCAGTATTTTAATTAAGTACAGACCTATGGTATTTTAATTAATTTTGGTTTCTTAAGATAATTTGAGCAGACTCTACTTGTTACTGTTTCTCCAATTTGTATTACAATTTAATGGCTTAATGCTAATATATGCACTAGTACCATTGACAAGCCATGAAAAGCCAGCAAGAAAAGCAAGAAATAATTACCAACAGCACTACTGACGATGAAATTTTAATATTCACACTCTTGAAGAGTTTTCAAAAGTATTTCTATATTCACAGAACAAAACAAATCATATCAAAAGTTAGCTTTTGACATACTAACATTTTCTCTAAAAGCAAATTCCAACTTCTTAGTTGTATCAACAGCTCAAGTCATTCACTCAACGCGTTATAGGTACTTGTCATGATATACGTTCCATAGACAGAGAAAAATGAGCCTGGAGAAATGAGGGAAGCACCTCCAGTCACTCAAGTTAGTGGCCTAGTCAGGACTAAAATCTATAGCATGTGAATTTATTCCCTGACAGCAGACATTAAATTACATTCCTGCATGTAGCAACACTTTGGAAATGCGACAGTTTGGATCATGCTTAATAATTAATATACAACTTGAAACTGTATTAGGCAGCCTGAACAAAATCCGCAATCCAGCAAAGACTGAGCAATTTCATAGATAGAAAAGAGAGTAATTTTCATTCCTGCTTCTCGGTACTGAATTAAATGCCTTGTCTTTTCTAAATATAAATCATTTCCTATTTGCATTATAATTATACTGTGAAACTTTCTGTAGATAATGAAAGAAATTTAGGGTGAAGCATTTTGGCCCCTTATTCTTTTGAGAAGCGAAGAGATGGAAGCAAGGTGGCCAGAGAGAAAAAATGAGAACAAATGGCGAAGATAGAGAAAACATGTGTGAAACCAAGATAACAGTTCAGACCAGCCCCAAAGAGCCTATCATTATAAAGATACATTTCCATGTATTAGTACTTCTAATGAATAACAAATTTCAACTCTGAAATGAGCCTAGTTGTAAAACTTCCTTTAAAAACTACTCTGTGCCTCACCCCTTCAGCTCCAACAGCCACAAACTAATCCATCTACGCAGAAAGGAGGAGGCTTCGAAGTAACCAAGGACATCCTCGCCCTCCTTCCCCAGCCCAGTGAACTTTGCCAACTTTTTAAAAATAAAAAAAAGCAACAAGGAAAGCATCCTGGTGTTCAAGTCCATCTGCTGGCTGGGCCACTGATCTGTTGGATAATGATGGGCATACGAGGTTATTTGCATTTATATCTTCCAAAGACTATTTAGGGATGGGGAGAGGCAAAGAGGGGTGTCAATAGGAGCTCTCATGCAGCACATGAGAGTCAGGGAGAGACATGGACATGCAGCCATCCCTGGATTAGAGAGTTATTGCTACTGGAAACCAGCAGAGTCACCCAACCACTCTCCTAGGAATCTATACCCATGGGCAAACCAACCTTTATTGGTTTGTGCAGTGTGGAACACCAACATCAGGAGACGCTCCCACAGCCCCTTCCCTGGAAGGAGATGTGCCACCCCCCAAGAACAGGAAGTCACCCTAAATCAAAAATTGGAGGTTAAAAATATTAATAGCCAATCTGTTAAACATGTACAAGCAGAAATGCTCTGTCTAATTCAACCAAAAGCAGCAGCTACAGTTGGATCAAGGGTGTGTTTTTCCAAGAGCCCAAGTCCCGGGCAGGATTCTTGGAGCACTCTGGTTAGTTGGGTCCTAGTGAAGCTTATTTTGGAGTTTTAGTTACAACAGCTTTAGCATGAAGCAGGTGCAGGGCTGGGCATCCCTGATAAGACAGATAAATGGGATGCACACAGAAGTATGGAAATTTTACCTGTGAGAACAGGAGCATTCACAGACTTCTAGTTACAGAATTTAATGAGGGACCGCACAGTAGGACATTTAACTTTCCTTTTTCACAGTCCCATTACAAGTGACTAAATTGTCTTGGAAATCCATGCTTTTCCAACTGTGCCATCTCAGTATAATCCCCAATAAAAACAAGAGTCACTGTACCCTTAGAGTTCATTGAAGGGTGAGGACTGCAGAAGGTAAATTCTTCAAACATTTGTCTTGGAGCTCATCTCATATTTTCAGCAAAGACACAAAAAAAGGAGGCACGACTTTGGTCAGTATGACTGGAACAACTTTGGAAAACACTGCCAATGCCAGGAAATACTGGAATTGCATTCTGAAAGAAGGGGGAAGTCTTGCCTAATAGAAATGAAATTAAAAGTAATGATATAAAGTGCGTTGTGATTCTGCTTGAGAGCCTAGTAATAAGCATATCTGCTAGAAGTTTGAAAATTATCAGTGCAAAATTACTGGGGAGGATAAAGACCATATTAATCAATCAGAGGATCATAAGATAAGGAGGATTGGCTTTGTTGAAAAAGGCAAAAGCTATCTAGAACTTATCAACAGAAGCATTGTAACAAACCCATAAAACTGTTAATGCCATAAACCAAGCCACAGTGATGCTTATCTCAATACAGTTCTTTCACTAGAACATACAACAATCTATTTGATGAAATGCAGCGTTCCTCACTTACTTTGCCTGGCACATTCAAAGCCAAGAGAAGATACTATTCCTTTATGTAAACTCAATAGGAGCAAATCATAAAAAGGTGGGGGGGGTTTTGTGATTTTTGGGTTTGGTTGTTTTGTTGTTGTTGTTGTTGGGTTTTTTTTCACTTAAGAGAAAGAATGAGAAGTGGCAGAACACCAATACAAGTGAGTATTGACCGTCAGGAATAAGTCTAGACTGGAAATCAGTGGAAGGCTGCTGGATACAAGACAGCAATTTCTCAAATATCATTACAGGCTGAGTAGAAGCATACTAACCTTTTTTTTTTTTAAGAAATAGCTATTTTTAGGACCAATCTGACAAATCCATAAAGAGGATTATGTGACACAGTCTCCCATGGTAAGTGGGAACTAAGTTAGATCATCTGAATGCTCCTTATGCAGTTATGAGAGACTTTATTAATTAGTAATATTTGTTAATATATGATACAATACTAAAGGAGACAACCCTGCTTATTCTTCATAATACCAGATACCACAGGGCAAACCCTGTGATCCATTTTCCCCTTTCTGTGAAACACAACTTGCCCAATTCCCTTTATAATTTTGTTGTTAGTTATCAAGTCCTGGCATCACACACCAGGAGTACTTGTTTATTCCCAGACCAGCCAAACAGCACTTTGAATACAAAATACGGATTTCTTCGAGACAGGAAAGGACAGGAAAGGCTGAGGAAAGGAAAATTATGGATGTTTCAATATATATTTTTTAAAAACATTGTTACATTTGCAGCTTCTCCTACGATGTTGCTGGGAATCAGCCAGATTCAGCTATAAATAAACCACATAGCCTACAAGTAACTATCTTCTCCTTCACATAAGACCAAACAGATCGTAAGAGCTCATTTAAAAACATTACGATTTCTTGTTCAAATGTGCAATTAAGAAGAGAAATGAAGATTGAGATTAGCGATGGCAGAAGATCTCTAAACTTTATATTACACAATTAACATTTTAAATAGAGTGGGTCAAAATAACCAGGCTTTTTACTTGCTTGCAACATTGGAAAGTGAAACACCCCTGCTTCAGGTCAAATAATGCTTCATTTATTTTTTACCATTATTTTAATGTTTTCAAGGGCTTGTAAAAGCTGTTTCATATTTAAAATGGAAAACATTTGCAGGGTTTTTCACTGCTGCTCCTAAGCGTACAGACAGATACAGAAATACACTGGACTATTACACCTGGAATACAGCCATACATGAAATCTTGGTGTGTTGTCAATTATGCTCTATGTAAGTGCAGGGAGATTTACTCTGCTGGAAAGAGTTCACGTAACCAAACGTAGGTTTCTCTGACTACTGAAATTAGTGGAAGTTAAAGGCTTGGGGTTACAAATGATCATCTCTCAATGCTCACAGGAGGACTGATGAGCAGCAGTGTCATACAGAAATGTTCAGATTTACTTAGCAGAAAGTGGGTAAATAATGCAGGCCAATTTTCAGGAAATTAATAAACAGAGTCGAGTCATTGTGCTCAGGCTGTTCTACCTTAAACACTGTTCCTGGCCCAGCTCCTCTTCCCTGAGTATGATGCTGTACCAAAATGACATCAAAGCCATCCCCACCTTGAAAGGAAGGGACAAAAGTACTGTGCATCCTTCCTGCTGTTCACAGTCCCGACAGGATCTTCAGCTACCTTAGTATGTCCACCAAAGAGTGGGTGACAAGCTTCTCAGGAGATATGGACCAGCTGAAGACCCAGAGGAGAGGATAACAAGAATAATGAGAGGTCTAGAAAACATGAATTCAAGGGAACACTGGGGAAAAAAGAAAAGGAAAATAATATACAGATGAATATAAACTAGACATAAAAAATAGGTCTTAATTCTGAAGAGAACTTAAGCACTATGCTTAAATCACAGCAAAATAGATTTAAGATAGTAGGTCACAAGTTACTATTCAAGTACCGACTTCAGCAAACCCAGAGAGTGAGAAAATACTAATTTCTTTATGCATCTCTCATTATTTTAGAGTTCTGGTAAATGCAGCTGAGGAGGAAGAAGAAGCAACAGAGATTCCTGAATTCAGATCTTGGCACTGAAGAAAAGAAGGAGCCAAATGTCCAAGATACTGTGTTTAAAATTCTTTCTGGCACGTTAAGAGGTACATTTATACATTCTACTATGAACTTAAGCACTATGTGATATTTGTAAAAGCCTTCTTAATCCTGTTGCTGGCAAAAACTCAGTGGCTTCCTTTTGTTACTAGCCCACTAGAGCCAAGTCGGCAGGATTCTTTTCTATTTCAGCTTTTCCCCTTGGTTTTCCCAAGGTGTCTCACAGATAACAAAGAGTCAGGGATTTTGCTGAAGAATGAGCCCATTAAAGAGTTTTACCTCAGAGAACTGCCAGCGCCCTAGAACCAGGATCTAGGATGACACTTCTGTTCAGCCAGGTTCAAAGAGGAAGCATTTCACACTGTGTCAAGGGAAAATCCCAAGAGAAGAATGAAAAAAAAAATAGGCCACAGATTCCAAGAAAATGCACTCCACTGTAATTCATTACTACCAACTAACTCTACAGAAGCTATGGTAGGGTAAAACCAGTTTTGAGCAGAATAAAATCAAATTCTTGCCCTCAAAGGCAGCAATATGTTTGATCACATTTTAAGGCAGTTGTCTGCATTCTCTATTTGGTAAATATCAATTTTAAGAGTATTAGATGCCAAATGCCACAAATCATACACACATAAAATGGAATATATAAATTACATCACAAGATATTGAAGAATATCACCATGACATTTTCACTGAAGAACCCAACAGCTCTGTTATTGTCTAGAACGGTGTCTGTTAACTCCTAGATAACATCTGATTCTTAATTGAAATAGCACAAGCATATACCATTTACATTTTTAATGAATTTTCAAAAATTCTTTGGACTTTAGCTAGCAAGGTGATATTATTGTGGGTGGAAAGAAATACAAGCTCTTGTATATAAGCAGCAATGAGAGAAAAAAATAAGATGAAAGGACAGTTTAACTACAAATCTAGCCAATATGGAGACACAGTGTGGAAAAAGATAAAGAAATCCATCCCGCATACCACACACACATTCCTCAACTGCTACAAGACCACTCGGATTTTGGAATGCACTGATCCTATGAAGGGGGTCTGAAGCAGGAGTTTATGTTCCTTCTCAGCACCTCTCACATGGGGAACACCTGAGAGAGATGGGATTGTTCAGCCTGGAGAAGAGAAGGCTCCTGGAAGATTGGGGCCTTTCAGTACTTGCAGGGGATCTATAAGAAAGGTGGGGACAAATTTTTTATTGGGGCCTGTTGTGACAGGACAAGGAGTAATAGATTTAAACTAAAAGAGGGTTGATTTACATTAGATATAGGGAAGAAGTTTTTTATGCTGAGGGTGACAAAACACTGGAGCAGGTGGTGGATGCCCTATCCCTGAAAACATTCAAGGTCAGATCAGAAGGGGCTCTGAGCAACCTGATTTAGTTGAAGATGCCACTGCTCATTCCATGGGTGTTGGATTAGATGAGCTTTAAAGGCCCCTTCCAAGTGAAACCATTCTATTATTTCCCAGTGAAAACACTCAAGCCATACCATGTCTGCCAAGCAGTCCAGGCCACCTGAAGAGGATGGATACTCCTGAGAGGAGGTTTAGGAAACGCCTCTTTACTGTTATTTGCCTCTTCTAAGCTGTGCCAGGAGAGGAATTCAAAAGTCTTCCCCCTCCCTCCCAGCTCAGAGAGGCAAGAGATGCCTCACTTGGCTGTGAGATGCCACGGCCTCTCGGTGGGGGAACGGTGGGAAGGACCAGCCCTGCTGTGGTTTTTGGCTTGACTGCAATGGAGACTCAGCCCTGCTCTTAGGAGGAGAACTGAAGGAGTGTTCCCCCCACAGCATCGAGACCAGCAAATACACAGACTGGCTCTCTGCAGGGCAAAGTCAAACCTTTTGAGGTATCACCTTCTAGCCAGGCTGGCCTTACAACGGGCAGAGAGAAAATTCAGTGCAGACCTAGCCTGAAGCAGAACCAGCCACTGGGGCTGCTCATATAAAAGAAGAAACACTGCTTTGTTCTAACCATCAAAACTTCTGGTTAAAACTTGGCAGCAGTTTGTATATGAGAAGGTGATGTCTTAAAAACCAATATATTTTCTTCTTTTATTATCAAGGCAAAAAAAAGTAAAGTACATATTTTGGACTCTTTTGTATTAGGGAAAGAAAAAAGGGCTCTCAGGCAGAGACCTTAAATGTCAAGCGATTTTTATGGCTATGTAATGGACCCTGAAAACCAGAGGATTTTAATAGAAATGTCAGTCACAGTCTGTAACTACTCCCACTCCAAATTATGACACGTGCTTCCTGAGATTTTTTTAAAGCAACAAGTGCAAAATACCAAGTGGTTAATCTGCAGGTTACTAGGACCAAGAAAATCCATTCAGGAAGTCAGGATATCAGCATTCAAGCCTCCTGCTGTTCACGAGGTGAACTGCTGCAAATGGCTTTTAGATTTGACTTAATCACTTCTAAATTAGATATGGTTCTCTCCTCACCTTGTACTTTTACATTATTAGCTAGTCTCCTAAAAATCATCATAAATCACCAGTAAAGGTTGTGCATTAGAGGGCTTTCAGAAATAGGACTTATAACTCATAAACCTTGTCAAAATGTACACGCTGCGGGGTGGTATTTTGAATTGGAATACGACCATTGCCTTTTAATCACAAGGCAATTTCTAAGAAATATTTTTACGTGAAAGAACAATGCTCTCATATGAATTAATAGCTGGAGTCCTATCATATCTCTCTGTGTCGATTTTGTCAACAGAACTCCATTTTCCTCCATGCTGTACGTAATCCTAAAAGACAGTAAAAGAAGCCTTGATTTTCCCCAGAGCTCTGGCAAGGAGGACTAGGAAGGTCAGCTTTCATGAATTGTTTCCAAGGGCAACTGGTCACGGGATGCAGGGTACCTTGTGGAGTTACTGATATTTAACAGCAGTAATGACACCACTGCATTCTTCTGTAAAGAAGCAGTACTTCTGATCTTGGTCGTCTCGACATCTAAAGTGCACCAGCACAATGTTCAATGCCAACAGTTTTGAAATACACACAAAATCAGAACTGATCCAAATTCTCGTAATTAAACGACTAAAAATACTGTGCAACATTCCCAAGTCTTGGACCAGGTCAGACCTGTGGAACCCACATGCTTTGTGACCTGCCCAGAAAGGGGCTCTGCCCTTCCCCACTGCTTGTTCTGGGGCTGAATTTCTGTCCAGCTCATCCAGAGACTGCCAACCTGGTCACACACAGAGCCTGAAGGGCACTTTGAAACACAAACGGGCCAGTCTTGGGAACAAAAGTGTGGTTAGTCACTGGCTGAGCATTCTGCACAAAGTGACATTTCTGTAGCATTTTCGAGCTAAAAATACACAAATAACATACTGAAGAGTGACAAAATGTTCTTGCCAAGTCTCTACTATTATTAGTACAGTTAATATCCTACCATTCAGTTAAACTTCCTGTGTTGACCACAATTTTCTAAGGCAGTATTTGTATTTCTCTAGCACTGGAGCAGATGAGGTTTGAACCTGAGCTATTATTGATTTTCCCACTCCACACATGACCCTCCAGATGATTTCTTCAGCCATTCACCCTACTGAGCTGCTGCCTGTTACCTTTCCTTCAGGTCTGTGGGTCAGATGGAAAGAAGATACAGCATAAAAAACCACACACCTCCTGTAAGGCAGCACATTTTGCACCATTTCTTCAGCTCTTCTGGTGCTCAAGTGGTTTGTTTAGGACTTTACCAGGCTCAAAAGTTTCTCAAAAATAGAATACAGTATTTCAGAGAAAAGATTAAAACATCCTGTGTGCTCTGGGTGAGAAAACCATGCAAAAAGAGCTCCATCCATATCTGCTATGAACAAGTACAACAGTATTAACTGAATAGTAACACTTTAGCACTCAAAACATTCTAATTCAAGGTACAAGGAGAAGTGATCTGATATTCAGAGGATTAAATATGTCTTTTGATTAGCACAGCCAGTACTTGTTTCATATCCTTGAGTAGAAAGACCAAATAAGCTTAACCTTACAGTAAACATAAATACACTTGGAAGGATTTTATACAGAGATATTCAAGTTTTAACCTTTCATAAATCTGAGATTATTCGTCTTCCTAATATATATATATATATAAATATATAAAACTAACAATGATAGAGTAATTTGATATAGCAAAATACAGCCCTCTTTTCTCTGGAAGAAAGGAATTAATCTGGAATGGTAATCAACAAGGAGGACAGTGCTTCCTGCAACTCAGGGCTTACGTATGTCCTTGATATGGCCATGTATTTCCCTCTGTTACATGGTCTCAGAGCAGATGAGGAAAGAACAAAAGACAACCTGGGGCAGCCAGGGAAACAGACAATAATCTTGTTTTCAGCAGAGGATCAAAACAAGCTTAGAGGAAACTAACTCTGGGTTTTATTTTCTTATAAAGGAAATGCATTTGTTTCCCAGTGTGCTTGAGCATCAGGGGATCTATGAGCAACCAAAATAATGTGTACCTCAAGTCCAAAAAAGCCATAATTTATTTTAGTCACAGAGCATAAGAAGCTGCTTTCACAAAGTGGCCTCTTCCCACCCTTCCACAATCAGACTAGTGAGTGCATTTTAAGAACAGACACACAAAGCCACATGGAGGATCTCATCTAATTAGTATTTGTTGAAGTGCATGTAGCATTCCCTGAGCATTATATGGATTTGAAACACTCTAATCCTCTGGTTCAGCTGTCTGATAAAGTTAAAAATATTTAAGGCCTCCCTCCCTTTTTTCCCTTTCTATGTTGATTCTGTAAGATAAGACAAATGCCAAAGAACCCCACTGCAGTTCAGCTGCAGAAATTAACAGTCAAGGGCAGAGGAGATGGGTAAGAGAATAAAAACTAACTCAAATGCCCTGATTCACCATGAATGAAGCACACACAAAACCAAGTGAGAAGATCAGTAAGAGATATCATTGCCACACTCTTAATGCAGCTCCAAGCCAGCTCCACAAGGGTTGAAAGTTGTCAACCAGACTGCTTTAAAGCTGATGAGGAGACTCCTTTTATCGGTTCCAGACCAACACATTCAATCTTCTTTTCTAAACCTGGAGAGAGCACCTGTCTCCTTTCCTCTCTGGGCAAATCAGTCTTCCTGCACTGAGACAACAGCCTGCAGATGACTGAGCCACAATGAAGATTATGTTCGAATCCGTACCTTGAAGAGTCATGTCTAACGCTACCAACAACTTCCTTTCAATAAAAAGAACGATTTCAAACAACAGCCATGACACTCACAATTTTTCAGTTGCACAAATGCCATTCTCACATAGAAGCTGACTGCCACCAGATTTATGAGGTGCTCTATTTCCAGACATGTCCTGCAAAATCCAACACAAAGTTTGCAGCAGGAAGAAACCAGGATAGGACTTAAGAGACCTTCGCTGACAACGCAAATTGCAAAGTCTTGTTTCAATTATGGTACCATTTTCCATCTAATACTCAGAGAAGGAAAGTAAGAAGAGACAAAAGAGAAAGAACAATTACAGTTTATAGCTTGTATCACAAGGTTTTCTATAAGCCATGTTTGTTTGTTTGCTTGCTTTTGTGAATTGAAAGAGAAAGAAAGAACAAACATTATTTTGAAGGAGTAGCTGCCCTACTCATGGAGGGGCATGATCTGGTTTCAAAGAATTAAAGCTGTGAGAACAGTTCCAAACTTATTGTTCCAATTCAGACTTCCAGCAGTCAAATCACTGATACATCCCCTGTACATCCTCCCTCAAAACCTCCTGTTGTAAGTTAAGAACAGATATTAACATCTATCTCTCACACACTAAAATAGGGGTTAGAAAGCCACATACATTGTTGGAAAAATACATCCCACAGTTTGGATTTCAAGAAAACTCTTGAGCTCTATTTCAGTCTGTGATATCTCACACACAAAACCCAGACTGGATAATAACGAGCCTGAGTGAACATAACTGGGGACAGTGAACGTGTCTGAGATTTACTGACCTTAACACACTGTGACCTGTTATATCAGACTAATTGGACAACTGACAAAGACACTTCCTGAACAACACGGTGTAAAGAAGAGGCCACAAGACCATCACAAGAGTTTCCTTTTGGAGACAAGTTAGAAATCTTTACACCACTTTGCCCCACCATCTCTCTGCAGCCCGGACAGTTAAAGTTCCTCCTCTTTTGAGCAGAGAGGTATGTTCAAGCCTTGCCTCAGAGAGGCTGCACTGAGCAATGTGTGGGCAAATGACAGCCAGTTTTTGTCCTCAGTGGACAAAACCAGCGAGTACAAAATGTGGCATAAAGAGTGTCAAGGAAGTGGATCGCTCAAGTGACAAGAACCATGTGTGGGATGTCTACCTCCCACTTGTGTACATAATATTCAGTCCTAACCGTTTCCACGGGTACTCTGCTGTCAGAACCTTCAAATCTACTCAAAACAGCAAAACAGAAGATTCCAGAACACCAAAGAATGAAGTCAATAAATCTAAGCAACTGTCTGCATTCCCTGAAACAAAAGATGTGAAACAAAGTGGGATTTTCCTCTCATAAAAATTTGGGATCACAAGCCTACCTTTTTTTCCATGAAAAAATGTATTCTTTTCAGAAGTCTTGAAAGTCAATTATATTATATATTTTAATATTAGAAACAATATGCAGCATTTGAAAGCATGACTAAGTAACAATATATGTCGAGAGCAAATTATGTGGTGAAAGAAAGTCTGCCAAAATAGCTCGAAGTTAATGAAAAGGCAAACACACATCTTTTAACTGTCAAACCTTGAACACTGACTGCAGAAGTATCTTCAGCAACTACTCCTCTCCTGGTTTCAGTGCAAAAAGTAATATGGGCAGTGTAATACGAGGGTCTACAAGGTCATAAAAAGATATCCATGCACCAAGTCAGTGGCTTTGCTTCTGAGATGATTTTCCATGACATTAAATTCTTGCCAGCTTCATTATTTATACACCTCTGATGTAAGCAGATTTCAGTAATAAAGACACCCAAAAGGAAGGTGAGTTGCATGCTGAAGCTACATGCATCTCTCAAAGGGACCTAGGAGAATCATAGTCAATAACATAAATTGCATTACAGTGTAAACAAAATTTAACCCAGGTGAAATGAATAAAACAGAAAATGACTGAATTAAATGAAGATGATAGGGTGGAAATGTTTTCTATAAAGGTATAGCTCCATAATATATTCATAGCCAGCAGCATTAGGACAGTTCCACACCAGTGGATGATTTCTTATTTTTAAAGTCCTTACTAAAACAAATAATTACATGCACTCATTTATTTTTAGAGAAAAGACTCTCCTTTTAAATATTAATAAGTTGAAGTTTATACTGAATTTTCAATTACAGTAAGAAGTCCAATGTAGGTTTTGTTTGGTTTTTTTAGTCACAAATTATTTCTATGGTATTTTTCGCTTGATAATTCTTACACAGTTACAATACATATTTACAATGTTAAGGCAAATTTGTGGTACATAATTTTAGAAAACCTCAAATCTAAATGCTGTAATACTGTAAGAATCACTGCTCACAGAAAATGAACAATGAAATAAAAAGCTTGATCTATGAAGCATCACAAGGATAGAACCAGCTATGATACATTAGCTACCCATGACCCACATCCATCTAACCAAAGAGGCAAAAGTATAAAAAATATTAGAAAACTTAAAAATTCAACAGCATCTCAGTTATTTTCACCACTGAGTTACTGGTTACTAGTCCTTAAGCACTGGAGACACCCCCCTCAGCCCCAAGGAAAAGGAATTCATGCAATCATCTAAAGGAATTTTATATTCTTGTTATCCACATCTTGGTAAAATAACAAATCATGGAGAGAGGGTAAAATACATAACTAGAAACTGGTTTGCACCATATCAGCACGTTGTTCTCTTGTGGAGCTGACTTTGGGCTATAGAGGTGCTATTAGAGGAACAACATTTTGGGGAAACGTCATAGGTCTTGGAAAAATCATGGCACCAACGCTGCAACTAATAGTGCCATCTCTGAGACCAGCTCACCCAGAATAACCAGGCAAAAGATACCATGAGTTCTCTTTTCCTCACTTCTTTTCACTTGATGGTGCAGCCCTTATGTCCTTGGCCAGCCATCCTCTCCCACCTAAGCCACCCTAAAGGTATGTATGTGCACAAAGCTATATCACAGATTAAAAAACAGAATAATGAAAATAGGATTTTTATTCCACCTCTTCAACACTATATAGGAATCCCTTCCCACGGAGGCTACTCAGACTCATCTGCATTATTCTATAGATCTAGGAGATGTTGTTTCAGCAAGGTATACATTATTATAAAACACAAGAAAAACACAGCAAAAATGCATAACTACATAGGCTGAGGTTTTATTTTGGGTCTTTTTGGTACTGATCTCATAGAGCAAATGTATACAAAAATCACCAACTGTGGTTTAGAATCAGTAATGTACAATTTAGACACAAACATCCTTGTTTTCTGAAAACAAGCAATGACCTATACCACACAGTACACATATAATGCTATGTTAGTTCTGAAAGCATATTTTAGCAGTACTTAGAGTTACACTGAATTTAGATTAGATTATCTCACTTTCAAATTAATTCCTGTAAGTAACAGAATGCTCACAACAGCACTGGGTATTTTTGAGAGGGAAGTAGAAGCAAAATAAATGAGAATTCATGAACACCGTGATTATCTGCCAACATTTACAGGCAATTTTTGTGCTGCTTCTCAGGCGTTCTTGAAAGACATCACTTCAGCCAAATAGAAGCTGTGTTATACATGTATTACAGAGCCACAAAATATCTAGGGGCAACTAAAGGGGTTGCATGTGATTTTCTTTCTACAAGTAGGTGGAACCACACACAGACAAGTCAGCCCTTAATAACAGAGTAATCAGTTCATCTTTCCAGCATAAACTTGTCTTTCAAGGAGGTTTTGCCTTGGCTTTTAATAACCCAAAGGAACAGAGAATCTGTCTGGTTGTCCTAAGAGTGCTCTGTCCTTGGAGATGACTTATCCAAATTCTCAGGATCTTTTCCCATAGAAAGGAACCCAAGACTTGTGATAAGTTTACACCAGGTCCTTGTTCAGCCCTTACAATGTGTGTGCCTGAGGTCTTGGGAGAACAGCTGCAGAAATTTCATAAAATAGTTGATCATTAAGATCAGGAAAAAACTATCACCTCCAGCCTTTGTATATGAAAAATACTTCAGCAGTTTTTTCCAAAAAAGAAAATCTCCATATCCATAAATCATCATTGTCCATCATATCAATGCTATTTCATAAGTACCACAAAAAAGATCCTGTTTGCAATTAACAGCATGACAATGGAGTTAGATTGCTATGGCTACCCTGATCAAAACTGGAATTGGCTAAAATCTGTTTGGAATACATAATTGTCAATGTATTTATTTCTTATATAATTGGACTGTAAACAAAATGACAACATTACAGGGCATTTGTTCTCTTCACCTTAAACATTTTACAGCCCTGTACACAAGGCCTTTTTTTCCTCCAAAGATTAAAATTTAGTCAGCAAAAATCTTCAGAGACATGAAAAAAAAAATATTCCTTGCCTTCTAGTTCTCACCAGTGCTTATCCACTCACAGAGCAACCTGAACTTCAAGGATTGAGCAACAGCTTCATCCTGAGTCCAGAAATTTCAAATCATCTACTCACCTGGAAAGAAGCCAACTGTAATTCTTAAGAGTTATACAAATTGTTTTAAAAATAGACAAACCATGACCTTACAATATATCCCAATATTTATAAAGCTTGATGTTCACAATGTCAGATAAATGACTCATGTATTCTAAATCAACTGTTACTTTCAAAATGGTTTTTTAATACATTTTAACACTTCCATTAATTATACTTTTTGGATTAATTTATCCTTGGCTAGCATTACACTGCCCTGTACTTTACATCATTACTAGACAATTGAAATCCATATGACTACTTGTAGTGTAAGACAACTCAGTGGGGCAAACACTGACAAAGCCTTTTATCACTGTCAGATAAATTAAGTTTTCACAAAATCCCTTCTCCCCAAATTTAATAGGTCAAGATTTTCAGCCTGTTTCAATACAACTGACAGTGTAAACAAAAAGCTTATGGGAACCAGAAAGCCTGTAAGGCTTTACATGTTCGAAAATATTCTGGCTTTTACCTTATGCTTCTGATATGGTCAGTCCTTCAGAGTAGGTATAATTTTTTTATTTATAAACAAAAGTGAGACATTCTAAGAGATAAAGGAAGAAAGTTTAGGGAGTTACTCCCTGGTTTGGTTGGACCTGTTCCTTCATGACTCTATAAAAGCTACCTTTCTTACAGTGGAAAACAGAAATTAGTTGTTGCACATACAGGCAGTTATTTTTAGTTTTGACTGACACAAAATTCTGCCCTCATTTTATTTCTCAATTTGGCTTAGAAAAAAATGTCTATGCCCTTTAAGTCTGGTGATTAATATACAGAAATATAAAAAGGAGTGAGACATGAAATCTAGAAATGTGAATATACTATATATAAGTTTAACTAGATTGAATTTAGCATTCATGAAAAATCACATTAATTGCAACGAAGTGATGTGGCTCCCATTTTTCCACAAGTTAACAGAGTAGCAATGTCAACTACATTACATTTCTCACTTTCGATGTTCCTGCTCCCTGGAAGAATTTCCTCCAAAGGAGCTATTTCAATTTATTTTTACAGTCAATCAGTTCACTGTTGAAACTATACAGCAAATGGACTAAGTGACTAAATTAATTTTGCTGATTGTAGCAAGAAGATATAATAATGGATTTAACACAGCCCTTAATTTATTTAACACCCACTAAGGAAACTTTTAGTAGTACTGGGACAACCTACAACTTTAACAAAGAGGTATGTCTTTTTGTAGCACCTGGATGAGTGACTATGCCTTGTGTAATTTTGTATTTAATTCTTTTCACATTTGCAAACTATACCTATCATGGAGAGGGTATGAAAAAAATTCCCTACAGTCAATTCAGTGAGACAGACATTAGATATAGAGAAATTATGGTCGATATTGATCAGATTCTGCATCCTCGGTGACCCACCACCACCCATCTACATGTGCAACCTTCTTTTTCAGGAATGAGTACACCTAATAAAACCTGCTGAGAAAGGATAAGGGGGAGGGGAAATGGAAAAAGAAGTAAAAATCAAATCTCTCTTCTAAAAGACAGCTATTACTCAGTCGTCTCCAAAGGGAGGCCTTAGGAATTGCCAGGCATTATTACACCGGATCAGACTCCCTAACCTCTAAATGATTAATGGGATCGCTGAGAGAGTTGTTACAGCTATCAGCACACGCCCCCCAAATGGCAGCAGCTGAAAACTCCATAAAAGGTGGAGGAGAAACAAGGTTTCAGAGGAGAAAATGGAAGGAAACTTCTGAGGGAAGTTAATGGAAAGAATTGAAAAATTCTGTGCTGGACATTCCAAGGGTGAAAACCAAAACAATTAAAGGTGGGGAACAGAAAGGCTTTACTAGATAATAAAAGTTCCATCTCAAAAAAGCAGCTTTCATTAACTGTAGAATTCACAACCTGCCTGGGTTGTAACAGACATAAAACAAAAACCCCTTGTGGTACTCAGAAAAGAGGTTTTTCCTCTGTTTTTAATACATTCTGGACAGACTGAGAGGCTTTCCAGAGCCAGGGCTGGCAAAAGAGGAGGACAGGACAGCTGTCCTGAAAAGGTGAGATGAGGATTTGTCAGGGACAAACCCCTGTCCTGTCACACTACTAAAACCTACTTTATGCAGGCACTGACACAGCTCATGGGACATTCTTTACTCAGTCTATGGTGAAGGGAAAATAAACAAACAAACTGGGTCCCTTTCTAGGACACCTGATCACAATGTACTGCCAGAGACAAGTTTTTCCTCACTTAAACCACTACCAGTAACTATCTCCCCCAGACTGTAGTACCACCTGTGCTTCAGAACATCAAAGAGAAATCTAGGAGACCTTCATGAAACAGCTCTTTGCTGGAACTCAATCCTCATAAGTGGTGACACAAGCAAGGAAAATACACATACTGGCCATACTTTGACTGATAAACAGTGTCAATACTTTGGTAAAACTCAGGAGAATATCTCCTTTTGACTACAAAGCAATTTCACTTCTGAGCCTGAAAACTTTCAGTGGTTTTCAGGGTCAGTGGCTCACCTGCAAGAGAAAGGACAGACCCATTGTGGCAACTTGTTAAAATGTTGTCTTGGAAATGAGAAAAATCCATTTAATCTCTCTTAAACTGAGAGCACTCACAGCCCAAGTTGGCAATGGATCTGGAGGCTCTTACAGAAACTGGGTGGCTGCAGCACATGAAGGAGTGATGCATGGGATCCTAAACAGAGTTTGAGTGTCTCTCCCCTCCTCTCAGCCCCAGGAGCACCTCTGCCTACCAGCTTACAACGAGGTGATGTGGTAGATCTGCAAGAACCTCCAGCCGGCCCCGGTGCTGTCCAGATCAGAGGTATCACTACTGCCAAGAGAGTGCAATGCTGGGCACAGCAGATGAGCTCCCCCTCACACACCCACATGCTTGTACCGCACCTGAGAGCCATTCCCATTGAAAACCATGTCATTACCCCCAGGAGCTGCGAGGATCCATAACCTATCACAGCCAGGTAGCCATCTCTGACGTTAGGCACGGCTGCCACTCCATGCTAGCCAGGCAGCTATTTCAAATGAGCAATTTCTTGGAGTGACATTGCTAAAGAAGGTGGAATGCAATTACCTGAGCTGAAATAGGATACAGGTTCAACTGGATCTTTGATGACCAGAAGTGTTTAGGGCTCTCATTTCATGTCTCATTCAAAAGATAAATGAGTACCATTCCAAAGAATAGATTGCCAACATACAGAGAATGTCTCTTCAGAAAAAAAAAAATCAAATAAGAAAGGTAATTTCACTCTTTCACATAAAAATTTTACCATTTTGTTTGTCTCTGAAATGACTGATCTACTTACTAGATATTACATGTTGAAAGAAACTCAGATGTTACACAGCTTAAGTAGTAGGAAACTCCAGCTATTGAACTAAGTTGCCAAATCAGAGGTTCCTTTTTAAAAGCAAGAAAATGATTGATGTATTTAGGAAGAACTCTATTTCTGCAAATGTGAAGGACTGAACAGATTTTTATCATAACATTATAAAAAGTTTAAAAATAACTTTGACACATAATTCCTGGAGGTTGAGTATGACTGTTATTTTAAAGTTGCTTCAATCATAATGGAACTAGCAAAGAAAACACTCAACCAGAACCATTCGAATTTCCTTTTATGCTTCACACCTACCTCACATTAAGCACAGTATTACTCTAACATCTTGCAAACTCTTTCTCTGGGGACTACAGGCATGAATAAAAGCCTGACAAAAGCAACAGGAATCTGGACAGTGAGTTAGCAAGCTCTGAATCTGGAACAGGCTTTAAAGCACCTGTCCATTTGCATCCTTACACACAGCCTGGGGAAATGCACTGTATCCTTTCAACCAGCAGCTCCTTACCACAGAAAGACAAGTTTTCCTTCATGCAAAGGTGTGAAGCAAGCCCAGCCCCAGGGAAACACGAGGACTCTCACTTTACCCTCCTTTTCCCTCTGTGCTGGAAGTTACTCCAAGCTGACTTGCCAGCTGGCTCCCCTGGTTGCCCACCATGGTTAGTGACATGGGAATGGAGCCACACGGGGGCTCACAGAACACGTTCAGCATAAGGACACTGGCAAAGATGCTCCAAAGTGGTACATGTCCTCTTACCATGCACTGCAGGGGTATCTCTGCTCTGGTGGCCTGGAGCACCTTCTCCCCCTCCTTCCTCACTAACCTGGGTGTCTCCAAAGCTGTTCCTCTCTCATGTTCTCACTCCTCTCTCCAGTTACAAGTGGTGTTGTGCAGTCACTTTCCCCCTTTCTTAAATTCCTTATCCCAGAGGTGCCACCCCGATCACTGACGGGCTTGGCCTCGGCCATTGTTGCCACTGGCTCCACTGGACACAGGCAAAAGCTTCCAGATGCTTCTCACACAAGCCACTCCTGCAGCCTCACCCCCTATCAAAACCCCATCACACGAACCCAATACATATGACCGCAAGTCACAGAAATAATAAGATATTAAAACAGTAGAACCCTTTGTCACTTATCAAAATATCATCTCAGGTAACATTAAAAGCTTATTAAAGCACTTATTCCCTTAATTAGAAATAAAGAAAAATAAACAGACCCACAGATCTGAACATAACAAAAAAATTATCAAAAAAAGATAAAAATATTCTAGTAAGAAAAAAATCCAAAACAACAACAACGAAACCAAAAAAAAAAAAATAAAACCCAAACCCCAAACTAACAACAAAATACCACCCGAAACCCAGTGTCTGCTTAGTGTTTTTTCCTGGCCTTTAAAACTAAATTTCCATGGTATATGAGGCAGAGTAAGCAGTAAAAAATGAGTCATCTCCTCGCGTGACGAGCAGCTGGGTGATGAACAGTGTTCATGGGCTGGGAGACTGGCACTGTGAGACACAACAACTTCTGCCTTCCACTGAGAGCTGCTGATTTGCAGACAGATGTTCCCTTGATCCTCAGAGATGGCCTTACTCAGATTTTCCTAGTAGATACCCTTTGATCTATTCCCTGATATTTTTACAAATGACAGCTTTGTTTTTTCCATCACATTAAGATATCATCCCTTGCCATTTTGCAATAAGCACCACTGGGGCAAATGCTGCAAACAGCTTGGCAGCAAATGGAGCAGGACAACCTCAGCCACCTGGAACATCTGCCTTCTCTGGGTCTGTCACAGCCTCAGGAGTGACATATCAACCACAACCACTCTTTTCTGTAATAAGCTAAGCATCATTCACTTCACCCCTCTTACCTTGCACTACACTGGCTTTGCCTCACCTTGAAATCAGAGACTTTAGAAAGAATTTCATGCAAAGCCTTGTGCCCACAGTGGCACCGCTGGTTTGTTTCCCAAAATAAACTCCGGTTCTTATTTTACAAAAGATGTTAGATAGAGAAAGGTAGGGAGTTTTGACATTTAGCTTACTGTATCACTGTAAAATCTCTTTCTCTGCTTTGCTTTGGTTTTTATTTGCTCATTTTTTAAACCAGGTTCCTTGACTGAGAAGTCTTGGATAGATACACACCTAAAGATTGATCCAGCTTAGGAATCAAAGAAATGCCACATGGAAATACAACTCTCACATTTTTTCTAGCTCTAGAGTCCGAAGGCGCATGGATTGTAGGGAGTTTTACTCAAAGGACTGGAGAAGACAGTTATATTCCAGAAGAAGCAATTTAAGGAAAGAGAATTAAAAAAAGTATGCAGCTTGTTAGACAACAACCCCAGATACTGACGACTATTATGAAACAAATCAGCCAAAGACCTCCTCGTTTCCATGAGGTACACATCATGTATCCAAGATATAAGCACAGCAACATTTCATTATACACCTGTGAAATCTGTGACTGCACTGAAGAATTCACTAATGCAACTCCACGAGGCTTGATTTACTTATTCACTTGCAATGGAATTATTGGGATTCAGAGCACATTTCTCAGCCATGCTACATACTGAAAAATGACCCCTCACCCTAATATTAGACAATTCTTTGTAGGCACAGCCCAAAACAGATGAAAAAGAACCCCAGTAATTATCACATCCTGATGCTCAGCTGCCATGTCTTACCCTTGCTTCTGACTGTTTATAATCAGCAGGCAATTCTTTGAGATCTCTCTATCATTCTATGAGAAAACTGTTTTCCAGTGCTTTACAAAGACTATACATACACATGTATTGCTACCACAAAAGTAGACACCTCCCTGAGGTCCAGGCTACAAAACATCCCTCTAATCTACCAGAAGCACATTCCCCATTCATTGTGTGCCAGTTCAGACAGGAGCTGTCACAAGCCAAGGGAGAAAAGGTGTGGTGCAGTCGAATCCCTTTTGGAGGCAATGCCCCACCACTGCCAAAAGCTCTGCTGCACCTTGGGAAAAATGCTGCACTTTCCCTTCTTTACCCCTAGTTGGGAACCCACTGCTTCAAACCCTTCTGCTGTTTCCTACTCATGACCCAAAATCATGATTTGTAGAGACGGATTCTGTAACTACGTCCCACAGCTGAAATTTCTGCCACTGCTGGTTGCCATCCCAGCGCTTTACAGATGTTGATATATATTTCTGAGTCCCATGCACAGGACGGCAGCACATGTAGCCAGGTGTTCAAGGAATGCTTGTGATTTCTAGGCACTCAATCATCTCTTTACTCCTGCCTTTGCTATCATAGATTGTCCTGCCTATCTCCTCATCACCATTTCATCGGGGGCAGCAGTGACTAACGCTCCACAAATACAGGGTAACTGTGAACCTGTCTAAAAACCAGCACTAAAGCTCCACTGACCTGTGGATCACTCATGTAGAGAGAACAGCAGCTCAATGAATGATCAGAGTTTTTGTTTTAAAGGTGGCAAAAATATGAGATGGATGGAAAGCCAGGGCATTTGAGTTCATGCTGCCAGCAGTTCTCAGAAGGGACTGTATCTGCATTCCTCTGTGCACACCAAAATGTCTCTTAGAAGCCTTTAACAGGGATCCCTGCAAAGGATGCACCTGGGCTTAAGCCAGCAATGTTACATCCAGCTAAGGAAGCCTGTCTCCAGCTCAGCCACCAGGTACCCACATGCTGGAATGACACAGCAATGTCAGTAAAAGCATCCCAAGTTTCCAACACAAATATCACAACTGGGTTAAATATCACAAATGGTAATGATCACAGAGATCACAGTTTTCAGCTGTGGCCAGCAAAACACAAAATAAACAAAGAATTGGTTTGAAGATAGAATCAGATCCTAAATAGAAAATTACAAAAATGCAGTTAGAAGCAACAAGCACATGCTTAAAGAAACAGTATCGTAATGAATGGAGAATTAGCCCACATCATCTCTGAATATCAATTTGCAGTTCACCTTCAAAAATAAAAGACAGCCCCACAACTGTTAAGATGATTCCTTATGTCAGGCAAAGCAACTGGCAAGAGGCAATTCTTCTTAGCAGCGTGTTGAATTATGTATTTGTACATAAGCCTTAAATGTGTATTTTAATTTCACCTAAGTAAATTACCAGTATAAATCCTACCCTTCTCAAATATCTCTGAATTTTTAATTAACCTAGTATCATCATTTCAACCAGGCAGTCAGAAATGATGAGTAATATATGATTCATATTCAGAAGTAAATGCACCTGCTTTTCAACATTTCTAATTACTGGCTCATTTTACCCTTTAAATGGCGATGAAGCCAATTTGGGTCATACTGTTTTTAGCCAGTGACGAGTCCTTTCAGCTCACAAATAATGTATAAGGATTTGCTGTGTTGTCAGTTTGAAGGACATTTTCAAGTGCACCATGGCAAATTGAATATATTGCCAAACCACATAATTTTACTTCTGATATGCATCACTTCACCATAAGTTTCCACCAGACAAGATTTTGCCAGGAACATTTAAGCTTTGAATTTGAGTCATGCCCCACCATTTCATCATCTTTGGTCTGTGTTATAATGATCCAGGCAATGCTACCGTATGTTAAATATAACGAAGTGCTAATTTCTAATGTTACAGACAACAGGAAAACAAACAAACGTGGGTTTTGAATATTTAGGTGTCCTTTAAAAACACTGCAGCAAACAGTGAGACTCTGAGGAAAGTGTACTGAACCACCTCCTCTTCCTGACAGGACTACATATTTTTGGAGTAATCAGGGAAGCAAAGGGAACCCTTCAAAGGTGGTTCATCCATCACCCTTCTACTCTGAACATTCAGTTTGTCCAGGGCACATACCTTCAGAAGGCTGAAGGTGTTCTCACGTAGCTCTGATATGCATTTAACCACTGAAATACGCACGTGACATAGGGTGTATCTGCTGAAGTTTTCAAACCCTCTAACATGACTAAAATGTGACAAATTCTCACACAGAAAACCCTACTCATTCTCAAACCAGCTTGGATGTCAGGTTTTTCAATGCTACCATCATTATCTTGATTTGTAGCATACTGGTAAATCCTATACATCTTCAAAGCAAAAAATAAACTGACTTCTGGTTCAAGTTGTATAGATTTTATTCACAGCAGCTATCTCCTTCTGACACCTACTTCTAAATTGCTTGATATAATGAGAGTACCATGCCTGCCATGCTTCCTTTACTTGGTGTGCTAACTCATATTTTAGATCAAAACAATACAAAAGGCATGAAAAACACAGGAGTCAAAAACGGTTACGTCCTCCATTTATCAATTTTAAACCATCACTTCAACATTTTAAAGACTCTGTGTTCTAGTTATGAAAGTCCCTTTAGAGCTATAAGAAAAAAGAATGCTCTAGACTGTTGGGTGAAAGAAACGTGGGCAGAGAAGCTGAAAGCTGGGCTGAAGTCCTGGGCAGGCAGGGAATCCTTGGGCAACACAGGTACAGGTTTTGCAGTCCTGTATTCTCACAAACACAGAACATATCTCTAGTGCCCTTCGTCCCTCTGAATGCCCTGAGCTCCCTGAATAACAGATGATTTAGAAAGGAAGGAGCAAATAATGCACAGCAGAGAGTAACTGGCAGGAACCATCAGCAGCTGGGGAGCTGTGGTAGGTGGGAGTCTGAGGTTGGAATGTCTTGTGTTACTTCCCCATTATGTTGCCAGTGCTTACTGCTGAATTGGCAGGAGGCTTTTCTGTTTAAAACATGGCAAATGGCAGGAGTTTTTTCCTGTTTAAATAAATAACCCAAAGGCCATAGGCAAAAAAGAGAGAAGTACTCAGATTTATTCTAGATGATATGAAAATATTAATGCCCTAGTTCATTCTTAAATAATCATAAACAGCACTGACAACTAGAAATGATGGTCTTTTAGTATGCTGTGATTTGACTACATTCATTAGAAGATGTAGCAGTTTTCAGAAGCCACTTAAAGCAGATTTGTTGACAACTGGGCTAAAGTGACTCTAATAAACACACAAATTACTGAACAATCTCGGGGTTACAAGTGGTTCCAGTGATTTAACTTTCAGAGTTATTTCTTTGTTTTCCTTTTTTTCTTCCTAAAAAAGATTCACCAATTATAATCACATTCATACCACATCATGCACCCTGGATTAAAAACCCACTTTATATCCAACAGTAAATACAAGTGCAAACAGTTTGTTAACAAACACGCAGTGTGAAAAACAACCATCACTGAGTTAGTTAAATGACATGTATCCACAATAAATACCAACTGAAATAAAATCCCAAATCTGATATATAAAGAATCCAGTAAAAGTCATTTAAGGTAGACAAGGAACCAGCTTTTTGTGAAACAAAGAGAAAGGTGGAACTATGAGGCCTTCAGAAGCAAATCTTGAAACAGAAAAGTCTGTGAAAAGGCAAAATCTAATCATGAGTAGTGAGATTTCTTGGAATAGGCTGTGATTCTATAAAAAACAGTGGTCTCAGTGACTTAGAAACAAATAAGACCTTAAGAATTCAACAATCTGAAGTGAAAAGCAAGCATCCAAGTTCTGGTCTAATTTGCACAACAAATTCGGAAAAAGCAGAAGGAAACCTTGAGCTTGCACCACAGGAAACAGATGGAGTAAATATTTTTCATTTGATGTTCCTTCTAATTAACTAAAAATGTCCACTGGAAGCAAAAGCAGATATATCCCTGATAAAATTAAACATGGAAAACTTTAAACAAGACTAACTTTCAGTTCAGAAAAGGCAGAAGTGGAACAGTCATATCTTCAATGGAGAGAAAACATCAAGCAGAATGAACGAATGGAAAGTAATGACTTCTTCAGTATATCATATTTCTCATTACCAAAGAAGGTGTTTTTCAGTAAAGCTTTACCTTTCTCACAATGACTTCCTGTGAATCCAGAAGGGCAGACACATTTGTTAGGGGCCACACAAGTCCCACCATATCTACATCCCTCTTCACAGAATGCTGCAAAATAAAAGGAATATGTGGGTAAAAATTAATTAAAAAAAAAAAAGTATTATCTATTTGCAGGATAATAAGAACATCTAAATTCTAAGCAATTAACAGAATTCAACATATTAAAATTCAGTCCACCTGCAAACACAAAGAGAAGTAGCTCAAATGACAAGAGGAAATATCTCAGATTACACCGTAGGCAAACCACCTCACCAACAAAAGATTAGTAACCATGTGGAAGAAGAAGAGAGGCAAAAATACAAGATATTCCTTTAATAGGGTTGATCTTCTCTCAATTATACCAAATATGTGTGTTAGAATTACAATGCTCCGGTAACCCACAGAAAACAGGCTGGTTAGATGGTGTCAACTACTTTGTCCCTCACTTCCATCAAATCCACTTCACTGAGATGTCTAACAACATTTTGCTTTTTTACTTTTTATTTTTAAATATAAAGGGCATTTTGTGGAATCAAGAAATTAAACACGGTGAGAGTCATGACTGAAAAGAGAAAAGGGCTCAACCCCAAAATAATGCCTCCCTGGGATTCTTGACAGAGCAATACCCAAGTTCTTTAGAAGTATTTCACCAATAATTAGGATTTGAAACAACTGATGGATCTCATCTTTTCTTGTGAGCGCTGTGTGATGTTCCTCTTACTTACAACCAGTTTAGAGAAAGTCCACTAAGTGTGCAGGTGTGCAGGTTCATTTTCTTTCTTTCTGTTGTGTTTGTGCAAGTAGCAGAACTGTGGTAAGAAGGGGAAAGGAAAGGACATCAGGACACTCACCTGTTTTGGACTGGGAATCTGGATAACACCTTTGCTACAACTCAGAGCACGCCCTACCCCAACACTCTCTGCCTCTCTCCCAGATATTTATTGAGCCTCACAGGTTACTCAGTGGGTCTGACTGCACTTACAGGGGAAGTTACAATTAATATTTAAACAGCAGCTCTCTGCATCTAAGCTAATAACAGATTTGCAAAGTGATCCCTGCAAGCTAAAATCACAGATGGAGCGTTGACAAAGAGATGGTACAAATGCTGTGAAAAGGCTTAAAGTGCTAGATAACAGAAGAAACGTTTAAGATTTATTTTCCAATGCACTAAAAAGAAAAATAAAGTGAATAAAGTACTAGGCAATAAAAAGAATCTTTTGCAACTGTTAACCACTTAGAGGGAAAAAAAAGCACATCATCATATCTCTTGACTGAGCTGATAGACACATCAGCCTTACTGAAAATATATAATTCATAGCATGCCATACTGTTTTATGGAGGATAGCATGGGGAGAAGAATGCTACAGTGGTATAGACAAGACAGTAGTAAAACACCTGAGCATTTCTGTGACTGGAGCAAGGCAGTGCTGTGCAGAAAACACAGTTCTGGCCCAGTAATGCTTCCTGCTCATCAATGCGCACACTCCACACACTCTGAAATACCTGTTTTGAAACCAGCCCATTTCTACTGCATGGGAAGAAGATAAATATGGTTTAAGAGTAGTATTTTGTGGGGTTTTCCCATATAAACATTTGTAGGAAAGTATAACTGTGCAGAAAGCTGAAAGTATGAAATACAGCTCTAAAATACATAAAAAAATATGATGAGACTCAAAAGATTCCTTCCAGAGCTCTTGAAAGAAAGTTTGCTCATCTCTACTTCCAGCATTCTCAGAGAAAGTGCAAACTAAATTCTACATCAGATGGAGCACTCATGCACTTTCTTCGCCACCATAATGAATACAACCAACTTACTAATGTGAAATGTCTGCTTCTTACAATAAATCCTATTAGTAGGTCAGCAGAGCGAGGTGGTGTTTTCTTCTGTTCTCACTTAAAATTTCTAACAGAGAAAGGCTTATGAGACAGGGCTGGTCTTGTAAAAGATTCTCCCATTAGGGCTTCTGTGTTGTGTCAGTGCAGCAGCCAGGTCTTGCCATCCATGGGCACAGCCACTGGTATCCGGGAGAGGGAGACTGGGATGCCTGCCATGGGCAAAAACTCTATCTTTCTATTCCTTCCTATATGGCCATATCCAAACACAGCTCCTTTATGCATATTCACATTGTTGAGTATTTTTAAATGTCACATCGTAGCAATTTATAGAAAGAAAAAAAAAAACCACCACAACAATATTGGTACAGGGACACCCTAAGGAGCTACAGATTGCTGTGAGAAGGGACTCTGTACTGTCCAGGAGTCATCCAGCCACCAGCTCAACACACCGATGTTGGAGGATGGAGCTGAGGGAAAAGCTGAGCAATGGCTGAAGAACAAAAGAATTCAACTCTCCTTTTCAATTTTTGTAGATGACGAAAAATCCTCTGCAATACAGACTAACTATGCTTGTCTTTACTGCTCAGGCTTTGGTGCATTTGGAGGATGTGATTCCTTCTTACATTTTAGTGCAAAAAAAAAATCCTCAAGGAAGAGTGTCAGCATTATCCTGCTGTTCCCCAGATGGTTCTACAAACCCTCCCATTCCTGCATTGTGGGCTTGTAGGAAATGGGAATATCAAACCCACAAATCTCAGAACATAGTTACAATATCAAAATATTTGTCTAAAGGCGACTTTCCTTAACTGCTGGAAATATAGTTCGCAGTATTATATGCAATGCCAATAGCACTATTCTAAATTTTAAGAATGTTCAATACTTCTAATAATAGGAAAACAGCTTCAATTGTTAGCAATTTTACCAACCTTCACTTATTTGAACTCTTCTCTAACAGTCCTGCCTCTGGTTGAAGCCTTTTAGAATATTTTATCAAAATTCATTCATTTCCAACAGTGAGATTTTTCCTTCAGACTATTAGCAGAAGAAACTAATTAAGGAAAATCCTTACCTCCTTTCTGTACCTATGCCTTATGGACAAGAGGACCTAACAGGGAGGGCTCAGTGACTGAACAGGAAATCAATTGGAGTGCCCAGGCTCTCCTGAAGCCACTTGCTTTGGTGCTTGTGCTTTGTTATATGTCTTATGGGCTCTGGGATATAGATTTCCATTGTGGTTTAGACCCTTCAAAATCAACAATCTATCTGGAGGGGATGGGGATCCAGCAGTACCACAGAACTAGCAGCTATAAACCTTGATTACAGACTCCCTCCTACTCAAACAAAGTTAACACAAGAAAGATAAATCATAGCTAGATCGAATATTGCTAATGCATTCCCATAAGCAGATCCTGTCTCCTTGTTAAAAAGGAGAGTGGTTACTGAATCTACCATAAAGGCTTTATCAGGCAAATGAAGTGAGGATGCTGTTAGGGTAAAGTCTACACAGGTGAATTTCCATTGTTAAGAGACTTATTCAGTATTCTGTATGTAAAGGAAACAGAATCTATTGATTTCAGGAGGTTCTGCCAAGGTGAGCAGACCTCTGTAATGCCAACAGATTTCTTCCACCAAAATAAAAGCCTTTATTTTAGAAAGACCTTTCCTAAATAGACATAATTTCTCTGCAGAGGAGGAATTTTATTTTTGATGCACACCCTCCTTGATGACAAATCTGTAGAGAACACGAACAGCCGCAATTATAAGTCTGCTGAATATGTTATTTTTGTGATGATGTTGGAGGGACAGGGGAGTCTCACTGTGGAGCCCCACAAAGAGCAGCATGAAAATCCCACACTCCTGGACATGCACAAGCTGCATTATTCTAGTTTGGTTTTTTTATGGCAGAACTGCCTCACTGTGCTACCGCAGGAAAGCAGGTACTGCAGCACGGAAGCTGAGCAAATACCTCTCACTTCCAAGAGTAATCCAGTAGTTATTATTTGTACTTTAATATAGAAAATATTTTAGTAAAGAAAAATAAATAAATAAAATAAACCCAAGTAATTAACCTACAAATTTAAAGGAATATTACCTGACTATGAAGAGATACAAAGATCACCTTCCCAAATAAATCAGATATCTATTTCTTGATATACTAAATGCCTGTGAAATGTAAAAAAGGGACATTCAGGAAAGGCAAGGAAGGGGTCAGGCACAGTCTGCCTGGGTAAACAAAAATATGCAGCTCTGGAAGAGATATGGGCTGGTGTAACTATACAAGCAATTTGATAATCAATTGATGGAAAGACCACAATTTCATTAGCTGATTGAATTTACTCAGACAAGTATGCACAAGGGCACGGTTGATAACAATCCAACTATGTAAGCCAAATACCAGAGTAATTGGATGATCCCAGTTGCTGAGGTGGGTTTAGAGGACAGCTGAGAAAGTTAAGGGAAAACACACAACCAAAATAAGGGAGCAGCAGAGGTTCTGCCCTTTTTCTCTGTACTCAAGTGTGACACTATCATCTGTAAAAGCACAAGACTCTTTTTGGTCCAATGAACTGCATCCACTGCATACAGGGTGTGACTTATTTCACACAAAAGCCTGCCAAATGCCACCGGAGCCCTTTTACAGCTGGCTGCAGTCAGCCAAGGACAAATCTGGCAGGAATGAACTTTGGGAAAGAATTGTCCTGGAAAATGTTCATCCCATGTGCTGGAGCAAGAAGGGGAGTCGGGGTCAGTCTGTCAGTCAGGAGGAGAACACGCCTGCCACTGGAAGACAAACCCTTAGCTGGGCAGTTACCACTTTTGTGAGGGGCTTCCAACCTAGTTTATGCCTCTGATTTTATGTGTGATAGGTATGAGGGTTATTCAGTCCAGGAAGAGCCTAGACATCTGACTCAGGTGTTCTATCAGCTGATTGTAATGTTTTTATTTCTGATTTATTTTTCTGGAAGTTTCACTTATAAGTGTTAATTTGCAAACATAATTATCATAATTGCTGCCTAGTGCAGTCAAAATCTCAAATCCTGGCAGCACAAAACATGTAAGTGTATTAGAACTAAGTCTGAACAAAGACGGATGAACTTGGAACCAAGGTTTGGAGATGGGGGGTTTTCCAAGCACCCAGAAAAGCATGAAGGAATTCTTTCAAATTTGGCAGGCAGCACACAGCGAGAGTAAAGAAGGAAAAAGGGGCAAAACACCAAAGTGTCTAGCAGGATTATCAAGAATAACAAATACATCAGGAAGAAACTATATCAAATATATTGGATACAGGCACAGACACCTCCTGTGTGTGAGTGTGAGGGTCTGTGTATGGATTTGCATGCTATATGATATTTATCAAAGTGATGAACTAATATTTTAGAGTTTGTCACTAGGCCATTTCAGCTGATGTAGCAGTGAATCTTTACAAGTACCCAGCGCTTTGTCACACAGCACTTGCAAAATGAAGATTTAGGTGAATTTGGAAGGCTCGGCATCTCTCTCAAGAAGGTATTGAATTCTTAGCAGCGGGCCCTTTCTTTGCCGTAACATGATGTTAAATTCTCTTGGTGCTCGGTGTTTTGCTTGACTGATGTGTAATCAAGCTGTGGCCATTTGTAGGCAAGCAGCAGGTCATTCATCTGGATGCTTGCAGGGTGGGCTCAAGTGCTGTTTGGCTGGAGATACTGAATTTTTTGTGAAAAATGAAACCTAAACTCCTTAAAGTTAGTACAACGAATCACAGTGATAAATACCGATAATTTCCTTTGTACTACCCCAATAATGGAACTTACATTTGAATGTGTAAGTTATCCACCTTGATCAATACATTTGCACCTAAAATCTTTTCTAATGAACAAACAAGCTATATTTAATTACATTAATTCAGAAAGCATATTGAAGGGGCAGAATGTATCCATTCTGCTCTACTGGTGAAGTGGTACATATAAAACCCTTATTGATGTCAACCTTATTTTATGGCTCTGAGCACAGATACGTGACAATTTTCTAAAATGTATTTGAAAAAGATCAATAGAAGCAGTAGAGACAAAAGTAATATAATAAAATTTGCCCTGTGATATATTACACTTTTGGAAGCATCTCTCACATCCCCAGATGATTCTCTGCTAAATAAATATTCTTGTTGCCATTTTACTGCTCTGCTTCCTCAAGGCTAGACTCTTCAATATTTTTAGTGCACCATTTTGAGCCAACTGCAGCTGTCTGTTTAGTAACCTAATAATAAGCATGACAAAATAGGGCAGAACACTTCTTCCATGAACCCACCGAAAATTACCTTTCAAAATTCAAGTCAACAGTTAAAACTGTAAAACCAAACTGAAATTTACTTTGAGAACATGTCACATGATACTACTGGAGTTTTCCTCTGCATCAAATCAGTGTGCTTATCATATTCCTCAGTTGTTTTAACAAATGGGTATAGAATAATTTACATTTACAAACATAACAGCTTCTTCAGAAATCAGTTATGCTTAATTGATCTTAATTTAAGGATAAAGAAGCATGTTCCAGAAGCACAAAAGAAGCATTTTCTCTTGCCTGATCTATTATCACAACTTTGGAAAGACCTTTATTCAAACCTCATTGAACTCATTGAAAAAATCTGAATTCAATAACAGCGTGTGCAATCTGAGGTCTATTTGGCCTCAATATATGGAATATTCAGACGAGATAAAAAGAGTTTTCTAGCAATGCACATTTTACAGATCTGTCATCCTAGTGTTCCAATCCGAACAAGCACTCTCTGTAGACACATTCAGCACAAGACTGGTTGGATTACCCCTAATGGAACAGATATACAGACTTCTAATTCACTGTTCTTGCTTTGCCCTGTAGCACTGACAGGCACCTCCACCAACAAAACCCAAGCCTATTTACCAGTGAGAAACATTCTGTCTCAATGTGAGATTTACTCTATATTGCTAAATGAAAATCTATCCAAGCACCCTCAAGTAACTGCATGTTATGAAAAACACAAGAATGTTCAATAAAGCTGTAAAAATATGCCTAAAATGTTAATAAAACATTATTTCATGGTAATTCTCTATCTGAGGAATGCTGTCTTTGGAAATTGCAGAGAAACTTTAAGGAAGCATTTGCAGTCACAGCTGGAAGCAAGCATGTTGCCTGGCTGTAATCACAGCCTTAAAGTCTTACATTCAGCAACATTTGTTTTTAAAGTTGCTGGTGTCTTATTGCAAATCTAACAACTGAAACTGCAAACAAATGCTTGTTTTGATAGCTGCACAAAATATGCAATAGTAAATCAAGGAATTATTGAGAGCATTTATCTATCTGAAGGTGATATCACTGGGAGGGAGAAGATGGAAATGGGAAATAAAATGGCGATGGGGATTTTCAGGTCTCGATCAAGGATGTGTAAAGACAAATAATTTATAAAGACATTAAGAGACCTTGAGCTGAGTCTTTTTAAAAATGCACACTAAAATTCAGGTGTTCTCTCTCATTGTCTTAATATTATGCTGCAAGTAACAGCCTGAAAACCCTTTCTAATGGGCTTTTTCATCACCTTTTAAATCTCACTCATTCTGCCAAGACACTCCACTGGAAATAAAATTCCTTTTTCAAACACCTGATTGCATTCTATTGACCGAGACCAGAAGGATGGGAATTGTCAGTTCCAGAGATCACAGTCCTCTGCTTACACAACAGGAAGGACTCCAGTAGGTGAAGCCTTCAGAGCTCCCCCACAACAGCCATGCAGCCCTCACTCCTTATCAAGAAAGATGCCAGGTAAGATATAGACATTTCCCCATTAAGGAACAGAACTCAAAGTTAATCTCAGTTTACAGAATCTACCTTACCTTGCAGTCTCTAACAGATAAAGTTCTGAATTCACTAAAGATGCTGCCAAGAAGGCAATCAAGAGATGAAAAGCCCTGGATCCCATAAGCAATGCCCCAGGGCATGCTGTCTCATTCAGATCAAGTTTATATAAGGTAAAGAAAGACTAACAAAGAAAACAATGAAAACAAAGAAGGGGGGGGTTGGAGAGGTGGGGGAAGAGAGGTTCAAACACAGTGCTAAAACATACCACACTAAATAATGCATTCTCTTAGGTAGGTCTGGATAACTTCTGCACTCCTACACTTCTTCTGACTTTTGCAGTTGATGGGTCAAAAAGAGAACGCAAATAACTGGAGGCAAGTAAACCCAGCTCTCATCTGCACTTTAAATCAGAAAGTTTTTCAGTAGCTAAAATATTACCACAATAGCAGATACTTCTCAAAAAAAGTCTCTTTTTAGCAATTATTTTAATTTTCCCAAAGGCAAAAGACATGTTCGTCTCAATACCTGGATTTAGCTAACAATATCAGCAAATTAGTTTAATACATGAGAAAAGATAATAAACTTCAGTATTTTGATTTCTGAAAGACACACCAGATTTTTCAATAAGGGGGGAAAAAAAAAGGCACTGAAAAGTGATATTGTTCTCACTGTTCGAGAGAAATTTCAGTCTACAGGCAGAACATTGCTTTTCTCAAGCTGGTGTGACAGCAGGTGTGATACACATCACCATCAGCTTTATAATCATCATAATACGTTGCTTTTAAATAAATCCTTTCATCTCAAGCTTTTATACATTATGAACAATTAAGCCTTACAACCCCCCAGTGAGGAAGATGCATTAAGAGCCTGAACCTGCCAGGCACTTCTACAGAACAGAGTTAACTACAGAAATATAATTTAATAAAGAACGCCTTTAACAAGTAAGAGCAGAAAAGCAAATATAATCTTTGCGTGTGTATAATCTTTGAATGAGCCAAGAGCATTTTAGAAACCCAAGGGGCCACCCTCTCTGCTAGTGTCAATTAGTAAATCTATATCAATTTACACAGTGCCTAAGAATTTACCCTCGAAGTTCTTGGAGCTACAAGACTCCAAGGAGTACATCACTGTCACTGTTTATAAGACCACACTGCTGACTCGTGTCTTTACATGCACATACAATCATGTAAATATTTTAGCTAGTACCTAGAAAACATTCACAATATTGACTTGAGTTTCCGCTACCTGTTCCCTGTGTCTGTTTTTTCTGCAGAGAACTGAGCAGTGACATGCTGGGGAATGGCAAGCAAAAGCAAAATGATACACAGATCCTTGGCTGCTTTTTACAGGGCACTGCCACCTTGGTCACAAATCTGACTTCAATGATTCTGCATCAGTGCACTCTGTATTGTGCTGTATAGGCCCCAGCACAATGTCTTGTGCTTCAAGACACGAAAGTAATGAAAAATCTCTCCATCTGGTTTCATTGGCCTTTAGATTGAATATATTGGGAAAAATTTCTTCACCAAAAGGGTTGTCAAGCATTGGACCAGGCTGCCCAGGGCTGTGGTGGTCATCATCCCTGCAGGGACTTAAAAGATGTGTAAAGGTGGCACTTTTGGGACATGATTTAGTGATGGGCTTGGCAGTGCTGGGGTAACAGTTAGACTGGATGAACCTTAGATGTCTTTTCCAACCTTAATGATCCCATGATTGCATTAAAGGTGTTGGAACTTTTCAGAACTGCAGTACTTAACGCTTGGTGTGTCTGGGCAAAATTCTCTTTCCCGACACACGCAAAGCACTCCAGACAGTGTTTGTTTGCTTCCCAACCTGATAATAGTGCTTCAGTAGCACCAGGGGACATATGCTATATAGATTTTTTTAGTACTTTGGATTCATTTAGGCTTATATGGTTCAACATAAATATGAAATATCTTTCTTTTGCTTTAGTCTGCTAATGCTACACAGTATAGTTTTGATGCAGAAAAAATAAAGCACCATAAAAGACAGATGTAATCCTTCCATCAGGTACAGTGCATGTTCCTAATGGAATATGATTTCAAGCCAGACTTCCAGCATCACCTTCTTAGGATATCACGTTACAATGTTTAGTTTGCAAGAACTGACTACAGAAATACTTGCTATATTTCTTGGCAATGCAACATTCAATTTTATGGTGCATAAAACGCAGTTCTCTTAACAGATGTATCAGTTCCCTGGTTCCAAGACTAAACTGCTTCATACCCATAAATGCTGTGTGGGGAACTGGCATTTATTTTTGTTGTTGTAGCACACACTTTTACTTGCTCCTAACATCCTATTTCCCTAAATAACAACAAATTTAGCTTTGACTGCTCTTAACAGACTTGATCACGTGCATGCCATATGTATTCTTACATACATTTCATGATTATGCAGAAAAAGTGTCCCAACCATGCATCCTAAAGTGCACAAGAATTACAAGACTTTTTATAGATAAGAAATTACAAAACAAACAAACAAAAAAACAAATAAAAATTGCAATAACAAAAAATTTTCCCCAAAATGAAATTCAGCCTTGGGCTTGTCAGAGGTCAGCCCCCTTCCTCAATCTAGGTTAAACGTTCCATTTAGTCACAGCCTGTCAAAAAAATTAGATTTTGCTCTACGCTGAAAAACTTTAGGACAGAGAAACATAATTGCAATATTCCCTGAGTAAATTCAGAGGAAACCATGGGCATATGTTTCACAGTTGAGCAGAATGACTGTGGGGACCCACCACAGCCACACGGCAGTTGTACCACTGTGCAGATTCTGGCAGACATCCCACAGACAATAAGGCTCAAAAAGTGAACTCGAAGAAGACAAAGACACAGTTACATGATCTGATTTGTGGAAATTCTTCCTTATGGAAGTTGTGATATGAAAGCAGGGAAGATTCATTTAATTGTTAGCTTTTCCAGTTGCCTGCTGTGAGTGGCTTTTATAAAGCAGTTAGGCATTTTTGAAACCTGTTCCTCTTTCTGTGTATGCATGTTTCTGTCCTCAATATCCTCATACTGAGACCTTCTGCAGCCTGATAACAGCAGCTCTGGCAGATGATGAGCGCCCAACTTGATTAAACCCAAACTTAGCCCCTTCCCGTCCTGGCCTCTGACGCAGCTTCCTGGAGCTTTGAGAGGTTTCACTAAAATCTACAAATAGTTTCTGAAAACACATTCTTTGAGACTACGAGTGTCCTCTTAAAAGAACAAGAGCCCAACAAAGTGTGTGTTCTTTGAAACAAGGCACAAAATTATCAGAACCATAACACCCATGTTCTCTCATGTAGTACCTAGTCTTCATAAACTAAGCTTATACTTAGCTTGCGAAGCTAAGCATAACTCTGACATAAGCTACGCATAATTCTAAACAACAGTTTAACACAAAAGCACATTACTCAAGACAGGAATGAGATAAATGTGTGTATTGTGAAGATATATATATATCAGATACAATTTTGTTTCTTTTGAAGGCATTCATGTTTCTTTTGAAGACATTCATCTGACCTGCTGGAAAGCAGCACTGAGAAGGACATAGGGTTCCCAGTGGACAACAAGCTGTCCATGAGCCAGCAGTGCCCTTATGGCCAAGAAGGCAAATGATATCCTGGGTGCATCAGGAAGAGCATTGCCAGCAGGTCGAGAGGTGATCCTGTCCCTCTACTCAGCCCTGGTGAGGTCACATCTGGAGTGCTGTGCCCAGTTCTGGGCTCCTCTGGACAAGAGAGACATGGAGCTCCTGGAGCAGGTCTAGAGGAGGGGAACAAATATGTTGAAGGGACTGGAGCATCTCCCTTACAAGGAAAGGCTGAGGGCTTGTTAAGCCTTGAGATGAGACATCTGAGAGGGGACCTCATCAATGTCCATCAGTCTTTGAAGGCAGAGTTTCAGGAGGATGGGACAGGTTCTTCTTGGTGATGCTGAGTAATAGGCCAAGAGGCAATATGAGGAAGAACTTGACTGTGCTGGTGACCGTGGAAGGGAACAGATTGCCCAGACAGGGTGTGGAGTCTCCCTCGGTGGAGATACTCACAAGCACTCTGGATGCAATCCTGAGCCGTATGCTCTGGGATGACTCTGCTGGAGCAGGGAGCTTGGACCACATGACCCTCTGTAGTCCTTTCCAACCTTACCCATTCTGTGATAGAGTTTGCAACTACATATGTGCAAAGCTGAAAACATGCCTAATAATACCAGGTAGGAATTAAAAACAAACAGCAGCACTACAAATACTTAAATATTGTGTTGCCTCACTAATAAAAATTCAGGCAGAGTAAGGCAACTTTTGAAATACCTTCATCTCCATTCAAGTGAAAATAAAAGTCCTGAAATCTTAAACTTCAAGTGTTCTCAAGCAAACAGCTGAGCACAGAAGTAATTTTTGTTAAAGGACAGAGTTAAATAAGGTTTGACTCAAAAAAAAATTAAAAAAAGGACGGTCTCACTGAGCAGCAATCAAGTGGTCACCTCTAATATACACTGACAAAACAAGCCAAACTGGGGGGAAAAGATGCTCTCTGAACAGCTCTGTGAAACCTTATGCACACTACTGTTATGTTGTTGCTGGTTTTTTCTCCCAAAAAAATCTCTCAGTAAAATTACTAGCTGTGTTCTACACTATGAATAATAGTGCACAGCAAAAAGAAAATAAATCTCTAACAGTGCACATAATCAGTCACTAATAGCAAACAAAATCACCACTGCTGGAGAGTACCACAATAACGATGCCCTGTTGTTATATAAACAGAAAACTTGAAATAAAAATGTACACTGGACAGAAAGCGAGTTTCCAGTTAAAATGAGTATCACTCTTATGCACTACAGCTGACAGGTCAAGATCTCAGGAGCTGACATGTCATTCAGAGACCAGAGCTCTGATAATTGTACCCGCACCAAATGGGCTTAAGGAAAGGAATGGACAGCAGCACCAAACCTGTACAGAGAGAAATGTGCTGCACAGGAGGGCACAGCCTGATGGGCTTGTACTTTCCCCCTTCTGAAAGGCAATCCAGAGTCTGAAGCCATCTATTTACCTACCAAATAGTGTCAGCAACAGGGCAGGACTGCTCAGACTGGCCTGCCTGTACTGTACTGCCACACAGGATTCCATCCACCTAGAAGAAACCTTTGAAACTGGGGGCTGTACGGCATGTTAGCCAGCAGAGTCATTCTCAAGCTCCAGGGGGTTGGCAGGACATCAAAAGCTTTAGGGCAAGATAAAGACAGTGTGTTTCTTATAGTGGAGTGCCAGATACAAATTACACTGGGATTTTTCAGTTTCCATGAAAAAGCTCTACTTTTTTATGATGCACAACCCCATTTGCTTAATTGACTAGTATCAGTGCATTTAAATACACATTTAAGACATTAAGAAGCTGCATGAAGACACTTCAAAAATTTTTCCTGTCTCCAAAAGACACACAAAGGAGTAAGAAACTTCTATATCAGTGAGATACTCTAAGGTTTCTAGCCTAGGTCATTCATCTGTTGCTCTGTATTCTGTTACTGCTGAACAAATCAACAAATGCAGCATCACAATACAATTTTGATGGTAACTTACATCTACCTCTATCTGCATTGTGCCACGGAGGAGGCACTTCAGTGAAATGGGAATGTTTCTCAGAGCTGCATATGAAGTTTGGTGAAGCAAATGAGATTACACGATTTGCCATGTGCAAACTTGTAAGAAATCTGAGTCAAACTAAAAATGTTGTGACAGACCAGGAGCAAGACAAATAAACAAGGCATCTCCTGGGAACAATAAACATTCAAAACATCCAGGCAAAATGTGATATTGTTCACCCATGAAAAAGTAAAACCTCACAGGGCAATAACATAATATAACAGGCCCCAAAATAATTTTGCTGCAACGATAAATAGAGGTAGTTTCTCTGAGTTAAAACATCTTAATCACATTCTCTAGCAGATAAAATTCACATACTGCACCTTGATACTTCAGTAATGTGTATGGCCCAAATAACCCTGTACCAAGCACTGCTTTACATCAATAACTACACTTTGATGCTGCCAATACTCTTGAGCAGTGGGCAGGAACAGTTGGCACTGTGACCTAAAACAACACTAAACATACCCAGTCGTATTAGAAAAGTGTTGCTGTAAAGTTCACGTCTTACATTTGCTTTTTATAGCAAGCACCTCTTTAAAACAAAAATTGAAACATGACAATTTAGAACCACTTTGACCCCCTTTTACGACGTACAGCAGGGCACAATGAAGCATAAATCTAACATATTAGCATCTCGATTATGTGCCTGGTGAGATCATGCAGGTCAGGTTTAGAGATATTGCCTTCTCTCCTGTCCTAATACCTGGATGTTTTAAACTCCAAGAAGAAAATGTAAAGATGTACAGTGGTGAAAGGGAAGCTGAATGTGATCTCAACTGGTTTCTAACAGCATTGCCATAACATCAGGAAGTCTTTCTAAATCCTTGAAGTTTTGAAGCAGGGTTTTCTTTTGTTTTCCTTTTATCTTTTGTGCTGAACATTCTGTGGCTCTACCTCTATTACTATTAAGCTGTGTGTACAGTCTCCATGAGTATATCCATACTGAGAGGGAAAAATCCTGAGGCCAAGATATTAGTAGAAGAATTGGCTTCCGAAGTCATTGGGGTGATAATACAGATCCACTGGTCACTTACTCAACATGGAATTTTTGTTTCCACTTGGCCAGCCTCTGAGATTTGCCATTTGGACTAATCAGAGTCTTTGGAAGAACTCCAGGTTCTTTAATACACAGAAAATCTATCCTGTTTTTTCACTTGTTTTAAATAGGCAGAGGCAAATAGCACATTATCAAGTGTACTAATTGATCCAAATGCAGTGCAAACTAAATTAATGGGCCTGGAAATGCTGGAAAAATTAAAAACAGCATTTATAAAACTGATAATAGCTTAATAAAGCTGAAAATACGATCTGAGCAACCTAAGGCTATTTCTGATATTTCTTTATTTCTGTTTAAATAGATGTCTTCCTGTAGACTGTTACCAGCTCAGCAGGAGCCCTACAAGACAGGCATTTTTCTCATTCTGTGCATTTTAAGTTAGGTTTCTATGAAGTTCAGCCCGTCTGTAAAAGCTGCTGCCAATTCATATAAAAAAAATAACTGCAGCAAAGTAATTATAATATCATGACAGCATGTGAGCTGCAACACTGAGCTGCAAATTCAATCCAAACCTTTAGCTCAGATATGGAATTTGCTAATTTATTTTGCAGACAGGGAGTTATTGCACACAAAAGGAAGAATGCACCTAAATGAAAAAGAAATCAATCCTCATTAGAAAGAGTTTCCTCTCTATAAATGGATTGTGGAAATCCCTGGCTGGTAGCAAGGCAGTTATTCCACCTTTTTTCTCTATTGCTGAAAAGGGTCCATCAGCATTGGAAGGTGTGGGAATGGATGGGACTGAATAGGGCAGGGCTTGGTAAGCACACACTAAATTAGATGTGATAGGACAAAGCACCTCAGATCCAAGAGACAAGTGACTGAGGGGCCTCTGGATACAGTAGTATCTGGAGCTATTTCTGAAGAGAAGAGGCTTCAAGAGGAGGGAGAATCTCCAGCAGCAAACTTGGAGCTTTGCTCAAACACCATGCAAGAGAACAGACAGATGCACTGTATGTCTCTTTCCCCAAAGTTCCAGAAAGTAACACAAAGAAAGTAAAAAGGAGCAGAGGAAGAGGAAAGCAGTTGAAATAGAACAGTTGGGATATGTGAAGGTGTGGAAGAAATGAGAAACTGAAAATACACAGGAAAAACAGAGAACCTCTAGATGTTGTAAATCTCAGTGACAACCACATCAACCAGAAAAAAGGGAATACTGTTGGCTGCACAGGAATCCTGGCCACAGCTTTTAATACTTAAATTTTAAAAATCAAAAGAGAAGTGCCTGCTGGCTTCAAAAGGCAGAAGAATCTCATACAGGAAAGGACTAGTCTGCAACATCTAGAGTTATATAGAAATGAAAAAAAAAACTTTAATCTTTGGAAAAGGCACCAAAGACAAAGTCACTATGTCATTACACATATAATGCATGTAAGAGTTTGAAACCAGACTCTGATGACTAAAAGATGACCTTAGCAGATATAAAGCCATGGTCCTGACTCAGCTTAGAACTGTAATTCTTTACTGTACAGATTATGAAAGAACTTCTGTAAAGTTAAGACCAAAGATACTGTCCTGTCACTTCTAACACGAATTCACTCTAGTGATTACAGCTCTTCAAGACATTTTGTAGCCAAAGCATTACATGTACATGAACTTCATGGACCATCTGTAAAGATGCACTGCAAGTAACTGAAAAAGAACATTCTGAAAGACTGGTGAAAATAAGATATACCAGCTCCAATGAGTGAAGCCCCAGTGACTGCCTTCCCAAATAAGCATCTGAGCTGGCAGATCAGTGTAAGGCATAATACTTTTAACTCCAGAAGGCTATTACATGCTGTTGTCTTCCCCATTTATGCCACTGGCACATCCCCAACACAGTTACAGTACTGTTTAGTTACAGCTTGGCCTTTTGCACATTTAATGATGGCCACAGATGTAAGGGGTGGCAATTGGAGTGGTACAGTTCTGCAATAAAGCTAACATCATATATTTCCAATATGCATCATAGCTTTTCCCCAGTGTCTACTGCAGCTCTGACAAGTACATGTATCATTGATAGAAAATATTCAACCTCTACTAAAGAGAGATATGAACAACAAAATATTTAGGTTGAAGGGAGAAAGGCTAAATATTATTACAGGAATCTACAATGCAGCTCATTCTCTCCTAGAAGAGTTAAGAAAAAAAAAATCATGAGCCACTAGACAAGAATCCTTAGAAGAGAAAAAAAAAAAGGCTCACACAACAACCTGCTTGTTAAGGACTTCTAAGGTCACACCTAGCTCAGCCTTGCCTGGCTGCCACAGCACGTACCACCTACCTGCCAGGAACCAAAGGCCACTTTGCACATGAAGTCACATGAAGAAGAGGGCACAGAGCATGATGTCTTTGACCCTTCAGAGATTGTCTCAGCATGAAAACACATAAACCTCAAAAGAACTAAACTGCAGAATTAAACAGCAGCAAATTCTTAGAACTGGATAATATGCAATGGTCCCTAATATAGTGCAACAAAAAAAAAAAAAAAACCAAACCAGCCCTTACAGCAAGATGAACTTTAATGAAACTGAAAAAAAGACTCAGTGAGAGAAAAGACAAGTACAAACTGGTATAGATCTAGGCTGGTCTTCTGCTATAACCTTTTAAAAGTAGGAAAGTAGTCACAAATCACAGCTCAGCTAGTTCTAATCAGTCTGGTGTATCTGTACTCCGAACTTCTGCTGCTGCTTCCACTCTGACCTTACTTCAACAGATAAAGCTTTCTATTAGGGACTCTCTTCATTTAAAGGATTTCCTCTCTTCCAGGACACAGCTGCTGCCCAAACAAGTCAATCATACTGTCAGCAGAAGTGATTCCAACCCTGGAAGATGCAGAAGCTGAAGAGAGGCTGAAAGGGCATCTCTGAGACATTCCTTAACTAAAGAAGTTTCAACAAATTTAATGTACATCATCTTACTGGTGTTTCCACTGAGGTTACCAGCTGCTCTGAAAATGAGAGGAGTCACTGGGAAGTAGCCAATGCACTGATGAAATTGCCTCAGTTCCTCTCCAGGACCAAAATACCCAGCAACACATCAGGACAGGCATCATCTCCCCAGGAGAAGTCTTGACCAAGAGGATCAATAAGTTTATTAAAAAGAGGCTTCAAAAAGTGATTTAATTTTTTCCCCAAGGGTCCTATTCATTTGCTGCTTTGAAGTCTTAGGGAGATATATTTTCTTTACCAAAGTAGAGAAGAAATTACAGAGAAGGAGAGTCAATCAGATGGACGTAAAGCTCTGGCATGGAATGAAAAGTCATGAAATCAAAGTGGAAAAAAGGAGGTGTAATAACTGAGTCTCTATTATTTTTTGAAAGGTGCCCTTACCGAACAGGTGTCTGAAGAACTTTTACATTTCACCTTCACAGTTTGTCTAACCTTCATTATGTTTGAATCTTTTGAGAAGATGATGCCTGGAAGTAGAAGAAGCTTGTAGTGTACAGGTAATCCCCGGGATCTGCTGTTTCCCACAAGACTTGGACAACTTCCAATGAGCCCATTGCCCAGACACAAGATGAAGACTCCAAAGGTTATTATTACAAACTGTAGAACTTGTAAATACTGCACCAACAGAACACAATTAACCTGCAGAAACTATTCCAATCATAAAACACTGCAAAAAGGGTGCTTGTTATCTTCTCAAGCCCAGATCTGAAACTTAAATTACGCTTTTCCTCACAGTCCAAGGAGAAACTGCAGGGAGGATGTGTGACTCCGCTCCAACTTGTGACCTCTTTGCAGGATCAGTGGTGAGGAGGAAACAGAAAAGAGAAGAGTTGAGGATGGGAAGAATTTCTATGGTCTTTGCAGGTCCAGGCCAATTCCCCCTTGACTCCTGTCTCAGCCTGCTCTTCCTGCTGCTTGCCTGCCCATCTGCTTGAGAGCACTATGCACTCAAGCACTCATATCCCTTCTGCCCAGGCCCACGTTAGAACTGACATGACATTGTGTGAAGCAGAAAGGAAAGTCCTTCTCTGAGACAGATCCCATGTTAGTGTCCTTCTAGCTCTCCATATTTAGAATGGTGACTGGAATTATACTACTAGATAAGGCTTATCCAGTCTCTTAAATACCAAAAATGCATCTTCCTGCGCATTGACTATATTTTTCCCCCAAAAGATGCTGGAATCCTGTTTGTTAATGCAACTGCAGCTGCAGAAACTGCTGTTGGCTTTTAGAATTTCTGCACAACAATTCTGCAATCTATTTTCTCGCCACTCTGCCACAGCAACATTCAATTTAGAAGATATTCACTTTATAGTCTCTTTTGCAACAGACATTCATTTACATCTATTTTACATGAACTAAATTTGGCATTGACTGTAGTAGACCAGATGCTTAAATGACACAAGAGCTGACTGCAGAGCTCATCTTTATTTACTGCTCTGGCTTGAGCTGTATTGATTTCTAAACATTTGTATATGTGCTGGTGAGATCTGAAGTTTCTTCACAAGAATTTTATTTTTCCTCATTCAGGTCAGGTCACTGACTTTGAGTTCTGGTTTCAGATTCTATTTACGCAATTCAGAATAAACATTGCCATGGACAAGCACCAATGCAATCCATCCACTGGTGTTTCAGATACAAACAGGCAGGGTGCAGGGGTGTTTGGTTGGCTTTTTAAGTTCTCAATTAGACCACTTTTCCTCATTTCTCCCTTTCAAGACTGTTGCATATGACAACATGTACAACAGCTGGACTTCCTCAGTAGGGAAGCGAGGCTTTTCTCATTGAGAGTTTTCTTTCAATGAAAGAATACAGTAAGCATTTTCTTGTATTTTTTTTCCTTGCTTTTCCGTGTGTCTACTTACATACTGAGATCAGATCCACCTATCCATTGTTTACCACAGATACACCAATGATAACAGCACAATAAACTAGCATCTCAAACCAAAACTAACATCACATTGGTTACATCTAACTTAACAATGGAACACATTCTGAGGAGAGTGCCAGAGTCCTGCTACATATGTCCTCATGCTACCTCAGCCATACAGTTATCTGTGCCACAAAACCAAACTTCTGTATCTCTAAACCTCTAGCTTCTGCCTGAAATGAGATATAAATGCTCTTATCTTTCATTTACTGCTTCCCCTAAATAGTTTCACTCTCATTTGTTATTCTATGCATTAACTGTTAGATTTCTTATTCAATAATCCAAGTATTAAATGTACATAGAGATTTTCCCTTTTTGATCCTTTTCATTGAAATGCAAACCATGTGTGTCTTATGTCTTTAAACACCTCAAAATAGGACAGCTTACCTAAAAAGCACTTCTTTTGCACCTCCTCATTAGTGAAAGACCTTGACCGAGTAAATATATAATAACTTAACACTGTCAGGACTCTTCCTTCCCTGTGTTTCAGAGTCTTGCTCATGGTCTGATAGATATTTGGCATTGTCTTGGTCTGGCTGATCCATCACCCCACCACCTGATTTGTCATCAAGTAGAAAATACATCATGCCAGGGAGTCATGGAGAAGTTATATGTGCCAGGGTGGATCCAGTCATGGTGCCTATGAACAGGATCACATCATTCCCACCCCCAAACCACCCCAGCTCCTGCCACCAAGCAAGGACACCCACAAGCAGGACGTCACCACAGCTGGTTTTGCTCCTCCATGGTGCCAGAGGATGTGGTGGGGTCTGTGGACCAGAGAAGCCACTTGGTGCAAAAGGTCAGCAGATATCACCCCTCGTGGAGATAACGTCCCACTGCTCTTCCAGGGGCACACTGAAGCAGTACAGCACTAAGGCCTTACCCATAAACATCATTTATAAACACCACGGTGACTTTTAATGATGGTCCCCCTCCTTCTATTCATGCATAGCCAACTAACAGTGAAGCAGAGCATGCAAAGTTTTGCTCCGAAGTGCTGCATAGGAAATCACCAAACCCTTGCAGCCCATCTGTGCACTTTCCCATCTCAAGGCTCTTCCCCCTTCAGATTGTCTAATAACTGTATATGAAATCAGTCATGAATAAAATTCTGGCATCTTTACACCTTCAATGGTTAGGAACCTTATTCTTATTCCTAAGCTGTTTTTATTTTTTTTTAAATTTCTTATCATTTGCTCTTGTAGCTACAGTGTCCTTTACAAGTTTCTTCCTCTCACTTGATGTTTATCTCTCACTGAATTTGTACATGGTACAAATAACTCATGTACAAATAACTCTTCATAAGTTTCATATTGCTATGCTAAAAAAGGCAACTCTCTTTAATCCACTTTTATCAGATAGATTCTGCATTCCTGCACGCACCCTTGTCATCACTGACACGTTCCCCATTCAAAATCACCTCTATGTAACAAACACGAAAGAACTATATACAGTATCTCCAGTGAGATCTTACATGATTTTTTTTTGTACAATGTTAAAGCTTCTTTGCTTCTAGTAAAAATACCTGACCTTTCACTGAGCTGCTTCACAGTAGCAGCTCCCTCTCACCTAAAGCAATAGACCAATTCCACCTCACTTTCTGTTACTTCAAAATGAGAAGCCCCAGCTGTACAGAAAAATTCCCTGTAATCAGCTTCTAGGAGTTCTGAGGCTATTATAGTATTTAAAGTCAATGATTACATTAATCCACAAGATTATATAATTCTTCCTGGAGGAGAACTCAGGGTGAAAGTCTTCACAAAACCCCCATAGGTCATCATTAATACATTAATTGTTAAGATTAATGAGGCCTTTTTGGTATTTTGAATGGTGAGCTACCATGCTATCTGCTGGCCTTCACACCACGTTCTCAGTACTACCCTCTAATCAAGTAACACCCTGCAAGGGCCCCGGCTGCATCCTGACTAATTCCTTGAAAAGGCTTCTGGTGAATTTCAAAACTTGAATGAGGCCCATAGCAGCTTTGGCACAGTTAACATTGCTAAAAGAGCATTCTTTTTTGTGCATAGAAGCAGCAACATTCTCAGGAAGCATTTTGCATGTAGGGACCACTTAGATTTACAGGAGCAATAGTTTCATAGACCTCAGCAGACTTTGCTCAATGGTCATTCCAAAAACTTCAATAAAGAACTTGACCCAACAAGAAGTGTTGAAGGTCAGAAATCAAGATGCCTCTAAAACCTGCTGAGAACCAATCATACTACTAAAGTATAAGCAGCAGACACTGAGCATATGTGTTTTTCCAATGCCAAGTTTCCAGGTATTTATTCAGGGCAGCCATAAATATACCTCCAAAACAAGGCAACACACTTTTATGTTGCAAGTCAGGATGTTGCTCAGTTCAGGAGCACCCAAGTTTTCCTAGCCAAGCTCTCTGTACTTGTTTATTTTAACAGAAGTTGCAGAAATAAGGAAGCCTATTGAGTGCAAAGTTTTCTTTCTACAGCACCATTTGTTGGCAGAGATTGCATTTTAAGATTACTGTCACGCTGCTGATAGACAACAGAAGTCTACTATTCTTTTTCAATTCCATATAGGATTTACCACCAATAAAAAAGTGCTGCAGTCTATCAAAAATCAATCTTTCCAATTCACATGTATCAGCATGCAGCAATACCTAAGTAAACTTCAAGGCAAAAAACTGATCATAGGAAATTCAATAGATTTTCTATTATTTGGATTTTATAATCTCCAATAAACACAGATAACAATATGTAAAACCATGATAACAGATGACTAGGCAACACAAATATTGCAGAAACAGGAGAGAAAGGGGGTAGTTTAACTTGAAAATTCTGGATGAGGAGAAGGATGGTGTGCCTTAGTCTTCAATGGCAATGTCTCTTCCCACACCAGACAAGAGGATGGACAGCAGGATGGGGACAGGGGAGCAAAGTCCCTGCCACTGTAAAAGAAGATCAGGTTTGTGACCACCTGAGGAACCTGAATATACATAAGTTTATGGGCCCTGAGGAGCTGCATCCCAGAGTCCTGAGGGATGTAGGGTTGATGTAGTTGCTGAGCTGCTGTCCATGGTATTTGGAAAGTCATGGCAGTCAGGTGAAGTCCCAGGTGATGGAAAAGGGGAAACACAGTACCCATTTTTAAAAGGGTACAAAGGAGGACTCTGGGAACTACCAACCTGTCAGCCTCCCCTTTGTGCTGGGAAGATCCTGGAGCAGATCCTCCTAGAAGCTCTGCTGAGGCCTATGGAGGACAGGGCGGTGATTCGGGACAGCCAGCACAGCTTCACCAGGGGCAAGTCCTGCCTGGCCGACCTGGTGGCCTTCTGTGATGGAGAGATTACATCAGTGGACAAGGGA
>JAWWEW010000165.1:3560278-3579558 GCA_035583185.1 Anabacerthia variegaticeps | reverse complement strand
GCAATGTGCACTCACGGCCCAGAAAACAACTGTGTCCTGGGCTGTATCCAAAGCAGTGTGGGCAGCAGATGAGGGAGAGGATTCTGCCCCTCTGCTCTGGAGTGCTGCATCCAGCCCTGGAGTTCCCAGCAGAGGAAGGACAAGGACCTGTTGGAAGGAGTCTCAAGGAGGCCACCAAGATGATTAGAGGGATGGGCATGTCCGCTATGAGGAAAGGCTGAAAGAACTGGGTTTGTTCAGCCTCAAAAAGAGAAGGCTTAGGGGAGACGTAATTGCAGCCTTCCAGTACCTGAAGGGAGTCCACGAGAAAGATAGAAAGAGACTTTTAAAAAGAGGATGGAGTGACAGGACATGGAGGAACGGATTCAAACTAAAAGTGAGTAGGTTTATTTTAGATATTAAGAAGAAGTTCTTTGCTCTAAGGGCGGGAAGGCACTGGGACAGACTGCCCAGAGAACCTGTGGGTGCCCTATCCCTTGAACTGTTCAAGGCCAGGTTGGATGGAGTTCAGAGCAACCTGGTCTAGTGGAAGGTGTCCCTGCTTATGGCAGTGGGGGTGGAACAAGATGATGGCTTCCAACCCAAACCATTCTATGACTCTATGAACAGACTGAGCAGCACTTCTAATCCAGGGGAAAGAAGGTAACACAAACTCCAAGGTAATATAAAATTAATATCTCTCTGCACTACAACTTTGGCTACTAAATCTATCTTTCGGTTGATTGTACTAATTAACTACTAACAACATCTTCAGATAAGGTATTGTTTTATCTGCATTTGACTTTCTCATATGAAAAAGAGATAGAGCAGTAACCATGTCCAAGATTCAGATGCTACAAATGGGAATCAATTCTCCAGCATTCTGACACTATTACAAGAAAGCTTTGAATTATGAACACAGTCGAGGACAAAGTTTTAACCTTGCTGTAACCCATTTAAGTCACTGTAGGATACAATAACTGAGGTTTTAAAAAAGAAACATCTGTTGTACTACAGTGGGTGGTGCTGTCACAACCATTTGTAAGTTTTTCTACTAATTTTTGTGCATGAAACATAATTTTCTTATGTAACACAAGCAATAAAAAATTATTCCCCATTTACAACTGGTAGATATACACAACATAAAGACTTATTCCACACTGGTAAAGATGAAAAGAACGAATCTAAAAGAAAGCCCAGATCCATGAAGATGCTTTCAGCAACTGCAAGCCTCTTGTTAAAAACATTCTCTAGCTCAAATTTCTGTGATCCCCAAGACCTTACTCTTTAGGTAATTGCTGCAACAGGAGGATGTAGGAACCACTGCTCTCTGTAAACATGTAACTGCCATAAACTCAGCTGAGTTTCTGACCTTTTTTCTCCCTAAGCTCCTGGACTGTTATTTGCTGCAGTTTATATATTCAACTGCAATTTAAACCAAGACATGAATAGGAACACTAGAAGCAAAGGGGTCCTAAAGTTACAGTTCATGTCATTATCACTAGAACTTGGGGTTCAGAAATCTTGGCTCTACTTATTTTTCAACAGTCATGTACAAAACAATACCTGCACTTCCAAACAACCACCTTTTGGTTCCACATGCCTGCCCTGCTCTCCAGAGATGCACAGACTGTCCATGCCCACACCAAACCCAAAGACAGACCCTGAACAGAACAAAGCTACCAATTTATTGCCATGCTCCCAGGGGAATCTTATTGTTGTTCTCTTGCATTTATTCTCTTCCCATTGGTTCCTATAACACAGGCTTTTAGTTCAACACAAGCTTCATCAACAATGCCTCTATTAAACTACTCTTAGGTACTTACAAATAAGAATGGCATTTCATAACCACAGGGAGAGGGACATAATGAAAATAATAGTTCAGAAACTACAGCAGCAGCACAGAGATATCTAAAATATACCAGGGTGTTAGGGATTGTCAATTTTCCCCGAGAGTGCATGGGTGTCTTCCACATGTTTCCCACAACTGAATAAACCCCCTCACAAACTACAGGCATATCAGCCATTCCTCATTACTTCCTTGTAGCTTGTATTTGCTTTCCTCCTCCACGCTTCAGTTTCCCACCCAACTCCACAAGGTTTATTAGTGCAGCTAAGATGCTTACATCCCACTTCATACTCTGCTTCTGCATATTTTCCTTCTTTTTCTGAATTAAAGATGTATTAGTACATTCATTCAACTTAAAATCCTGACCTGTACTAAACACAGACCTTCCATCACTTGAAGGTCAGAAAGAGGAAAAAAAAGAACAAGCTGAATTTCTATGCAAAGATTGTGCTATTTTTTCCATTTTCATCCAAATTCCAAGGAGGAATAAACACGATCTCTCACAACACAGAACAAAAGCATCACTTGAGAGGGAAAATCTGCTGAGATACAAAATAAACTGCAGGAAGATCTATCCCAGCCGTCTGAGCACTGCAGATGAGTGAGTAGAGCTGTCAAAACAGAGAGAACTGCTGCAATGGTCTGCATCTATCACCACCATCAGCTCTGTCGGTGTGGCAGATCACTCCCTTTCAGGAGAGATTAAAACGTAAGAATGAACGCTGAGGCTGATCACATAAGTTCATCCTGTATGTGTGTCATCTTTAGTACGGCATTTTCTTACCAAGAGTAATTAGGGAAGCTTTAATAGCACTTTCATCACCGTAACTGTGCATTTCCCTATGTTATTTCACCCCTTTCACTTTTAATTTGTGCAGTTTATATCATCTGCTTTACCTCACACAGTATCATAGTAACACTGCTAAACCTGAAACCATGCTGGGAAAATCTAGCAGAGGAATTATTGCATCCACTGCTGAGATATAGGTCCCTGGTGCTCATCAATGCTGAACAGTAATTGCAGAATTTCCCCAGCACACTCAGGGATCACATTTGCATGACTCTAAATCTTCTTCACATTGGATCGTCAATGCTTATGTTTGGCATCAAAGATGGGACAACCAACAGCATAGCGTGACCCCACAACAACTCAGAACTAAGACAAATTGCTACCTATCAGATTGCATAGCTATTGGCTGGAGTTCTGCCAAGAAGCCTAGTTCTGTACACTATTAAAACTCATTTCAATTCTTACAGGTCAGATATTTAAGTTCACCTTTCCTCCAACTTCCTCAGCTTTTACCTCTGCTGGGTTGGGGTTTTTTAATACAGTATCATGTAGACAATGTAGTTATTTCTTGCTCTTGGCCTTCCAAGACTGTAAGACTTAGAAGCTTTGCTACTTACATTCAAACATTTTAATTAAAAGCAAAAGTGTAAAATACTAGACTTCCAGACATAATTAAACCTAATACACTGTTCCAGATCAGAAACTCTAATTAAGTTTCAGTATTTCCTATTGCTAATAATCACCCAGTCAGCAAATACCACTGATGAATTCCTCACCCCTCCTACCTTTCTGCCCCCAAGGCATTGCTGCCCCAGTACTTAATTGGAAATTAAACATTTTCTCACTGTACGAGCTGGCCACACTTGTACTCCTATTTAAAGTTCACAATTAGAGATGCTTCTAATGTTGGAAAAGAAATAATCAACCAAAGAGAAAAATATATTTCTTGAATGTGCAAAATTGACATTCTGTGACCAACTTCTTGTTGCAAAAACTCTGGAATGTAAGTTTCCAATCAGAATATTCACAAGTTTCTTGCTTGGAAAGAAGGTGATGAACCAAAGATGAAGATGCATGAGAAAGAAAAAGTTTCATGCATATTGGAAGACAAAGATACTAACACTTCAACAGGTTGCAAAAATAAAGTAATCCATACACCTCAGTGGTCTTCAGCACAGTAACAAAGCCTAGGAAAAACAATAATAAAAATAATTTACCATATTTTACAGGTTTGGTCATGCTGGTCAATGCTGGTCATTTAAGACTGCCCTCCTGGAGTTTATAGCTCGTCCCCTACCAAGGGAAGAGCAGTTTTCCTTCATACTGTCAGTGTCAGGCTATATATAAACTAAGTTGAGGACTTCTGCCTTTAGGACTGTCAATCTAGATTTTGTTCACACTAAATCAACCAGCAAAGAAAAAAACCATTTGAAAATAATTGTCTGTATAGTATATGGTGGTATGCTGAATTTAAAATGGGAAGTATTAGTCCTGATAAATTCTAATCTAAAATGCATTGAAGGGTCATTTCTTCCTAACAGTTTAGTACTTGACTATTCATTTAATTTCACAGCATCTATTTTTCAAAAATCAATAAAGCAGATACATTGAGGTATCCTTCTACCCAAGCAGCTAAAAGGCAAGGCTAACCCCTAGCATTGGATGACAGCAAAAGGAATGCTGTCCTAGTGACAAAGTAACATTTTATGTTGTCAGCTGGAAGATTTGTGAGAAAAAGTGACCTTAATATACTTCTTAAAAAAAAAAAAAAAAAAAAAAAAAAAAAAAAAAAAAAAAAGCTCTGAAACAGTTAATACACTTCCTTCTGTGGCAGCGCAAACCCAAAGCCTTTGCTCTACAACTCAGTTAGCTGGCTGTTCTATGAACCAATATAAAGGACACCCTCAGGACAGGCCACAGGTCCTGCCCTTCCAGCAGCAGCTCCTGGGCAACTATGGCAGCAATTTGGAAATCAAAAAGAAAAGAAAGAAGAAAGAAACAAATAATAGTCAAGGACAATCCAAAATAACTCCAAGGTCTAAAGCCTGTCCATTGGCCATGTCAGAAAGGAAAAATACAAGATGAGAAGGGAAACAGACAATTGTGTTATGTTGTTTCCTTGAATTACCCTCCCTTCTGCTTCTCCCCAGCGCACACGCCGCGGCGATGGCTGCAGGCAGTGACAGGCATTAGGACCAGGCCTGTTGCCATGCCCTTATTAACTGGTGTTCTAAGGCACTGACAGTAATGCCTACAAAACACAGTCTCCACTCGTTCTGGGTACAGAAGCCCTGAACAATCACAGCAGCTGAGGCTCCCCCAGGGGGGAAGGACACAGTTTTGACCTGACCGATCCGATCAACTCAACGAGCACGGAACGGAGCACGGAGGAGATTTCTGAGTCTGTCTGAACTTGCTCGATTCTCCCTCCCCCTATTTATTTATCAAGTCAATATTGATCACATTAAATGAAGGCCTGCAGGAACCAAGCAGCTCAGCAGTGCAGCATGGCAGTGCAGAACTCACACGACCTGGACAGGAAGGGATCCCAGGAAAAAGACAGATGAACACAAAAGCAGCCTTTCCATACGGCAGAATTCCCAAGCCAGATGGGTTTAGTACCACCTTCATCTGATCACCGCAACCATGTACAGTTGGACTCAATGATCCTAAGGGTGTTTTACAACACAAATGATATGACGATTCTACAAACACCATCACAAAGGCTGGTGTCAGTTTCAGAAAATTCATCCTAACACAAATTCCATAGAATATGTTATCAATATATCATATCTATACAAGCATAGCAAATGTCTCAGTGAAAAAAAGAGAACATGTTAAAAAATGCTTCCTCCAGCATTGTTTAAATGCACAACTACATAGTGAGATTAATAAATATGATCCACAACTGCTGAGGATCAAATCTGAACCTTCCAAATGTCTGCACTGACTCTGGGCTTGGAAAACAAAAATCACATTAAGCTTTGTGCTTGTTCAAACTTACAAGATCCATTTGTCTTCATGTCATTTTATACCCAGTATTCACTTCCCTGCATCCTTCAAATAAGGCAATAAAAAGAAAAGAGATTTCATGTCAGCTAGTTGACATCACAAGTGAAATGCAAATAACCCTGCTAGCAGAAGATATTTTTATTTGATCTATCACCAATATAATTATCATAAATTCAAGTGAAAATCTCACCTGACTTACTGGAAAGGACTTCAAATTATTATGGTTTAATGAGAAATACCTAACGTGATGAATAAAGTTGATTATTTAACTGGGGACTTTCATGAAAAGGCAGATAGGCTGGGTTCAGCAATAACTCTGGCAATTACATTGGCATCTTAATTTCATAAAAATAATAGTAGAAACACGACAGAAGTATTACACTGACTGTAGGTTACTAAATGCAAAGAAAGAAATGGTCCTTCAGATATACTTGTAGCACAGAGCAAGGAGCAAGATATAAAACTGGAGGCAGCAAAGCCTTTTTTTTTTTCTCCTTTACCTGGAGACACTGGAATAGTTGTCCAGAGGAGCTGGACCATGCCTGGAAGTGTCCAAGGCCAGGTTGCATGGGGCTTGAAGAAACCTGGCCTAGTGGAAGGTGTCCCTGCCCGTTGTAGGGGTTAACAAGGAGATTATCTTTAAGGTCCTTTCCAACCCAAACCATTGCATGAGTCTCCCTTCAGTAAATGTAAGTGGAATTCAAATACGATCGCATGAAACTTTCTACTTTCCTCCTTTCTAATAAGACTATATTTTTCTGACATTTCCACATCTACAGCCATTTATCGCTGCACACACTAAAAGAGGCATGTTGAAGCCTCTGAATGTGTGTTTGACAGTCCCCATGAACAAATGTCACTGTCCACGTAAATGTGAATAATTGCCTGCATAGGCACCAACTTCAGCATCCTCCATCTACTGCACGTTTTATAAACTAGGGTGTTTCCAGCTGTAGGGTTAAATTAATTTCCCTTAAATTAGGAGTATTTTCTTATCCTTACACAGCAGAGTCAGCCTGTTGATGAGAGAACTGATTAAGTGACTCAGACAAGTGGAGACACATGTTGCTTTTGCTGTATGTTGAAGCTGCCAGTACAAGACACATAAATGCAACCTATGACACCTCAGAGCAATCAGCCCTGTGGAGCATTTCAGCTCCAAATAAACAGTGGGAAGTGTCAGAAGAGTGCACATATTTGTTAAGAGGCATGAAACAAATTTTAATGAAGATGCTTTTCCTCACCATACCTGCAAAATTTCATTACAAGTAACAGCTTAAGCTCCTGCAGCAGCTTGATGTATTATTTGCCAAATGCGATTTTTGAGGCAAGAACAATCTTGTAACATGCACCTAGCATGCCTATCTGAAGGAGAGGGGAGCCCAACTGGACCTTCCTGGCATGACCTAGGAGACAGTTCACAAGGATTGTCAGGGTCTTGGTGTCACAAAGAACACTGAGGTTTAAATAGCAAAAAATAACTATATGCAGATGAAAATGCCAGGTTTGCTAATGTTAAGCTTAGTCACGCTCCACAGTGCAGTTTATTTGCACTGAAGGCCAGTATTTCCAACCAGCTGCTGGAACACAGCAACGTAAAGGCTTTGAAGCATATACAAAAAACACAGTTCAGAGCTTAGAAACTCATCAGAGAAGTACTCAGAAATGTATTTCAGGATATATATCATGTTTCTCTTTAGTGTGCAATCTTCAGTTTCAAGTACTAGGCGTAAAGAAACACTGCTTACAAATTTTTAACATCTACCTTTATCAGTGACAGTTAATTACACTTGTTTTCACACAACAAATTTCATGCATTAGGTGTAACTTACTGTGTCACTAGGTGCAAATTTCCCCGTCAGACAACCAAACCAATAGGAACAGTAATAGAAGTAATACATAAAGGAAAAAAACAGAGGGAAAAATTCCAGAAAAGAACCTGCACGCCTCAAATGCCACGTGGACAGAATTATGTAACTATATGTAAAAATGCTGTTCCTCAGTCTTCCTGTCATGGCTTGGGAATGGTCTTCCCCAATTTAGTGTTCCCACTGAAAGACTTAAAACCACACGCTGCTCGTTCACTCCCCCATGGTGGGATGGGGAGGACGCACAAAAAAGGTGACGATCAGAAGTTGACAGGAGAACAATTTACTGGAAAGAGCAATGAGATAAGAAAACACACAGTAACAGCAACAATATTAATAGTCAGTGTATAAGAGGTGAACGATTCCCATGTGAACGTTCACCCCTACGGAAACCCCCAACAAAACCTGACTGCGCAGCCCCACTGTGTGACCTGGAAGGGACCCCTTCCCCTGTCCCCAGAAAATGGTGTGAGGTGGCACTGAATAACCTCCAGGTCCTGGCCATGACCCTTCTGGCTATGGCAAAAATTAACCCTGTCCTGGCCAGAACCAGGACACTTCCCCAGCTCAATTCTCCCGCCTACCCACCAAGCCCCACAAGAAGCGCCAGGCTCTGGAGTTTTGCACAGAAACCTTGAGCATGTATAAACCTATGGCACAGAACAAGGTGGTGTCAGCTGGAGTAAGTGGAAAACAAGCTGCCCCAGCCCATGTAAACTTCCAGCCCCATTGCCCTCATGTCCAAGTGCCCTGAGAGCCTTCCAGGGAGTCTCACAAAAATACTGACTTCCAAAAAGAGCTCCCAGTCTAAAGCCACACAGGGCCATACAAATGAAGGTGAAGGGGATATGTGATCCTCAGTGTCCTGAGAAATTGTCAGCTGCTGAATCATTTTCCCAGGAGTTGAGAAGTGCAAGGGTTAACGTGCCCTCACTTTAACAAAAACGAAACACTAGGAAAAAACCACTGTGGCAAGGCAAGCAAGAAAGGTTTCCCATCTTTTTCTCTCCCATCCCACAACTGAACCAGTGAGAAACATGGGAGTGAAAAGCACATGTAAGGATGTCTGATTCCCTGTGTTAGTGGTCACAGCAAGTGGCCATAAATTGGGAAGTATATCACCCCTTCTCTACTCCAGCTGTGTGCAGGTGCTTATTTCAATTCTTTTACTTTCACCTGATGAACATTTAAGGCAATGGGTGGAAATACTGAGTGGATGAAACCTTAACATCGGGGCTATTTCTTAATTCCAGTGCTTTTACACAGTAAAAATATAAATAATAACAGAGGACTGAAAATCACTTGGATATAACCATTAGCAATTACTCAGATTCCCACTCATTTTTATTTAGGTTTCAACTGCTTCTCTGTGACGGCACTAAAAATTAGTTTCTAAATCTTCTAAGCACACTCTATTTGTCAAGGATTCAAAGATACGCAATAGGTGCGTTTGGCTACTCAGTTCTCCTTTCTTCAGAAATGATGAATTCAACCTCCCCTTGATACCCCAGCAGAAGATGAATGCTTGCTGTCTATGTTTATTCTAACCTGTATGATATAAACACAGCAAAGCATATGCAGCATGAAACTAAAAAACTAAGTGCCTAATTATGTAAGTAGTCTCATTGGAGTCAATCACTTACTTTTAGTTAGACACATACCTTGCTCAGTCAGGTGTAAAATTAGCACATTAAGGATTTTCTCTCTTCCCTCTCCAAAGGCAAAGGGAATAGTGCACTGTGCAGGCAGGACTGATTTGATTACCTCCAGCTTTTATTGGGAAATAACATATGTCATGGCAATATCAGATGACTATTGTTTCCTTTGTTCTGTTGGAGGTGTCAGGAAAGCAGTACAACCATGTGTCTTGGTAATAAAAGGGGCATATTAATGAGTATCCATAAACCATTATAATGAATGCAGGGGAATGGATATCACCTCCTTAAACTCTGCAAGTGTTCTAGCAGCTCCACACCCAGCTGCCATTTCTCTCCATCTCAGGGCTCTCCTCTGGCTGCAGCTCCCTTGCATAGCCACGAGGCACTGTGAAATCATGTGCTTAAGGGAACAAGTGGAGACATTTTAATAGCACAAGAGTGACTGCTGAGAACAGTTATCCAGCCTGTTCATCAGTGGCAGCGAATGCACCCCACAATCTGTGGGAGCCATATATGCCCTTAAGGTTCCAACACAACAGATTGCAGAGGAAGACACATAAGATGGATGTGCACAAAGGTATGGTTGTGCATTGCTTTTACTTTTTTAAAAAAACCAAAAGGTCCATTTGTGAATTTCCTGTAATTTTAAAATTTAAATCCCTTCTTGATGTGCCTGGGTAGCATATAGCTTTCAAATAAATAGTCAGTTTCGAAGTTCAGCTTCAAAAATCCAGCCTGACAGTTTTCCTCTTTACACTCACAACCAAAAACAAACAAGAAAAAAAAAATTAGTGAGAGAAAACTGCAAGCACTATCAAGGTGACACACTAAGTTGTTTGAGTATATTGACAGAATAACAACACAGGTCACACAGCTCTGGCCCTTCAGGAATACCTAAATAAAAACTCCTAGGTTTTATGACATACAAATTGTTCATTTTTACTCTTAGATGACTGAATTTTAAATTATGTTGGAAAGCAGGACACCTTCAATTCCCACCTCTACTTGGTTTACTTTAACTTCTAATTCCCTCTGCACATAATGTGTTCTGAGCTATTTTAATTCACATTTTTCTTGTAGTTCATGTATTGAATTCACCTAATAATTCATTTTGATGACACAATCTTCAAAGCATCATCTGGGTTTTTTTAAGTAGGTTCCAGAATAGATTCTTTTTCACTGCAACATTTCTTTCAGGTACCATTCTCAGTATAGCGTTTAAACTTGCCATTAGTCTTGTACTTAGCATATGCTCACTTAGGATAGACACATTTATTATTTTTATGGTTGAACACTTTAGGTAAGAACTTCATACACACACAGGGGTGCCTCAACTTTTCAGCACACTGCAGAGACTAAAACACCAGCACCACTGTGAAACAGTTGAACTGGAGAATCTTGCCAGATAAAAAGATGCAAATTGTCCCATCAAATATTCTGCACAGCTTCCAGATTTGCCATTCCCAGTGATCAAAAAATAAATGCAACCTCCAAAACCAGGAAGCCAACCAATGTGACTCATGCAAACAAAGTGAGCCATACCTACATACAGGGCAATCCAAGCATTTTTACTGTAAAATACCATTTTCAGTAATGTGGTCAAGTAAACCAATTGTAATAAGTTTTTCCTCTGATAGGTATCTACTAGAAGATGCATTGTAGAAAAAAAGAACTCATCTATTTCCCAAAATAAGTATCAGGTAAATTACCTTTTTTTTTTTTGTTTTTGTAACTCTCCCCTGTCTGAGGGCCCCCACTTTGGCGCAGAGATTTGATGGATAATGCCTTTTGCCACGTCTGTGAAAAAACCTCAGTTTGTAAATGTTTAATCACACCCTCTTAATAATCTTACAACATTCACCATGTTTCACAATGGTGCATGAGCCAGGAGAGGACAAAGAAAGAGAAGAAAGATGCAGCTGAGGAACAGAGGTGATGGGGAAGGCAATGAGGACTGGGGGAGCTGCAGAGAGGAAAGTCAACAGTAACACACTCGCCTGTGAACTTGAAGGTGACCCTCTTTTCCCTACATCCTCCTCCAATGGCAAGACAACAAAGAGTAATATCATACTTCTCAAGTCACGTGGAAAAAATGAGAGTGGGCGAGCTACAGGCTTGGGAGGATGGACAGTTGCTTGAACAACTAAACCGCTGCAGCACACCAGAGAGCAAATGTAAAGGCAGCTAAAGTGTTTCTTCACTCCATTGCAAGCATCTGATGAAATAATATGTATTGATTTCTGAGTGACCTGGTAACATCCTAAATTCAATACAGATACTGGGACAGTAACTAATAGCAATAAGGTCACACAATGAACAACAGCAATAATAAACATAGAACACCTACTTTCAGGACTTCATCTCCTTCACTGATTGATGAGTCTATACTGTGCACTGAATGAGGCGGAGCTACCAAAACCCCTACAACATCTGTGAGTTGATCAGTGAGGACTATATGCATGTGACTTAAGACTGAATAGGTAATCTAAATTTTACATATCCCCAAATGCTTGATGTTGGAGTCTTTTTGTTTGATTTTTCATGTATTTTTAAAATGTTTTTGATAATTTCTGTGGAGAAATCACAGTCCAATGGTTCAAGAACAGACCTATCAGACTGGGAACAGAGTCTGAATTCTGGATCAGGTACCAACTGTGGGTGTCACATTTGACAAATCACTTCATGGTTTTCCCTGACGTACTGAAGTGGGGAGATTAGTAAGAAGAGAAGACTGGAAGGAGTTTTCTGGCTGCCATCTATTCCACCGTTATTGCAAAGAACAGCCCCTTTGTAAAAATAGAACATACGTATACAAATGGCTAATATTATCCTTACTAAAAGCTATACAAATGGCTAGTACTATCCTTATTAAAAGGGATTGCTCTAATAATAATTGCAGCCAGAAGAACACAGAACCAATCAACTGCATTATTCAAGGGCCTATTAGCCCAGCATCCTCTCTCCAACTACAGTCCATAATGAACATTAAGGGGAAAAACAGGGCAAGGATCTGGTGACTAAAGATGACCCATCACCTTTCTCAAACCAAATATCATGCATTCAGCTGGTTGTGCTGTTCTTCTGACTTGCAGCAGCTTTCTTACCCTGCCAGGCACCCTCACAACCCTGTCCCCAAGGGCTCTCAAATTACATGCTGTGTAAAAACCTACTTTCTTCTGCATTGGGGTGACAGCACAGAGTTACTAAAAACTGTTGTCAAAAACAAAACTGCAAGGCCCTTATTTTACATTTGGACAAGATATTTATATTCAATTTTCAATATTGTTTGGTTATGTTCTACAGTGAACAGAAACAATTTCTTTTTCTTTTTTTCTTTTTTTTGGCATCTTCTTGCCTTCTAATGTACTTGTTCCATATACATGAATCCTGAAATGGTTGCACACTGTAAATGATTTCACAAGAGAGAGAACTCTGTGCTGCTATTGCTGTTGTGCTCCCGTGGCTGCCCTGAGCCAAGCCCACACTGCAATTGGCTTTGTGCAAGGTTATATTTCAAGATGTTCTTAATGAACTGACTTTTCCCACCTACCATCAAAAAATAAGTACTTTGTTCCGAATAATTGCATGTTGAGCTCCCAGGGCAGGCCAGGAGAGTCACAGATCTAAAGAGAGTGTTTCACACATCATAAGGACTGCAAGTTTAGGGCAGTCAGTTCTGCAGACCAAACCACTGACCAAAGTGTCTACTGCTCTGCTTTCAAAAGAGCAGCAGAGCACAATGAACAAGTCCTTTCAATGAAGGATGTGTTTGAGGGCTAATGGTTGACAACTTCTGTTCAAATTTAATAGATTTTGATACTACAGGAGGAAAGAAAGGGAAAAAAAAAAAGTGCTAGCTCACATAACACAAATGAACCCTTGTAGCAGCATTAGAAAGCTGCTTTTTGACTTCAGAAAGCTCCAAATTGGGCTCCTCAATGGTCAGTGACAGAAACCTGGGAGGTGATACACCTGCTGCAAACAGGAATTATTAAAATGATTTCAAACGCATTGTAGAAAATAAGTAAAATGTATAGAGCAGACATCAATTACAAAGTAAAATCTTCACATTTCTGCTTTTATTAACTACTCTCTTAAAAGAGAAAGCAGTCACTATTGAAATAGCCTCATGCTTTTACACAACCCCGTTTTACTGCCCAGGAGATTGTGGGAAATGTATCTGTTAACTTGTCACCACCTGGAAATTCTTTTGTAGATGCTGCAAAGGACCATGACCCTGCAGTGAACTGCTGACTTGAAACTAGTGAATGTAAACCAAAGCAATAGGAGACAATAAGCAATTCAGTCAACGAGAGACTCTCCACCTCAGAAGCTGAACCTAGGAGCCCTCATAAACACTCATAAGTAGGTCTGCTGAGCCCTTTGCACTTACTCATGCAGGCAGAAAACCCTGTCAGATTAAGTTTCAAAAGACTTCAGATAACTACAGCTTTTCCTTCCCTTTATACAGGTACAACAGTTCTCTGGACTGGACCACTTCTCCAGCAAGCACAAATCACTGCTACACTCCTTTTAAATTAGTTATAAATCCAGAGCAGTCAGAAAACTTGTGACAGCAAAGAGATCAGGAACTGGATTCTGACAAGTTACATTAATCACAGGTTCTAAATGAGCTATTTCCATAACTGATGTGCATTCTAAATCATCTTGAACAATCTCATGCCCCAGAACAGGATCCAATCACCAGGAAACACTGTGCCCTTAGAGAGGCTGTAAAATTGGACTGCACAGTGGTGGATATGCAGAGCTTAGCTCTTGATGCAGTGCACTGGGTTGAGAGGCACCCAGCAAATCCACTCTGTCCCTCCCCTCCACAACTGGACAGGTGAGAGGAAATACAACGGAGTGTTCAGGGGTTGACAGGAGGTCAGGGAGAGATCACTCACCGATTACCATCACGGGCAAGACACGCTCAGCTTGGGGATACTAATTGACATTACTACTCACAAAATCAGAGCAGGATAATAAGAAATAAAATAAATCTTAATATCCCTCCCTCCTTCCCAGGCTCTCCCTCCTCCCCCCCACAGCAGCACAGGGGGACAGGGAATGAGGGTTACAGCCAAAACACAGCATCTCATACGACTAAATCTACACAATTAAGTTTTGAGGGCAAGAAAAAATTCTCATAAATCATCTTAATTTCATCAAAATTATTTCAAATCAAAATCATTGCAGTCCAAAACCAAACCAAGAACAACATTAGAACCGAAGTTTAAAAAGTATGTGGCAAATAATTCACAAAGTGAGTTTATGTAACTCAAAATCCAAACACAAACATAGCAATTATAATGAATCCACCATACCTGATAGCTATCCAATCACAAAAATACAAAAAATTCTTACAGTAGCATTTCAAATTTTCATTTTTATCAGCACAGTGGATATAGGAATATAGACTATTGAGTGGCTTCAATCAACCTTGATTCTATGTCCAGCAATGCTAGTTTTAGAATGAAAAAAAAAATATTCTAATTGCACTGTTGTATAAATATATACTGGTTTAGAATTATTAAATCAGTTATATCTACAATGCCTCACCCAAAAAGTGTGACTACCCAGTTTCTCACACTTGCCATGGCATTTTCCCCGTGTGCCAAGTGACAGCAAAATGCATGTGAATGCAATTGCCTGCTTTGGCGGTGATTTATTCACTATGCATGAGATATTAAAAAAACTACACAAAGCTGAAGACTGTGAAGAATGAAGATAAAAATCTCAGCATGACTCAAAACTCACCTATTCTTCCATAAGACTGCTATTACACCAAAACAGCAATTAAAGGTGTGATAAGGCATATCAACCACTCAAAACCTTATAGCTTCAAAACAAATCAAAGGCTATAGGGAAAGACATGTTTGTTCCTTTCCATCTTGGCCTACATATTATTCATAACTCACCCCAATGCTTCATAAAGGCTTTCAACTCCACCTCCAACAGACACACACATACATGCAAAAAACATAAACCTAAGAGGCAGTTAGTTGCCCTACAGTGATCTGATATGCTTTAATATCAAGATATCAGCACGTCTGTCTCCCATTGCTGACATTTAAAGCTAATCTGCCTTAGCTTTGCTGATTTAAGTGTAAAAGGCACACAGAAAAAGCAGACAACTCAGCACAGAAATAACCAGAGAAACCAACGGGTTTTGTTTGGTTGGTTGGTTGTTGTTTGTTTTTTTTTTAATTCTGTAGCTCTTACTAAAAATACTCCAGTTTTTTTTCACAGCAGGTGAAGTTTCATAATAATAAACATTTCTTTATCTTTAATCATCTGTTTACTACTCCATCACTATACTCCCTATGCGTTAGAAGATACACAACTTCTTTCATAGGCACATCTTTCAGATGACTAAATATATTTCAGACCAAGAAATACTCTAAAAATATCTGCTTGAAAACAAAGAAAATAGCAAAGAAAGAGAGCTCTCAGATTGCCATTGGATAAAACATGTCCATCTGACTACAATTTATGATCAAAACAGTGTAAAAGAGGCCCACTTACTGACTGACATCAAACAGAAGCAATTGTCATTCCTGGGACCTATTCTAGTTGTCAGCAAACATTCTAGGTGTATTATGAATAAAGACTCCATATGATTACCCCCATTACCATATAAAAGAGTATCTGTTCAAAATAAGAGTTCTTTTTAAATAATGTTCCTACTAAGTTATTCCTGAAGTGACCAGCAAGTTCATCAGTAACAACCACACTCCTGAACATTCATCCCAAGGCAAAAACATATAAAGAACCACAGTACAATTAAAAAACCAAACTTCCAGATTACACCAAAAGAACTCAGCCAGTTAAAAATAACTGCTCTAGTCTTTAAGACTCTACCATATGCTGCATTGTAATCCCTTAAGTGTCTCCTGTGTAATGTTGCAGAAGAATATAACAGGGAAAAAAATGATCAATTGTCTATACTCTGGCAGAAATAAACCATTATACAGCCTGAATATTAATTAGAATAAACACTGTTTTGATTTTTTATTTCACAATATCTGATGTTTCTCTGCCCAGGCATCAGTCATATTGCACACATTTGCTTTAAGGTTTATGATTGTAACTAAATCCACTCCATTTAATCATTCTAATAAATCTACACTTGAGTAGACACCACTAAATGAGATATTAATAGCATACTAAATATGCCTGTGAGACAGATTAGACATGTAAAATATAGAAGTACAGTGAAAAATATTTGCACTTGATCAAGTGCTAGACTTCTGTTCATTCTCCATGACAGAGCTACATGAGAAAGAGATTAACAAATACACCTTCTTCTTGGTTCCAAAGAATTGCTCCTATTTACCATTTGAATATTCTTCTATTTCTCTGATAGCATATAAAGACATTTGTGGGCAGAATTTATGTTTTAAAACAAACATGTGGCACAAAATACCAAGAGTTAGGACAAGGCTTGCATACTACACCTAGCTCTCCTTGCACTAAAAAAAACAACTAATTACAACAAAACCTTGATGGTGACTTGCTCGTTGTTCCTGACAAAGTCTGGTGGGTGGGGGCTTGTTTGTTTTAAGGCATTTAATCCCAAATATTACCAATTATTTTAGGAAACCTAACAATGCTTCAATAGACCTTGTTTTTTTTTCCTTTGACTTCAGTCTGCGGCACAAGCCTATAATAAACTCTAAGCTGTAAGCCTGCACATCCCACAGCAAGTGTTCTCCACCTTCCCTCTCACTGGGGCAGAGTAGACTGTAGGGCACAGCCTTTTTTGTTTTAAACAAACGGCACATATGACTTCAACATGTCACTCCCACAGCATGTGGTGCAAGGCTGCCAAGTGCAACTGGAACTAGAACTTAGCAAGACAAAAAAAGCAGAGAAAAACATTTTCCCCCTACACATTTTCCAGCCTCCCAGGTTCAAGCCCTGTCAGGATTTCACACTGAAACACTACAATAGTACACAGACCAAGAGCCTCTACAGTCTAAATATGGAATTTATCTCCGTGTTCAATATCCCTGGTTCTTCAGCTAGAGCCATGACAGTGAATTTTACTCATTTTATAGATGGCAGAGTTTTACGTTCACACACACAGTCCTGTCCACGGGGAATGGGTTATTCTTAAACCTGGTTGTCCTAGGAAACAAAAACTTCTTTCGTCTAACCATTGCCACTAAACACTGATTGCCCACAAGGTCCATCCTGACAGGCACACTTCGAAGTACCACACTGTACCAGGTAAGACATTTGCCTACCACAACCTTTTTAAACCAGAACATTCAGTTGCTAAACCAATTTTTATCACATTTCCCTTCTACCCGAAATGCAGCCTTTATGCTGCACTATAAAATCCTATCCTGAGGTTTAGTGAAATTGCTCCAATTGTTCTTATTTCATCCTCACCTATGAATTCTATAATTTATTACAGAATTTAAATAAAAGGGTATGGCATGTCTTCCATTACCCACCTACAACCTTCCTCCATTACCCACCTACAACCTTCCCTATGTCCCAAATCCCTCTTACTTTTGATTTTTTTTTCAAAGTTTCATTCACAGAAAAGAGCAACTTAACAAATCTCAATGATTCAGAATCAATCTTTACTCAAGTGATAGTATCTCTGTCCTCTGCCTTCGATGCTGCAATTTCTTCTAGAAAAGATCTCCCTATTTTACTTAGAATTTTCTGAAGAAATCCTAAAATATAATCTCATTATACATTCATTGTTTTGTCCATTTTAATACTGGTGATGGCACAGCATTGTCCTGACTTGTCATCTCAGCTCACCTCAGCTTCATTCTGCTCTCACCCGTCGCCAAAGTTTCAGTGTCTGTCTGAGATGCTAAAGCATTTCACTTCTTACAGTTAAATTGAGAGTATCGTCAGGAAATCTTATCACACAATCACAGAATATGCTGAGATGGAAGGATCGCCAAGTACAACTCCTGTGCCAGTGCAGGACACCCTAAGAATTCCACCATGTGCCTCAGAACATTGTCCAAATGCTTCTTGAACTCTACCAGGCTTGGTGCCATGACCACTTCCTTGGGGAGCCTGTTGAGTGGCCAACCACCCCCTGGAGGAAGACCTTTCCACATCTACTTTGATGTAATCCAGTTGTTAATTACATAGCCCAATCTACTACATTTACAGTAACACAATTCCTTATCCGCAAAATTTTTTGTTACTCAAAACATATGACAGCCTGATTATATAGGTTTAATATGTATATATTATTTCCTCTTCATCATTTGGGTTTTTATTTCTGGTTCCCCAGCAATCATAATATTCACGGCCATATTTTGTCTGTCCCTTATATTTCTCCACATTTTTCTCAAAAATTGCAAACAACAAATTCTAGCCAAAGTAATCACATTATATTTACCAGTAGTTCACAATGCAATTTAATTCAGCTACACATTTTCCTTTCTAAAACACAAATAACAGTATTCTGGTTTTTTTAATAAAGACTATCACAGTGTTATTCACTAAAGCCAAAGAAGACCATTACTCTGATTCTATTTTTTACAACATTGCTAAAATAGATTGTTGAAACAGACTGTAGAATCACACAAAAAGCCAGTCCTTTCCTCTCATCATAAAATCATCATTTTTCTATTTCTGGTTTGGCTGAACAATATGCAGATCATCATCATGGCTGGGCTTTGCGAACGAAGATTTGCAAGGGCTCTACCCACACTTGCTACAAGCATGCTGGTGGCTAAAAAGGCCAATGTGAGACAGGCAAGTTCCCCATAGAGCACAGTCTTAGGGAGGCGGTGATCCTCCATCCTGGAGACGTGCCCTGCCCAGCACAGTTTTGTTTTCAGCAGCACGGCCTCGATACTGGTGATCTCTGCCTGTTCAAGGACAGACACATCAGTCACGTAATCAGAGCAGTGGATGTTTAGGACTGTACTGAGGCAGCGCTGATGGAAGCGCTCGAGGAGTGGCAGGTGGGGGCAGATGACCCATGATTCAGACCCATATAGGAGAGCAGACAGTACAATGGCTCTGTAGACACTAATCTTGGTGCTTTTTCTCAGGTGCTTATTGCACCAGACTCTTTTATGAAGTTTTCTGAAAGCTCTGTATGCCTTTGCTAACCTGTTGTCTATCTCTTTGTC
>JAWWEW010000165.1:3539060-3559121 GCA_035583185.1 Anabacerthia variegaticeps | reverse complement strand
ACTTCTGTCTTCTTCAAGCTGACTTCCAGCCCAAAGAGCTCAGCAGCCTCTGCAAAGCAGGATGTTAAGTGCTGCAGTGCTGCTTCAGTCTGAGCAATGAGGGTCGAATTGTCAGTAAAAAGCAGCTCATGGCCAAGGTGATTTGGGGTCTTAGTGTGGGCCTTCAGTCTTGCAGTTGTCTGAGAACAAATACCATGTCTGTGGTACTCCTGTTGGCTCTGAAACCACACTGGCTTTCAGGCAGAAGTTCTTCTGCAATAGCGGGTACTAATCTGTTCAAAAGCACTATTGCAAGGATTTTACTATTGATCTACCCAGTTGATTATTCCAGTAGTAGTTGGAACAACTGTTTTGTGTGCACACATCTATAACATGCAAACATCTATAAAGCACTTAGAGATGTCTCAAGGAGACTAGGAACATTTATCTTATCTTCAGATAGTACTACAGGAAACATATCACCATGACTTATAGCACTGTTTTTTCCAATCTATATTGGCTGAAAATAAAGCCCTAGAATACTAGAAGCCAACATAAGTAGTTTACAGCTGTCCTGACATGTTCACACCTCTTTCCTTATGCCAACCCCAAGGAAACTGCAGTGACAGGTAACTCATTGTTAGACATGGCTAAAAAAAAAGATCCAAAAGTGGTGTTTCTGGTACTACCATGGGCAAAATTGGAACATTTCTTCAATTAGCATCCAAACTTGTGAAAACCTCAAGTCACGACAGAAACACAGGCTGAGAAATTCAAATCAGTACTTTGCACTCTGTGTTTTATAATTTCCTAAAATGCAGACAATTCTAATACTACCTGGTTTGCAGGAAGACTATTCTGTGCAGTGCTGGATTATTCTTATCACTAGTGACTTTAATAATTATTAGACTGCAAACACCTCTCTATAGTCTCCAGTTTTCCTCCCAATTTATGCTTCCCAGTCAGAAAATAAGAACACAGTTTCCTGTATTTCCGTGTACATCCATCTCAAAAAGGCAACAATACTTGCATGTGCAACTCAAGGTATACTAAAAATACACATATGTGATATTTTTATATATATAACTATATATTGTAGAAAATCAGATTTCAATAGAAATTTGAGAGTTAAAAACATTATTGCACTTCTCCAGTGAAATTTCATTTCTACATTGCTAGGTTAATAAATATGCAGTAGGAGTTTCACTTTGAGTTTTTGGCACACTAAACCAAATATCCAGGTATGCAAATGAAGAAAATCTGTGTGAAAACACACATTTTATTAACTAAGCTAAATACCACTGTTACAAAGGAATATAATTAATATTATTAATATTACAATAATAATAAAAAGAAAATAACAGGTTTTTCACTACTCAGACTTCCCTGAAACTAAATTTGTCTGGGCTGCAATTCACATTTACTGTTGTCAAAGACTGAAAACACACTGCAGTGAGTTTCTCCCTCGTATCACCTTCAGTATAGACAGACTGAGATTTAAGTTGCCCAACACTTTCAGAACCGTTTCCTATTCTGTCTTAAATCCTTACAAATTATTTTAAATACAGGGATGTTCTTGCGTGAGTGGAGAGGACCCAGAGAAAGTCCTATCAAACCCCAGACTGATGGTATATGCTAATTCAGCAGCTGACAGGCTGATCTTGGTGAAGGACTTCAGCCTGAAAGAGGAATGACATCAATCTTCCTTTAAGGAATTGCTTGGCCAGTGTACAACAGTCTGGAAAATTAATATCCAGCCTCTTTGGCCCCAAACTGTACAAAATATTTTAGCCAGTACATTCCTCAGTTTCAATAGCTGTCATTTAAAAAAAAAAAAAAAAAATGAAAAGCAAACAAACCCAAAAGCCAGTTTTCTACTACTGTACTTCTGTTTAGAAAGTATGAAACCCCAGACAAGATAAAAATATAGGTTTATATGACACAAGTATGATTCATAAATGCATGAGTTACAACTCTATAGTACTTCAGGACACAGCCCTCCCTAATCCAACTATTTAATATATTCCCTCCTTGATCCTTCTATGAGATATCTGCTTTTCTTTCTCTACTGAAAGAGAAACATAAAACCCACCCTAAATAAATGACCTACCACTTCACAGAAAGCATGGCTGGCTATCAATATTTCTTGTTTACATAACTGAGAAATCCGAAAAAGACACATCTAAAAATTTTTATGTAAAGAAAAAAAAATCACAATTCTGAGGCAAGTAGTCAAATAACAACCACATGATGTTAGCATAAATGACAATTATCTGAATTTGAAATGCAAAATACAAAATATAAAAGCCAAAGGTGACAGCACATACCAGCACATCCACAGTTTAAAAAATGTGAACATGACTGAAAAGCTGAAATGACAGTATTCAGTACAGTAAATGAAAAGTTCTTTTCTTCTAGCATCCCAAAAATATTTCTTTCTTGCTAAGAAGTTATGCACAAATCAATTCCCATCAGATCCATGTGTACTCCATTTGCCAGATGATAAGCCTTAAAGCAAATCATTGCAGAATCCAGCCATCATAAGTTACCAGAATGTAGGTGACTGTCAGAAAATATTAATCAAGTCTGACACTTTTATGGTGTGTCTCAAATAACAGACTTACCTCGGCAGATGGTCCCGTTGCCCACGTAGCCAGGTTTGCAGGTGCAGCTATGTCCCCTGATAGTGTTGGTGCAGATTGCATTCTCATCACAGTTGTGCTGGCCACTGCCACACTCATCATGCTCTGTGGGGGGGGGAAGACAATAAAACAATTTATGAGGTGCAGTGAGCTTTTCAGTGAGAGGATGTGGCATTTGAAAGCCAAATGGAATAACCAAGTTGCTGCAATGGCTGAACACTGGGGGCTTGGTGTGGGAGTCAGCTATGGGCTTGCTCCAATTCTGAAACTCAGTAACATGTGCATGGCAACAGTAGATTATTTAGGCTTAAAAAGAGAAAGAAAAAAAAGCATCTGTGAGGAAGCAAAGTATGGTTATGACAAAAAGCTACAAAGAGGATTATCGGACAAAAATATCTGCTGTGAAGACTAACTTTTACATCACTGTCATTCACCAACAGTAGTAATCATAAATAAAAGATAAGTGAACACAAAAGGGGCCCTTCCAGCCCTCCCTTTAACTCCACAGTTCAGCTCTCACAACTGCTTGCTCTAACGCATGCCGAGCTGACTCCTTCTCTAATAGCACACAGTAACATTCTACATTTTCAGAGCACCAGTCATACCCTCAAGCCTCAGAGGCTCCCACACAAATGGGCCACGTTTTGCTTTCATCCTGCAACTCTAACTGCTGCCCCGAGACAAATTTACCACAGCTCTGCACTTTACTCTTCTGCTCCTTTTTGTTCTCCTAAAGCATCAGTTAGAGGTGATGAGCTATCTGACCCTGGAGTTTCTTGCTTCTTCCTGCAATTACGAGGAGCTTCCTTCACACAGTAGGATTGCAAAAAGGAAACCTGAATGTTTGACACTTTTCCTCAGGTGGTTTGCCAATTTTTGTTCAGTGGAATCAAAAGGATGCAATGAATTTTCTTAAAACATACAATGGACAGCAATGAGAATCTGGAACCCTTCTTGGTAATCTTCCTTTATGCAACTGCAATCATCAGGTTGATATCCCTCAACTGCATTTCCTCCCTGGAACTAGGATTTGCTAAAGTATACCAGTGCATAATGGTGTTCAAAGAGCTATGGAGTAAATTTAGCCTTCTACAGATCACAGAGAGCAGTGCCTCCAAAACACGAGCAAACTCTTCATTTGTGCAGACTGAACTAAGCCCTGTGGAAGAGTCTCTGCACTGAGAGCAGCAGCATCTCAGGCTTTGACAAGCTACAGTTCACCCCAGCAAGGCTCTCACTTCCCCACAGCACAGAACGACAGCCAGTTTCAAGAGAACTCAAGACACATAAGATTTGAGTGGTGAATTCTAAGGAACCCACTAAAACAAACACTTCTGGAACACTGTTGATAACTATTTGCAGAACATATATCCAACATGTTTTCTATTTTTCAAATACATTTGACAACAAAATGATATGGATTGCGACTATTTTCTCTTAAAAAGCATCAAAGCAATATATCACCCGCTCACTCCCTGCTTTTAGCAAGAAATTCACACACCCTCTCACATGTGTCTGGCTTCAGCTGATAAATTCAGACTTGCATTTTTACTTGTTAGTTTGTGTTGGTCCCTAGCTCTGCTTAGTAATTCACTTCAGCTTCTTGCCAATTTTCAGAGGCCTTACATATTGGGAATGCTAAGGTTCTTCAAGAGCTGCCTTTTCTCCCCTTCATCTTTTAACAAACTCTACCACAGTCTGATTCTTTGCTGCTTCAGTCTCACGGTGCTCAGACTACTGGGTCAGACACAAAAAGCATCAAACTACCCTTCAAGGAAGCACTTTCAAGGCAGCTGAAGCTGAATTATGCTTTCTTTTAAGAGACACCCTCTCCATAATCTCTCTCTCCTCTTCCTACTTTTAATTGTCATTAGCTTTCATATGTTAGTGTTCAGACTATAATGAGAATGCCTTTGTGATAGGCTCATGTGTGTACACAGGAACACTCCTGCTCAAACAATTGCCAAAATTAGTCTATTACCTTCTCAGCACTTCAAGTATAAACAAAAGATTTCCCAGTGGTAACAAATGTGTTTTGCCAAAATACACAGGAGATGATAGTCTGCTGTGTTGTTCTAGGACTCTGACAATGTAAATCGCTGTATTTACCATTCCTGCAGAGGCTGGAAATATTTGAAGATTTAGCATGGATAAAGCTGCTTTCCTATAGTCAGACTTTAAACAGAGGTCGGTTTTTTCAAAGCTGATATAATTTAAAGAGCTAGCAAAAAATCTGACCAAGGAGGACTAAGGAAAACTCATCTGCATGAGAAATCCCAAGATTTCTTAGGAGCAATGTGGCTACAATGATGGGAACTTTAAATGAAGCTTTCCCTGGAGCAGGGATGTCTATAGTTGATGCTGCTACAGGCCTAATAAGAATGAGAAAGCATTGATTTTCTGTCAAGGTGCAAAAATCTTTTCATCCACATGAAAAATCCTTAAGATTCTGCAAGTAGCAAGTTTTTTGGGGGTTTCCTGTGCCCTCACAGGAGATCATCCTTTGGAAAACTTGGGTGTTCACACTGGAAACCGGGCTCAGGTTTTGCTTAAATTCAAAGGAGATTGTGACTCATTTGCAAAGAACATTGCTTTCTTACACATGCTGCTTTCCAAAAATTCCCATTCAAGCACATCAGAAAGAACCTGCTTTTGCTTTAATGTGTGGCAAATACTGACTAGACAGCAAATAAAATTGGCTGAGAAGGACATTGCATAGCAGCATTCCAAAGCACCAAAGAGAGGAGAGCTGAGACAAAAAGCCCAAAGTCATATCTTATTTTGACAGTTTCCCTTGTAGCTGAAAATGAGAAGCACAAGAAAGAGACTCTAAAATACAAAAAGTAACTTCTAATTCTTTTTTATACAAGCATATATATATGTACATATAAACAAATCAGCTGCCATGCTCAGGAATTAACTGTTATGATTAACTCTGATTGAAGTCATCCACCTCTCTGACTTCTATTTGCTATATAATATACACAGAATGAGCTCATGATCAAAGACAAAAAGAAGTGGCAGGTTTAGTGAGAGGCACAGCACTGTAGGATGTAATTCCTTGACCCAACTCTTAGTCCCCTGGATTATTAATATCTATTTCAACATCAGGTAGCATTTTAGATGAACAGTTACAATGGCAGCACTGTTCTTGGCTTACAGGAAAGTAATTTTTTATGAAATCACTGTAAATTATCATCGGCACTGGTATTTCTGTGACTGAGGATTCCTGATTTTTGTTGCATCTATTCTGTGCTTTGTGGTAAAGCCATGAGGCCAGTGAGTTTATTGTGCCTCTTCTTTCCCCTCTAAAAAATTAGGATATTACAAGATTCTATTTTTTTCTCTACTATTTGTCATTTTTCTGAAATCCTCAAATACTAAAGATTTTACAGAAAATTTAAGGATATCAATTTTCTATTGCAAACAGAAGCAAGAATCAAATGACAACTGCTCATTTTCTTTCTACTTCAGGTATAGTTCCTGCAAGCAGAGATGAGGGACATCATCTCTGAAGCTTCAGCTTCCCTGGCCTGTTTTGTACCCGCCAAGATACAGCTGAGGCCAGCAAACTACACATTTACACTTAACATTTTCCTTCTGGATAAAACCTGCCTAGAATTTCCAAAAGCTTTCACGAAGTTTTCCAAAACAGTAAAGAGACTTTTCTGAGTTCACAGCTAAGTCAGGCCATGCTGTGAAGAAACAGCTAGGAAGTGAATTCTTTCATTAGACTTCACCTGAGAATGGCCATCTGCCTCCAGGAGCACTTTTAAGAAGTGAGTCTGACGTTTACAGAAACATGACTCCATCACCTGTGCCGTATGATTCTGTACATCAACTGAGAAGTCCACACAAAAGCACTACAGGTTTAATGTTTATATGGGGGTGCATGGTTGTGGAAGACAAGTATTCTAGTTATCTCTGCAACCTAATAAAAGTAGGTTTATCTTGATGGTGACAGAATTTGTTTCAATACTAGATGGACTGAGGGAGATAATCACATAAAATCACAGTTAATTCACAAGAAAATAGTTTGAAGATGGTTAGTTGCACATCCTATTATAAGAAGCACCAATGCATCCTACAAATTGCAGAAAACCACATTATACCAAAACACAGACTGGTCTAGAAGCACACTGATATCAGGAAACACACACTATCTCCTTTTTCCTGAAATCCTTGAGAAGAAACTAGTTACAGTACTGGGAAATGGGAAAACACAAACCATTTTCTGTTTGTCCTAGTTACAGCGGCTGGGACCAGTTTATCACTGTGTGGGTGTAACCAAAACTGTGTATTCTACACCCTCTGTGTAATTCCCGATGCACTGTTAGTAATGGATCATTTTCAGCAGCTGCCCAGGGAACATATAATATCTCAGAACACGAGCTGGGTGTTAAAGAACCCTGTGAGACAGGAGAGTGTTTCTTCTTCACACCAATGACTCAGCTGTGATAAACCCCTCTGGGAAGGCATCAGCACCTTCACACCCAGCCTGAGGGGTCATCTCTGTTAGGAATGTGCTGTTAGGGACTGGCACAACAGGCAGTTGCAAGGACCTAGATCATCAAAAACTCCAAAAATATCCCAAAAATCATGATGTTAAACCACCCATTGTGAAATTCTGTACCCTGGGGGAGGTACTGGGCATTCCCACCTGAACCTAAGCATAGATAATCTTGGGGTTTTGGGACTTCTGGTACCACTTGTTGGAGCAAGAGGAGGACCAGAACCTCAACAGGACTGCCACTCTCGACCAGACTACGACCATCATCCTCACCAACAGGTTTCTTTTCCTTTTATTTTGTACCCAGTGGGACCACATGGTGCTCAGCAGAGGGGCTAAGAAACATCATTCTGTTCCTGTTCCAGGGTGCTGGGTTATTTATCTGGTTTTGCGGGTTAAAACAGCTTTTTTCCGTACCATTGTATTTATTGTAATCTTTTTAGTAAATTGTAACTTTGACTTGTAATCTCTCTTGATTTGGGTTCATTCCTCCCAACGCTTTATCTTTAAATCAGCACACTGTTGAAGTCACAGGAACATGGAATGAATAGCTAACTGTTGAAATAAGCCAGGCTGCCAAGACAGCTGTGACCACGCTGCATCCCCCCCTGCATGTGGCTTGAAGGCAGATGGAGTGCAACCAAGCAACCAGCACAGCACACCAACATCTGCAGCCAACATCTACTGTGTACATATGTAAAAACAACAAAGGGATAATACCTGAGGCAGTAGGAGACCAGGAACACAAGCAAACTCCGTGCCTGCTGCCAGAAGGCTTGCTATAAGAGAAGGTCAAGGCTCTGCTAATTGCTGTCTTAGCTGCACCTTCAACAACAGCAGAATATTCAACCATGATGTATTTCAGTTGTGAAACCACTTGTTTAAATTTTAACTAAACGTTTAGCTGTCTTCGAAACACAAGTATCTATTTAAGGATAAACAAGTTAATGCATACCAGGCTGTAGCAGCTCCTGCACACCTCAGATGACTAAACATTCCAGCTGCTGATGGCTGATCAATGTGAAGCAGAAATGCAAATATTCAAAAAAGGATAAAGAAAGTTAGCAGCCTTCATGTATCCATATTTCTGCCAAATCCTTCATATCCCTATTTTTCCAGCCTAACCTCACTGAGGAATCACATAAATGCTTCTCTTTTGTGGTACTTAAAAAATACCTTCTGTTCTGGGCTAAACTGAACTGGAAAAACACAGGAGGAAAAGCACTGGGGGCAGAAGGAAAGGTGCCAGACAAAGATTTGGTCTGCCTGAGGTAATGTATTCTGCATAAAGCCACCCACACCATACTGCAAAACTGCTTCTAAGTAAAAACTACCATATAAAAATAATTCAGAACACATGCAAAGTAAAAAATTATTTGTCATGTATTTATAAAAACAACTGCACAAACATCTAAATGTATTTTTATAAACGATTACTGGTAAATACAAATTTGCTCCCTTCTAATGCAGTGTTTGTGAAAGGTTCGAGGCAGCTCTGACAATCAGCATCAGAAGAAGTGTCAGTCAAAAAATGGCACAGTTCTAAATTCTGGAAGCTTTGGGTATGATAAATACCCATATTTTTACTAAGGAGTTCTTTTCAATGAAATAATTTTTTATGCATTATACAAGAGGAAGATGGCTTTTGCTTTTTTTTTGTGTGCGTATTTCTAGGATGCGTCTGCTTTCCCACATTGGAAGAGAACAACATTAGTCTTACTGGATTTGTATGAGCTCTAAAGGCAGGATCTACTCAGCTTTAGCTTTCTCTCTCTCTTTTTTTTTCTCCTTTCTTTTCTGTACATGATTGGAAAATTCTAGAATTTGTATTGTTGCATGCTTTGTCTAAAAAAAATAATAGAAAATTAGAACCATAGATTTAAAATATATAGCAAACAGTACATAGTAAAGCTAAGAACCTTTTGGTCAAGAGTCATAACATCAGGATAGTTTTCCCTTGCACAATGCAAAAGTACATCATGTATTTCAAACACACGATTTCTAAAAGGTCCATGTAACACAGGACCTATTTTCAAGCAAGAGTGCTGATATTTTTATCTTTATTTTCTTTAAATAAAGACGCTCTTAAAAAACAGTCAGATCCTGGGATGGAATTACAGAAGACACCCCATTGAACGGTCTTTCACCACAGCTACTCTCACTTCTCACTACAAGAAAAAGCCCCAATTTAATCTTGCTTACAAGATGGAAACCATTTTTTTATTGTAAGAAGTCTCTTCCATTAGTTCCTCAAAGCCTTCATACCTTAGTAATAAAACATTCATCTTTGGAATACATTGTACAAAGATTCTGACTCTCTCCATTTATTCTTATTTTTAAAACATTGAAAAGAAATCTAAGTTGTTCTTTGAACTGCTGAGATAACAGTCAGCTCCTGGGGTACAGAACCACCAATGCAGCCAACATTTCTATGCACCAAGAGACTCAGAATAGAGAGAAAACTCATAGAAAAGCCAGGCCATCAGATGCTACCATTGTTTATTAATAGAGATGCTATTTGTATAGAATACATGGCTTAATGCAAAATTAATTAGCTATCTGGCAACCATTTAGCAACAATCTTTGAAAATTCAGAAAGGAAAAAGCCATCTCTCCAAATACTTTGAAAAAGCAGCAAACCTCTGTTGCATGTTGTTGGGATTCAGGTATCTATGCAATAACTAAGGCTTTAAATAGGTGAGATTAAAAAAAATTGAATTTAGGCAGAATTGTGGACTTAGTGGAATCAGGATTTCAGCTCATAAAATGCTGTGATGAAACAAAAGAGATAGCTTTCCAATAGTCTGAATAAAAGGAAGTTTCACTCTGAACACACATGAAGAATCTCCCTCAGAAAACCAGGGCAATCAGAAACAAGATGCACACATCAAACAAGGAATTACACTGCAGATGGTAAGCTAGTGCATGATAATAGCTAGAGTGGAGAGTAGCTGGACTCCAGCTCATATTGGAGCACCAATATATCTGGCCCAGCTGGACTCAGTGGTGAAGTAACCTCATTCAAGCCACGATAGCCCACAGTTAATCTCCATTCTCCATCAGATTTACGTAGAGGCCAGGTGGGGCTGTTGAAGGGTCAGTGGTCCTTGCTGACCACCCCTTGACTCTCCAGCTTACCAATCAGTCTATGGATAGGGATCACAGCATCACTTTGGTGCTGTCACCTGGGCACTGTTGAGCAGCTGTTGGTCCTTGCTGATCTTTAACCAGGGCAGAACACGAGCACAGTCCCCCCTACCACAAATTATGCAGTCAAGTTTCCCGCATTTGGGGAAATCACAGAGGTCGGCACACCCAGAGGGCAAGGGATGAGCCTCGCCCTGAGAAAACCACCTGCCTGATCAGGTGGTGCCCTGGGTAAAAATACAACAAAATCTGTATTTTCATTTACTCATGAGAATCAGAGAAATAAAGTTAAGTATATCTACACCCATTCCAAACTTCAGGTTCCAAGCTCACCATATCCAATTCCAGAAGGAACAGGGTACAGAACGGAAAGGCCTCTCTGTTCCCTGCTGCAACTTTATCCTTATGAAAACTTAAACGTACAAATACTGGCAGAAATACCACATTTACCATTCTTTTAATAAGAATCTAAAATGCTATTGTAATTTATGACACAATGAACAGCTTCTGGTGTTAAACATGAAATTATTTAGACTACATTCTAAAAGAGTAGACACATGCTACTCTTGTGTAATTAGGAAGAAATTGTGGAATTTAATTTGACTATGAACTTTCAAATGTCCACACTGTTGTCCCTCAGAATAAAACCTTCCACAGCCTGAAGGAGTTCTGCTCTACCACATCCCTTCTTGAAGTTCTCCATGCCATCCTCGGTTTCTGAGATGGACAGAGCAGAAGCACACGCAGCGTTCAAGAGACCAGAACATCCCGAATTTATACAATAGGATAATAATATTTATCATCTTGTTCTCAATGCCTTTCCCAAAGGACCTCACTATTCTGTTCGTCTTTGACCACAGCTGAGCAGTGAGCTGACATTTTCAGTATCTCGCCAAATGGTAATAGCTAATTTAGAGAATTTGTATGTGTAGCTAGACTTTTTCCCCACCCCAGGGAAAGGTATTTTATACTCTGATCCGCCATTCTCCCTCGCTACTTTATAACTACCAATAGTACCCATTTGAATTTCCATGAGCTGAGTTCACCAAGCAGTGACAAGAAACTCTAAATTGTTACAATGAAATGTTTATTTTTTACTAAATAAAGATGAATAATAGGCAGCCTTGCTGACAGTAGCCTTGCATTTGTTTTCTGCTAGAGAAGAAGAAAAAAAGAAATGGACCTCTTGCTAGCACACTGTAAAATGTTTGCACATATACCTTAAATGCCTATATAATGTTTCTAAGCAAGTGGGAATATATACATTTGGGTTTATTGTTTTCGGAACACAAAACAAGAAATCAAAGTAAGAACTGTAAAATCTGAAGTGAATCTTGAAAAACTGTGGTTTAGGTTTAGACACATTTCACCCTGATAAGAAGCTCCCCAAGATTAAAGAATAACAGCATTGAACAAAGTAGGTCAAAAGTCTGACATTTCAAGAATCACTGGAAGTGTACACTGTTGTTTTTTCTTTACATTTAAATATTCTTTCCCCAGTCTTTTAAAGTGTGTTTAAATTGAGTAGGCATGTCAAATTAATAAAGAATATTAAAATCATCAAAACCAGCTACTAGATTATAAATGTGAAGAGTCACCGTATAAAGGGTGGGTTTTTACATTGAATTTTCATGTCCTATATACTAGTGAAATATTAGCAATATTGACATACACAGGAATTTCAAAACAGATCCTTTGCAGAGGCTGATAAGAAAATGGCAATCTACCTGCTATACTCCTAATATCAAGTTGATACTTTGATGCAGTTTTGTGGCCTTGCTTTTGAAAGCCAGGTTATTCATGTCATTAGCAACGTGTATCTTTAATTCTAAAACTTGCCAGCAAACTTTGAGCCCAATTGCAGAGAATGGAATATATTCAATTTAGATGGGATCTATACAAGAAATTCATTACAAGAGTTTGTAGATCTGCAGACTGCATATTTAGAGACGCAAACAAAAGATTCCACAAGGAAGAAACCACATTTCATTGCCAAAAGAGCTCTTGTGTTATTCTTTATGCTGGCAAATTCGCACCATCAAAAGAATGAACCCTTTTACAAGCAGAGTTTCTCACTGAGCAAAGAGCTGGCACATCCACACCACACTCAGCCTTCAGGAGCGAGGCTCAACCCCATGAAGACCAGATGATCTTTCAGAACTAAAACCTAGTAAGGACTGCACATTGACTGCCTTGCAGACTCTGAACAATTTCTAAATTTAATGGGAATAGAGTGCATAGGAGCTTCGTTTCTGATCCCACAGCTCAGAATTGAGAGATTCATTCTAATCTCTCAGATTTTTGCACGGGGTGAAGGAAGTATACAGCATATTGCCAATGAAACACAGCCCAATGTAAATCCATTTTTAAGACTAAGGGATATCAATTATTAAGACAAAGCCTCAGAGGAACCAGAAATGGTTCACAAAATCAACAGAAATATAATATTGTACACATGGGGAATGTGGTGTTGCAAGAATCAAAACATCTTAAAAGTGTCTCCTGACTGGATTTATAAACCAGAATAAGCAGTTTATGCACTGTATTTCTAGAGGTATGCAGTAACCTGGTCTGCATGCCAGTCTCTTATTCACTTATTTATTGACTGAAGGAGTCCAGAAGAGATTCCAGATTTCATAAATGATACAGTAGGGCCTTGAGGCACAATAGTGAGTCACAGCACAGGTCCACATGCTGGGATCTCCTTCTGTTCTGAGCTCTCTCACACACAGTCCTTCACACATGCCACCAGGCCTGAATTATAGCACATACCAATCTTTTTTAATTGGAACATGCTAAGCAATATGGTCATCTTGATTGTTACTACAGGACATTTAACTTCTAATAAAATCCCTAACTTTTCCACCAACCAGTTAATCATCAAGACACTGGACTTTTACGAGGCACCTTGATTGTGTACACTGATTTGTACATTTGTAAACCATTAGTTATTCCATATTTCTCCAAGTAGCTATTGCTTTTCTTGACACAGTTACAAAGCAGATAATTTCAGACAGAGAGCAAAGCCTTGAACTACATGTGAGGTATCTCACTGAAAGAAAGCAGTTATGCAATTCCGGCCAGACTGCAGCAGTGGCATTAATATTGATACACAAAAGAACAATACCACCACTTCTGTCAAGTTCTGAGCTTCTATAAATCATAGGACATTCACTCAGGAAGATAAAGAAACCACATATAAGGACACAACCTGAAATAACTGAGGCCTCATCCAGCAATTGCCACTGCCTAATTTACAGGTTTCACGAGAGATACTTGTTACCATTAAATCTTCAGATAGAGTTTTATTTTGCTTCTTTGTTGTAAAAAACTGAATATGGTCCAAGCACCTGCAGTGGGTCAGAAAAGAAACCCTAAAGCAATATGTACCAGTTTATTTATATAGCAATATAACAGGACAGGTTGCTTTTTATCCATAAAACTGAGAAAGCTGCATACTTCTATCAAGTTGATATCAGAAGCTCATCTTTCAGGCGTTTTCAGATCAACAATATCTGCAAGTTTTATTTTGCAGAAGTCTCAAAATCACCAACACAAAAAGTACAAAATAGACCTTCGGATGCAATTTTTAGCCAACATTTCATCACAGCTTCATGAACTTATAAAAGTTTTAAAGACTTTCGGTTTCCAGCCCTCCAGGATGCTTTAACTTCCACACAAAACCTAATTGCATAAAGCAATACATACCCCATTTCAAACTAGCACAAAAGTCTATTAGTGCTATTGCAATGCAGTAAGGTGGAATTGTTTCTAAATGAATTCGCATGTGTGACAGATGTGTCAATCTGCTGGGATAAGAACACATCAAATCACGGTTAAGGTTTTGTAGCAGAGTTCGAGTATAATGAGGACAGTGCACGTATTAACTCTCTGCACCTATCAGAGATGCAATGAAGAGGCTTTAAGAGTGCTGGAGTGTGTATGACAGGTGATATGAAAGTCACAAAGACTTAGTGTACTTCTCACAATTTTCTGTTTGCAAAGTTAGACATAATTGAGACATTAGGTTTTCCTTTATGTTTTATGCACAACTTTTTAATTAAGATAATGCTGCTAAAAAGGATAGACTCCAGTACATTTTAAGCTCCTCTCATAGTAGAGATAGAATCTTGCTTCTTACTGAAAGTAAACAGAATATTTTGAAATCATAGAACTGCTTAGGCTGGAAAAGACCTCTAAGATCACTGAGTCCAACCACTAACCCAGCACGGCCCAACCCACCACTAAACCATGTCCCAAAGTGCCATCATATCTATCACACTTTTAAATAGCTCCACAATGGTGACTCAGCTGCTTCCCTGGGTAAACATACATCATATTGCAGGAAAAGACATGAATCCGACAAAAACACCTCCCTGGTGGCACCTGGCCCAAGAAAGCCAGTGAGTGCTGACTGACATTCTTCAAAATGGATGTCTAAAAACTGACTTTCAGGTATTTAGGCATCTAAATTAGTAAACGTTTTATTCTCTCAGGGTGCTGAAAACCTAACTTCCCCCAAGGAGTTTAACTAGGACAAATGGGTTCTCAGGACTTGAAAAAGAAAAATTTAACAGAGAAAAAAAGAATAAAAAGTACATCTAGTTCTTTATGTTTTCAGTTTACTGCTTTAGCCTGACAAGAATACTATAGGACTTTTACATGGAAGGAAGTGATCAAATTGCTTTACCTGTCAAAGCATGCAAATGCAGCACTATATATATACTCTCAATACATAGAATCAATTTTTATTTCAAAGTAGAAATGGAAACTAGTGCATCATCATTTCCTAGGGCATCTATATTTTTCCCTGGAGATACTGTACCATAATAGTGATCACAATAGATAGTACTTTTCTTATGAGACCTGACAAGATCACAACCTGAGTTCCTTTGGCTGCAACTATAACTTCCTATATGGGGAAAACAGTGCACAGTATGAAGATCCCACTGCTGAGACAAAAGATGGATGAAACCAAATTTATATGCTGTACATTGCTCAGGCTTTCACAGCTAAAAGGGGATTTAAGTATAGGATTTTCCAAGAAAATTGATGATGATGCAAGAAAGGAGTCCTTTCTCCAAAAACCTTAGGACATAACTTTGAGGGGAGAGAGGCAGTAAGATGAAGTCCCCCAAATCACCAAACCCCACGTAAAGCACAGCAAAAATACAATGGATGTGCAGAGCAGAAGCCCCCAGGGCAGGAAGTCACATTCATTTTTGGGCTCCCTTTTCTGCGTTACCCAGTGCCTGACTCACAGAGTGCTCCCCAAAATCTCCTTGCTGTAGGCCCCAGGATACTGCATGCAGCCTTTGGCAAAGCAGGAGATAAACAGGGAAGAAACCACAGCACGAGGTGTGAGAAAGGTCTGCAAAGATCAATTTACAGATGAAGGGACAATGAGATTCTGTGCCTGAGTATCTAATACTGACAAGACAAATCCACATATATACACCCAGAGAGACTGACAAAGTGGACCTAAATGACCACAAATCATGAAGGAAGCACTAAACTTCAGGAGGAGGATTAGAATGTTTCCCCAGAAAGAGGGAGACAGAAGTCAAATGAGAGAGAAATGAGAACCAAGCAATGGTGAACTAAGAAAGAACAAATTTCACGCTAACAAGAAATAACCTCCACAAAACAAGTGTGGCTATGCATATCACATGCTAAAGTACTGCTTAAAATTTAATTCCGGGGAAGAAAAGCAGGATTATAAAGAGTATTCCAGTTAAGAAAAGGGAGCAATGATGTTGTTAGCTAAACTGAGCACAGATCATCCTGCAGAACATCACTCAGAGAAGCAAGCACAATCCAGGGGTAAGAACATCTGGTACAATCTGAATTCCACCCCTCTCATTAACTGACTATATGACTTGGTGACTAAGACACTTTTGCAATCTCTTTTGTAAAGAAATGGTCAGAAAAAGTGCTATGAAAGTCAAAAACTCACCTAACATAATGAAATTTTTAACCGACAGACAGGAATAGGAAAGAGACTAAATTTGGACTATTTGAATCATTTGACACAAAAGACTGGAATCTAAGGAAAACCTGACATTTATCACTATGGGGTGACAGGCAAACATTATGATGTGCTGGAACACCACTGACATTTCAGGGATAATTGGTACGCACAAGTGCTATAAAATCATCAAGACACAATTTGAAAAGGGTTGCTCATAAACACAAACAAGGAACAGCTGAAACAAACCTGATAAAAGCCCATTGGGAAAGTGATAGATGTAAATTTACCATCACAGGTTAAGCATCAGACAGACAATCCCCATAAAATTATTTGGAGGAAGCGTTTGGGAGGTACATGCTGAGCCATCAGTTTCACAGAATTCCAAGAAATAAAAAGATCAAATTAAATACAGAGTCACTGAATATTCTGAGTGGGAAGGGACCAGCAAGGATAATCGAAGTCCCAATTCCTGCTCCTGCACAGGACTATCTCCAGGAGTCACACCATGTGCCTGAAAGCATTGCCCAAAATCTTCTTGAACTCAGACAGGTTTGGTGCTGCAACCAGTCCCTCAGGGAGCCTGTTCCAGCGCTTGACCACTGTCTGGGTGAAGAAACTTTTTTAACATCTAACCTAAACCTCCCCTGGCACAGCCTCATGCCACTCCCTCGGGTCCACTCACTAGTCACCAGAGAATAAAAAAAACATGCGCTTTACAAATTAAATAATATTCCTGCTCCAGATACGATCTCTAATCCCTGCAAAGGCATTCAGTGCCTTCACTGACTGTTTCCTAGAACACCCCTACACAGAGAAGAAAAGACAAGGTTCCTGGTTCTCCTGCCCAATCCTGTCCCACAGGCAGGTGAAGGAAGGGAAGTGATACAAGCAAGGCTTGCACATAGTTTTGATAAACACTGTAATTTCAGTCTTTCTAACACGTTCCATTTAAGGGGCTCAAACCCAATTACAGTCATTAACAATCGGTGTCTCATGTGTCACTTCTTTGACATATGACAAATCTCTGTGAACAACAGCAAACACGGTTACAGTAAAAGGGGAATATGCCTTTGCAGCAGATCCCTGAGCTATGCCTCACAAGTGCTGAAATCAGCACTAAATTAGCATTAGAGTAATTAAGTAACTTCTTCCCATAGAAGACTATGAAGCTTTTGATTTTAACTATTCCTCAGAAAACCTGAACACAGACAAGGCCTGGAGCACCACGGTGACAAATTCCCCGGAGGAAATCTCCTGCCACAAGCTCCCATGCATACAGATGGGATGGATGTCAGCTAGGAGCCCTCCATCTAATCTCCATCTTACAGCAACAGAACCAGGATCCTTATGCATAACAGTCACAAGCACTCCAATGCCTCAGAAAGAGATCATTCAATTAATACGTCAAAAGTTAATAGTAATTTGAATAGTTAAATATTAATAGTTTAATTTGGAGGGGGAAAAAAGGTCTCTTTTGATGCTAATTTGACCCTGCATCCTAGGTGACAGCATGAGGAAAATGCCAGGTGAATAAAATTAGCCTAACAAAACAATTGTCTGGAACCACAAATTGAATTTCAATGGGATACCGCTTGCTGCTATGCTATAACCCAAGGAAGTCATCTTGTGGGGCACACCTCACTGGGTTCACATGCAGCTTGGAAAATTAAGAGGATAAACATACATTTCAAATATTTAACAAGAGGCAAGATAAGGTCATCCAGGAATAATCTTATAGCTGAAAAATTACAGATATACAGTATTTTTTTTTTTTAACTCTCCTGTAATGAGAGTAAAATAATCTTTTTCAGCCAGAGCTTTTCTAATTGATACGTTTGGTATCCTAAGAAGTATTCACAGTGGGAAAGATGAATGATGTGTCACCAAGTCTTGGTACCAGTGACCACACCAACACTAGCAAAACCCCTGCATTTCCAAAGAGTTATGGGAAGCAGCAATGCAAAACAGAAGAAACCACCAGCACAGTCAACCCTATGAAAGACCTGAATGAAAATTCATAATTCCTATTCCTAGTCATAATTACATGTAAGAATTCCAACAAGGACTGTGCCTAGGCTGGGCCTTCAGAAACAGGCACAGCTCAGCAGATCCCTTGCTGGGGGAGTGACAGTGAGGGAACACTGGAAGAAAAGAAGCGTTAGGAACTCCCTCCTTTCTTTTTCACCAAAAACTGTGAATAAATAACTATGGCATAATAAAGGGAAAATGTGCTTAAAAATGGGGTATGTTTATCATGGACAGATGACGGCCCCAGATAAGCCTGGAGTGAAGAGTCAGCAGCACATGGCATCGTCTAAACCTCAGTGTTCCTCTGAGACTTCACCAGCCCCCACGGGCAAGTGGCACATTTGGACTGGGCAAACCAAGGGTTAGCTCCATCTTTTGTTTCTAACATAAAGAACAATGACAATTTTAGCTCATGACCCTATTTTTCATTCTTTTTTTTGAACCATTCATGGGGAAGATTCATATTTTAGGTTTATTATCTTTGAAATATTTACTTGGCATTATTATAACATGTGGCATTGTGTTGTAAGGTTTTCAAAATGCTTTCAAAAAGAAAGACTTTATTCTGTGATGCTCACTGGGTACCATTTCTTGTTTGAGAGGGCACAATGTAGGTTGAAGAATAATTATAAGAATAACAATATAATAATAATAACAACAACAACAACCATAATAACACTACTAATACTAATGGTAACAACAAAAGATGGTCATTAAGTGCAGCATTATTACCACCTCAAATCTTGAACAGGCCTTTCTCATTTCCCATGTAGCCTGGAAGGGGTCACTACATCTTAGATCAATGCTGGTATGATAACCATTGGGCCAGCCACAGAAATATAACAGGATTAAAAGATGATTTAACAAAAACAAAACAAACAAAAAAAAGAAAATAAAACCCCACTAATGAGTAACTAATATAACTAAGTTCTAAAAAAAAAAAAAAAAAGTTAGTAATAGGGCTCAGAAAGAATAAACTGAAATGGAAACTGAGATTCACTATAACATAATATTTAACAGTATTTTCTGTAAAGCCAAACCTAAGTGTATACATATCATATGATAAATGGGAAAGAAAAAAAAAAAGAAGGAAAGTAGGAATGTGTCTCTCCGAGAAAAACTGTAATTCTTACAAAGTTTTTCATATTCTTTCCAGCTATTATAAAACATGAGATAGCTGTTAAAAAGCAGAGGAGAATCAGGAGCTTCACTGTTTGCACCAATTCACAAATGTCAAGACACTACAGAAAGAATGGAGAGGTCATTATACAATGCCTGAAATTGATATTTCACTAAGTCTAAAATTTCCTGCCCTCCCACTGCAGTTACACACAGTGTAAGGATTATCATTTGAACACTTACAGACACAAAATGAAATTTAAAAAAAAAGGGAGAGAAGTTCACAGATACTCACAGGAGCAAAAATCCCCTGCAAAAGCATTTTGTGTGCAATCTGTGCTTTACTGTAAAACTAAGGTAACTGATTCCCAAAAACACTAAGGTCCTCAACACGCTCTTGAGGTATCCTGAAGGATTCAAAGGGAAATATCTTAAGACATCAGTTAAATACCCTTTGTCCCTTATTCGCCTTTAACTGAGAGTAGATTCAGGTTAGTTATTCAGAACATTGGCACAGGTTGCCCAGAGAAGCTGCGGATGTCTGTGCTGGTTTAAAAGTAAACCGGCAGGAGAAATGGACCCACCACCAGAGAGTTTATAAGTCAGAGTTACAATTTAATGAAAAATATTACAATAAATATACTGACACAAAGAGAAAACTGCTT
>JAWWEW010000165.1:3492946-3535176 GCA_035583185.1 Anabacerthia variegaticeps | reverse complement strand
GCACCCAGTCCCTCCCCCAGGGCGGGGACTCACACAATGGGTGATTAACTCTGTGAGTCATGGGGTATTGTTGAACCACTGATGGCCCATTGGCAGCCACGCCCCCTCAGGCTGGGTGTGAAGGTGCTAACGACTCCCTATGCAGCTGCTGCAAATGGTCCATTGTTCTTGGGAAATGAATAGAGGGGGTAGAATACATAGCTTTGATCACCTCCCCCACAGTGATAACTGCTCCCACCTGCTGAACTAGGACAATGTCCCATCCCTGAAAGTGTCCAAGGCCAAGTTGGATGGGGGTTTGAGAAACCTGGTGTAGTGGAAGGAGTCCCTGCCCATGGCAGTGAGGTTGGAACTAGATGATATTTAAGGCCCCTTGCAAACCACATTGTTCTAAGAGTCCATGTTGCATCTAACAGATTGGTTTAAAACACATCAAGTTCACCTAACCTAATTAGATTAGATCTCTCACAATAAGGTGACCACCTTTCCAGACACAATTTTGCTTCTGTCATCTCTAAAGTAATCACATTTTTATATTAGGCCTTAAAACATAAGGACATTGAAAGCAATGCATTGTGGCCAATTGAAATTACACCAACAAATAGTATTTGAGGGATTTAAACAGATAGCATCAATTATCCTCCTCTTTGTAGAACATGAAAGTGATAAAAATGATTATTTTTCTGAGATCACTATAACATTCATGTATCTACTTAACTTTCTTCCTTGGAAGGTCCCATTTGTTTTCTTTAGAACTCAATAAAAAGATTCTAAAGATTATGATTACTCAGTACTTATGAGAAAATTAATAGCAGGTATGACAAAGGTATGCAAAATGAGAAACAGAACGTAGAATACTGTCTTACCCAGTATTAATAAAAAGGCTCTCTTGCTTGGTGCAATTAAAGTGAAAGAAAATTAGCGTGCACAGATGTAAACAGTCATTTTACAGAACAGGTCTAAATGATAAAATACTTTAGACAGTATTGAGTTTAAGTTCAATAATATTCAAAATAGTAGCTCCTTAATGAACATGAATAGTTTTGCTAGCTAGAATTTAATTATGAAATTATTGATCCTTATGGTTCAAGGCACAAAATTATCATTAGACAGAACCAAGGAAAGGGATTCCTTCTATGATAAATTATAGTTGTAGGGAGGCCCATGCTTTCTCTGAAACAACCAACTTTGCTGACACAGAACAAGTGCTAGGTCGACTGCAGGTCAAGATGACAGGTTCTAATAAAAATTGGTTTTATCTGGGGAGCAAAAAAAAAAAAATCATAGACTTCAGCCTGCTATCTGAAGGGATCTCAGGTAGGAGGGTATCCAGGACTGCTGTCTACAACAATGGGGCTTCCAGCTTACACCACTTTAATTATTTGTTCTTCATGAGTTCAGCTATGAGAAGACGATGTCTGCACCCAGTTTGGCTGTGGGAAGGAGGAAGGATGGGAAGGTGGCCTTCTTGCCTTCATCTAAGGCAGTAGCTGGTGACTCGAATTCACTCAGGAAGGTGTCACACAAGAGGAGACTCAATGTGCACTCCATACTCTTGTTCCTGCTGATTCTTAGCTACCATAAAAAGGGCAGGCAGGGTGGATACCCATGAATCATGCAAATACAGACATCATTGGAGGCAAAAGGGTGGATACACTTCAGTGACTGGATTTGCATTTCTCTTTATCAAGAGGCATTGAGTAACAGACTGCTCAGAGGGCTGCAGCATGTCTCCTGTAGACACAGGCTGGGAGAGTTCAGCCTGAAGAAGAGAAGGCTTTGGGGAGAACTTAGAGCTCCTTCCAGTACCTAGACGGGCTACAAAGGAGTTGGTGCAGGACTTTTTGACATGGGCATGTGGTGACAGAACAAGGGGGAATTACTTCAAACTGGCAAAGGGAAGGTTCAGATTACATATTAAGAAGAAATTCTTTCCTGTGATGGTGGTGAGGCCGTGGCACAGACTGCCCAATGAAGCTGTGGATGCCCCATCCCTGAAAGTGTCCCCATCAGTGGTTCAATTCTAACAGCAGCAACAAGAAAAAATGCAAAGGAACCCACATTATCAGAAGCCATACACATCTTACTTGAGCTTGCAGCAGTCAGAGACCCCAGAACTGGGAAGAGAAGAGACACTTTGACTGGGTTTTGACCTTTCACTGAGGAGTGGAATAAATCTAGTTTCCTAAATGTGGAGTGAATCAATCAAAAGATTTCAGTAAGTGATTTAACATGTCAAGTAGAGAAATAGGGAACTGAATGTGGTTTCACATTTAACTACCCTTGTTCCTAGAGAAAAAAGATGGATCTCCATGTCTGATGCTGCACCCCAAGCTGGATGGGGCGATGGCACAGAGGCAGACATTGCATCTATTGACACCCACAGCACAGTGCCACATTCCTCAAAAGGCACACACCAGACCAGTTCAGATCATAGATGTCATTTTCTCTGCAATTTCATCACGATCTCAGAAATGTGAAGCTCCTGGCACTGTTGCCGGAGTTCTGACACAACCCGTGTGCCAGCCAAGCATCCTGGAGCAGGCAGAGCACCCTGCTGCTCCCATGGGGACTCCACGGGGTGCTAGTCAGCACACAGCTCCCTGCTCCACAGAAAGGCTGCAAGATGTCTCCACTGCAGCGCTCTGCATGTGCACGTTCTTCTTCCCAAAGGTGAAAGAGCACTGATGATGTACAGGGCAAGAAGGGAAGAGATCTACACAGAAGGATGAACACTAGAGCAGGACTATATGGATTCTATCTTCTTGCTCTTCCCTATTCTATTACAAAATGCATCCAGCCAGGAAAGATACTGTTTACCTTTTCTATTAAAAATCACTTATAATTGATGATTTTGCATAATGCATCATAGGGTTTGTGGGCCTCTTAAAAGCATGCAGAGTGAAGCAAAAGGGCAGAGCATTTATGTAGCTTTGTACTGAGCAGACAGTAATGACACTCAAAGAGGTAAGTTTTTATGTTGTGGTAGAATGTGACTACACCTGCAATGTTTTTACTGTACTGCAAAGCCACATTTGTGGCCTAATTATAACAAAGGACACAGTTCAGAACTGGAGAGATACCAAGGAATCGATCTGAAAGCAAGTCTCCAAAGATCAGATGGTTCCTTTGCCCCTTTGTGGAGCACGTGTGCCTAAATATGCGCATTCTTAATTTGCTGTTTGAAGAAGAATTTGCTATGTCGGATGTTCTACAGAACACCACTTTCAACATTTGTACTATTTTGAAAGCAAAAAGCCAACAACAAACAAGCAAGCCAAAAACTAGCAAAAAGGACAAATGCTGGTAGATAGTTCAGCACTATGAAAGATTATATACATTAAATTGTGTGAAATAGAAGGCTCCATTATGAGAAGCACAAAGCAGGCTAAACCGAATCCCGAGGATCCTGAAAGCATGGAAACTTTTCTTCTTCATAAATAAACAGGAAAAATATATTTTTCCCTTACAGGCCATTAAGCTCCCTCTCTGCAGACATCCTTATCCTTCACTTGGCAGCCCTTCTGCTATCATCTGGCATACCAGGAAAGCCTTCCCCAAAACACCTGATTATCTCAGTCTAGCAGCATGAACTATATTTTCTAAAAATGAACTTCATTTGTAAACACTGAAAAGAAGAAAAAAAAATCTAAGCACATAGAAATCGCAATAGACTATTCTAATGGGAACACAATTAGCAAGACTGTGTCATTCATCTGCCCAGCTCTGTCCCACTTCTCTGACAATGAAGAATAAGAGCTATTTCTGTGAGAGTCATAAAAATCCCCAGTTTGAGCTATTATTACATGCAATCATGTAGCTAAATAGGAAGTTTCATACTGGGAGGCAAAAAGCCTACAGTAGAAAGCATGAAAATATTAACTACAAAGTGATAGATCAAAGCACCTCCCTTTCTCCCCATCCCTGTGCTATTCCCAAAGGCTATATTTCTTAAGGACCAAGCAAGTCTGCTTGCCAGTGTCAGCTCCTCTACACTCCTTAAAATTATTTCACAAACATTTCACAAAGGCAACACTATACCAGATTTATAGTTATTCACTTATGTTTATAAGTCCAGAACTAAATTCAGGAATTTAGGATTATCTAGGTTATCAGACACACTAGCATTCACCTGCAATATTGCCCATAATACATCTCAATGTTCTTGCTCATAGACAGAACATAAAGGTCCTCCAAAACCAGAATGAGACTGTCCAAAAGAACAAATCACATTGCACCCCTTCAGAGACAGACATTCTGCCCCAGCCCCCACGCCTTAACGCTCGCATTTCTGCTGAAAAAAGCATTTTTTAAGTTATCAGGGAAGATGCAGAGCCAGTAAAGCAAGAGTTGGACAATCCACAATGCATGTCTAAACAGGGCTCACACCAAACCCCAGCCACTTCAAACAAATAGCAGATGCCCATCATTGGATCAGGGTCCTAAGGGCTTTTCAGTTCCTCAGATTGCTCAGAAGGTGATTCTCTGATCACCTGTGTACAGTAATAGGCACTCAAGAATCAATAGTTGTTAATAAAATATTAGTTTTCTCCCAATCAATATGCACACAACTATGAAATATTCAGCACAAGTATAAAAATGAGATCATAACAAAATGAGAAGTGTTAATATATTCCTTCTGTGTATAAAATGCACATTCAGATTGAAAAAAAAGGGAAAAAAAACCCAAGACCTGTTAAAACCTTTGTCATACATATTTCTCACTGCCAGAAAAGCCCATCAGACATAAGCACCACGAACTTTATGGAAAATTTTCTGTTCAGCTTTACCGATTTCCTTTGTTTCTGAAGTAAAAGCCTTACTCTGAAAATCACAAATCCACGCAGCAAATACAAAGATACAAGAGCAGAGCAGCAAAATGCTGCACATTTCACAGATGTGTCAATTCTGACTTGGCAGATTGTTTTCATCCACCATGACACAGCACTTTTCAGGAATTATATACTTGTCAAATCAAAACAAATATATTGCAAGTTCTTGGTTGTTCCAGAGGTCCAGTGATTGCATCCCTGATCACCTCCACCATTCCTTAAATTCAAGTGGTAGGAATTTAGCAATCCCATGTTCCAATATGAATAGGCTTCTCCTCCTCTGCACGGGATTTCTTTGGAAGAAATGCACATGTGTTTGCCACACTCTGCACACTCTTTAGTTGTGCAAGACTCCAGATACACACAGGCACATTGGAGGAGCATTTGAGCCTTTTTCCTAACATTTTCCAGCAGTAACATTCTCATTATTACTCAAATCAGACAAGCCACAGAATCTATTCAAGCACCAAAAGCAAACTCTAGAGAAAGTGTATGTGGTCATTAGTCATCCCTCTGACATCTCTTTGTCTAGCTGAACAATGTGTTTGGAGAGAAAAAGAGGACACAGCAGGGCAAATAGAAAACCTCTATCCAGCGTGGTCAGCATTGGGCCTGGCTAACCAGCTTTTAGAAACAGACATTAACACAACCTGGGACTCTGAGAATCAATACAGGAGGTTTAGGCCACATCTATCTGTCTGGCTTGCCAACCTCACACGCATTGCACCTCCTCTTACCTGGGACCATTCTTTAGAGCATCCTCCTTGACACACAACAACAATCCTGCACCTCAACTAAGAAACACTTCTGTAAGACACCAAAAGTCTGGGAGTAAAGTCCCCGAATTTTCTGAGGAGGAAAGAGTGAAGTTATGAAGAAAGCCCACTTAATCAGCCATAAAACTAAAAATAGGCATATGGGTTTTATAGGAGAATAAAGCATATTCATGAAAAGATATTTCAAATATTAAAAGGGACTGCAAATGGAAATGTCAAAGCATTCTCCATGTTCACTGAGAATGTGACAAGAGGTGACAAGCTTAAATTGTGGCAAGGGAGACTTAAGGGAGCCATTAAGCAAACCTTTCTAAATGGCTGAGTAACAGAGGACACACACACAAAAAGGGGATTAAGGCATTTCCCTCACTGAAGTTGTTTGGGAGTTTTTTAAGAACAGATAAGACAAAGGATGTTTCAGGGGCCACAGATCCTGCCTTGAGGAGGAATGGTGAGCCTGATGCTCTTCCCTGTGTTTCACTTACTGCCCTGATTTAGTAGGAGACGTCAGTTCAGTGTCTGAAGAACAAAGAGTTTGTTACAAATGGCTACTAGAAACAGAATACAGATTGGGAAATTTTTTGCTTGTTTGGACAAAGAAGATGACAAATCCTAGCTGTTGGAGCTCCAAAAAGATCAGAACTCGACTGAGTAAACTCTTCCCCAAAAGGAAATTACACTCCTTAAGGCTTTCACACTTACTGTGGAAGCAGATGACTAAAATATGAGAGCTTTTTGCTCCCAGCCACTGACATTGATCCTGCAGCTGCTGCATGTTTTTGAGATAGCACGTTCCCACCAAGAAACGAGTGTGGTGGCTTTCTCTGTCCATCCCTCACCTCACAGTTTGTAGCATTTGCTGCATTTAGGAATCAAGAATTCTTGGGCCACAAAAATTTAGTCTATTGTATCAAGGAGAAATCCTGCAATAAGAGAGCTCAGGGCAAATGCTCAGCAGGTGCTTGTCCTTGATGGTTCTTTAGACAGACAGCTTCATTCATGGGTCTTGAAGGAGTAATAAATCAATAAGTTAGTTTTTAAGCCTAAGGTTAATGCTTATGTTTATGCATAAGCATGACCATGCATAGGAAAAAGAATTTAAAATAGTAAATTCCTGTGATAGCATATACACCACTACAAAAGGCTGCAGCTAAGAAATCATGCAAAAATGCTAATTATGCCTAAGTCAAGAAATACAACCATCAGCATGATTTGTGGTCAGCTGTTTAATTAATTTTAGTATTAATAAAGTTACAGAAAATCAATGTGTCAAAAGGACTTGAAAGGATTACCAACTGCTCTGGACAAATTAGCAACACTTCTGTGCCTGGAGCACAGGAAAGCACAAAGATGTTTAATTAAACTATTTACCAGTGAAGAATTTAAATCACCATAAATATTACATTTTTAGTACATTTTTTTCTCCTCTGATTGAAAGCACTTAGGAGAAAATAATATGCAGTTTTCTAACGGCATTTTTTTCAAGGAAGGAGTGTAAAAAATGTTGCACTTAAACCCAGTAAACCCAGAAAATGAAGGTGAAGTCCGGAACAAAAGAATGTAACATGGCATTTAAAATTAGAGGACTAGGGAATAATTCAACTCCAAAGTAACAAAAGATGTTACAAAACTGCATGGAAAGAGGAAGGGGAAGATTTATAACATGAGGGCCACGTGGTTACTCAGGGCCCATGCACACTGTGCTTCAATGAACTGCTATTGTTTCTTGTGAAAATGTCAATATCTATAAAAATAAACCCCACTGTTCACTGAATTCTTGTTGTTACAAGCCTGTGTTTTTCCCATATCTAATTTTTCTGAGTCTTTACTAGACTCTCCAATGCTGCTGCTGTCTCAGCATGAATTTGGGCAAAATACTCCAACTCTCTGTGCCTCAGCTTCCCTTTTCCAAAAGAGCAATTACATACTTATCAGGCTTCAGGGGATGCATTGAGAAGCTACATTATCTATTTTAGTCAAGCATTCTGTGACAATACAAAAGAATCATCCTCTTCAGTATTATTAAAAACAGAGCTTCCCTATGGCAATAGTGCACTAGTTATCTCTCTGTGGGACTTAAGTCAAGTCAAAATGAATGCAATTGAAAGCTTTCTCCTGAGTTAATGAGGCTGGAGTCAAAACCTGTGTGACTGTCAGTCAACTGACGTGGAATTGTTCCGGTTTTGTTTTGCTGGATTGATTTAATACGCTTCTAGTCTTCTGTTGACTCGTCCTTCAGAGAAAGAAATGCTCTCTGATGCACCCACTGGTGCATAGATTACCTGCTGCTGAACTTGGCCAACAGCCCTCTGAGGGACTTGAAACAAATGTTTCTGCATTTCAAGGCACCCTGAACGAAAGGACATTTCCCTTCAAAGTTCTGGGAATGGAGGTGCCACTGACTGCAGTTCAAACAGCAGAGTCCTACTTAACACCAGGATCCAAGCCCTGCCCTACCTCATAGCACTTGACATAAAAGGATCTCAGGGAAGGAGAGACCAGAACAAAAATATTTTGTGCCTCCTGAGTTAACACAGGCACAAGTGTCATCTGTTCAGGTTGTCTAAAGAACAATTTCCAAGTGCATTTGGCAACTCCCAAACATTGTCCTGAAGATGTAAAGTGAAAAGACAAGCACACAGATCAAGATTTAGCTCACAGAAGGATGATGGGCTGTCTTGAGTGTGTCGTGGACAGAGCAGATTCCAAAGCAGGGAATATATATCAGTGTCAGGTAAAATCAGGGGGGTTCAGATCTGCCTGAGATCCTCAGACTCTGTCAGACCATTGTGCTGAACATCTGATACCTAATCTGGACATGCTGACATAACTATGACCCAATCCAATTAATATTTTTGCAATTTCTCTTGAAAAGTTTGTCAGTTTTGCTGATGACAGCAAGCATGACAGAGGTGGGATGAGGTGGGCACCTGAGAACATCAAGTTCAACAAGGCCAAGTGCAAGGTCCTGCACCTGGGTCGGGCCAATCCCAAGAACAAATACATTCACTCTGGGAAAAGAAGGGATGGAGGGGAGCCTTCAGTAGGAGGACTTGGGTGTGTTGGTAGAGAAGCTCAACACAACCCAGCAACATTTAGGGTTAGGGTTTCTAGGTGGAAGCCTAGAAAGCCAGCCACATCCTGAGCTGCATCTAAAGCAGGGTGACCAGCAGGCTGAGGAAGGGGATTCTGTACCTCTGCTGTGCCCTCCTGAGAGCCCACACAGAGTGCTGCATCCAGTTCTGGGGCCCCCAGCATAAGAAGCACATGGACCTGTTGGATAGTTCAGAGGAGGCCACAAGGATGCTCAGAGGGCTGCAGCACCTCTCCTATGAAGACAGGCTGAGATAGTTGGGATTATTCAGCCTGGAGAAGAGAAGGCTCCAAGGAAACCTTCCAGCAACATTTTGGTACCTAAAGGGGGCCTCTAGGAAAGCTGGAGAGGGACTTTTTACTAGGGCATATAGTGACAGAACAAGGGGCAATGGCTTAAAACCTAAAAGAGGGTAGGTTTAGAGTAGAAATTAGGAAGAAATTCTTCCTGGTGAGGGTGGTGAGACCCTGGCACAAGTTGCCCAGTGCAGGTGTGATGCCCCATCCCTGGAAGTGCTCAAGGCCAGGTTTGATTGGGCTTTGAGCAACCAGGGATAGTGAAACACATCACCACTACCCATTGCAAGAGGGATGGAACTAGATGATCTTTAAGGTCCTTAAGAACCCAAACCATTCTATAATTCTATTAAAAATTACATAGTGCCAGCCAAGACACTAATGATACAGTTTAAAGCAGCAAGATCTAAAGAGACCTCTTCTCCAAAACATACCTGAAAACCATTCTATGACAGACCCACCTTCACTGCTTGCTGACCCAGTCTATCAGTCCACCAGCTTCAGGCCATCACAAGAACAGCAGTAACATTCGTTTACTGACCTCTGGGAACACCCAAGACCCTGCACAGTACTTTAAAAGTGCAAGTGTCACACCAAAAATAATGATATGGCCTTCTTGAATGCTAATTGAGTTAAAAAAAAAAAAAATAGCAGAGAAGAGGGTCAGTACACTAGATTTCAGAGAGCACTGTCTCTCAAAGAATGACTGTATCATCAATTGGCTGCCTAAGAGCTTCTATTCAGGTCTTTTACAAACATATAGAGCAATTCTGGATGTGAGGCCAGTAACCTGCCCTTTGAGATTGCCACTTCTCTGCTGTGAAACTTGCTGCATTATTAGTATTATTACGGGGTCAACTACACCACCTTGAACATGACAGTAAACTCCAGCAACAAAAATACAAAGGCATCAATTTTAGTGATAGCAAACAATTTGAACATTTGTTCTAACCATAGCAGGGAATTTCTGCAGTTGAGTTGCCTTTCAAGATGAGGAAGAGAGGGAGGGAGGGGAAGAAGAGAAGAGCAGGAGAAGGGGTTTCTGATTTTTTTTTCCCTTGAAAAGGAGATTTCTCAGAACTCTATGTTTTTCTATGCTTTAGGCACAACTTTTCTAATAACATGCTGCAGAAGGGCTTGTTCTGAAAAGTGCATTACACTCAAAATTGAATGTTGCTCCAGAAACCACACAGGATAGAAGGGAAGGGGCTTACAGGATAACCAGGCAAAATCATTAGATTTTCTTACTTCCTCTTCTCTACTTATACTGTAAATCAAATTACCATATAAACTCAAGACTAACATTTATATTCTAAGACTTCTAAATAATATAACATGTAACATCAATTTTTCAACAGAATTAAAATACTGAACTACGTGTTTTGAAAAGACTTCCTGTTTCTCTGGTAGATAAGGGCTTGCTTTACACAAGTAACATACAAACATTTTAGTGATTCATTGCTTTGAGAAGCCAAAGGTTAAAGAAATTCTGTGAACATCATCACACCAAATGAGGACCGAGAAAGGGTTAAAAGCACAGTCCAGTAATCAAACACACAGAACTGCACAACTCCACAGTAAAATATGGAGGTGGATTACTGACACAGGGGGAAATATCTGCCAGCACACCTTGGTGCATAAAGAAGAGGGTGTTTGCATGTAGGTCTCACCACCTTTGGGCAGAATGAGGTACTGCCATATATTGGGTGACCAGATAACTTCCTCTACTTCTTCAAAAGGTGGCCCTAGGACAAAATAGACTGAGACATCCTCAGGTCCAAAGGAGGCTTCTTCAGTTTGATGAGTTATACATGGAAATAGAGGAAGAAAAAATCTCTTGGCACTCTCATTTGTAAAGGTCTTTACGTTTTAATACATAATCAGTGAATATTTATAGGAAACAAAAGCCAAAACAAAGCAAGGAAACAAACAAGAAGTCAAACAAAATGAAACACAGCGTTCAAACACAGTAGCAACTACTCAAAATAAAGCAACTTATTCTCTGACTGCAGGATTTGGGGAAGTTTTCCGTTTCCATGCAGCCTCAAGGAAAATGTTGCAAAATCACTGATATTTTTTCAAATAGTTATCACAGGTGTTAAAGATCAGGAATATTTTCATGATCATTCTGATTGCCTTCACAGAAAATGTCAGTATTATGCAAAAAGAGACAAAACCTACCCACATTGTTTCCCCTTCATATCGGCATGGTATATATAATGATTAGAGATAACTCATAGCTTATTAAGATGAAAAAGCATATGCATACTTCACTGAATGGCAGTGGAACACAGAAACTATATATTCTAGTTTCAAACTACTGAAACTCCTATTCATGAATTCTGAAAATCATATCAGAGAGCAGATGCAGCCCATCAAAGATAAAATTATAATATTTTATTATGTAATTTACAATGCTTCAAAAAAAAACATAAAACAAAATAATGCTTTTCTGAAGCAAAGTCCCAAACTGCAGTGTCAGAAGAAAGCAACCCAAGAGAACTTATTTTACAACAAGCAACCAGGGTAAAAACTTGTGAGACTCAATCAAATGCCTTAAATCAGTAGATTCCAGTAAATGAGAACATCTGGAGCAGCAAATCTTGCTGCCAGTTTCGGAATGGACAAGACTGTGATTTACTTGAGAACAGATAAACAGCCTGTCAGTGCCACAGGAATAGACTGAAAAGCAGGTTCCTATTCGAGAGTAACTTTTCTTAATAAAACTGCCTTTCACTCAACAACTTAATTAACATTCAGAGCACAGAGCTCTAGGAGTAGGCAAGCAGGAAATCACTAATGTACCTTTCTTGGTGAACAGACATTGAAGTCATTACTAGGCTGAGTAACCTGTTACAAAATACCATGGGATGAACCTCAACACACCAGGTCTATGTGAGACCGAACACTCATCATTTATTAAAATAGTCACTACTTAATTCGAAGTCATATTTCAGTGTTTAATATAATCATAGACGTCATACTGTTTTAGTCACTCTGTCTCTATGACTGCATTTTCTGTGCAATCAGCTCAGCTTCCAAAACAGTAGTTTCTTACTGATAACCACAGAAGTTCCTACTTCACAGTTGGGAACAATTATTCAAAAACTGTTTTGGCAGAAAAGGTTTCAGCAATGTCAAAACAGTAAAAATTAGACTAATTTCAGAGAGATGCAGTGTTTTAAGAAAAGATATCTGAAGCAGCATATTTAAAATTCAGGAATATCCAAATGAATTTCATTTTGCTCAATTCAAATTGACAGAGTATTTCAATAGTCATTCCATTTCTTTTTATAAAGATAAGTCCCTCAATATCGAACTGAAATATTTCATTGAGCTTAAAAATTGTTTCTGATTTGCAGCTTCCACATAGAACTGCTTCCCACCTTTTAAAAGCTGCCAGAGCTGGGGGATCAGACACCAAGGCCACCAAGCACGAGCCTGCCCAGCAACACAGAGAATCTGCTCAAGAGCAGATGATGACTTTGTACCCTCCTGAATTAGACTCAGACTTCCCAAAACATGACCCTCCTGCTCTGTGGAATAACTCTGTTTTAAGGTCAACAGTGCATAAAATACATGCGATGTCGTGCATGTGCCTTAAGCACTTACATTCGAAATGTCTTAATCCTTGTCCTGGAGCCATCAGAGCCTGAAATCCCCACACAACTGTAATCAGAACACCAGCCCAGGCTTTCAGATTTGTCTCCAAGTGCATGGTTCAATAACAAGAACATGTCTCATTTATTTTGTTTGAATAAAGAGTAATAAATTTTAAAAAAATTAGTAATAGCTACAATCTATTTCACTTGTGCCTGCTAAACATCTGGAGTCAATATGAGGGGGAACTAGTTGAGTATTTACTGCCTGGGATTTTTTATTATTGGGTTTTTTTAATCATTGCTATTATTGCTAAAAGTCTGTTTAAATATAATGCAAAATACAAAGCAGGATTAGTGCTTCTGTTGCGCAGTACTTATTTAATCTATGTTTTTTATTATAACAAACTATTATTTCTAGATACAGGCCATGAACCAAGTTTCTGCTGATCTACGTTACACACTTGCTGTGCTTTTTAACCTTGATGTCAAAAATGAAGTCTTTTTAGCAAGACAATAAACTTGCAAGAAATAGTTACCTGCCTCACTCTATTATTTTTCTTACACCTGGATTTTTTTGTCTGCATGCACTTTACGTGAATGTTCACCAGCTACTGTCAAGCAACTTGTTTTACAACTTCACACGTTTTCGGTAAATCAAAAATACCTTCTTTGTAAACCCTTTGCATGCCTAATGATAGTGCCTTGCTGAAAAGAAAGGAACATTAGGAAATTAGTATGGCTAATTTGGAAATATGGAAAAGGAAGTGGGAGATTACCAAGAGCACTCTTCCCCCCACTGTGAAGGCTGCTACCTCACACGGTACACGTTTAGAACAGAGTTTAAGGTTTGAAGCTTTAAAGCCTGAACCTGTTATGTGACATTGTAAAAGACCAAGAAAAACTCAAAAGAGACAGATTATACAAAAATAATGACTCTCTGGGCAAAATAAAAATCATCTTCCTGACAGCTATTTAGTATCAGCCTCTCTCTAGAGGTGGGCAGGACTTTGCTACAGTTTTATAAATTACATAATCTTAGCTTGAAGACATGTTATCATCATGAAAGTCAGCATTTCCTATGACCTTTCCTAATGATAACATGCATTACAACAGTTATTTCAGGCTGAAATTCATTTCCATATTGAACACTCCTGTGCCATCTTTCCACTTGAGAAAACATCTCACCCAACACCATTCTAAAGATGATATTGGGTCGAGCTCACTCATAGCCATTCAGGAAACCTGCCCAGTATTTCCCTCCTTTGTCTGACAGGTGCACCATCAGAATAATCCCAAGATCAGCCCTCCTGGAGCATTGTGATTGAAAGGTATCCAGATAGGTAGAGTTGGGATGAGCAGTTCAGCAGCTTCTCACATTTTCCTGAGACTGCCAGAGAAGGTCCCTTTGAAACCCCTAAATGGAAATGAGACTTACCTACCTTCCACTAAGAATCTTCAGAGCTAATTTTGCTGATAAATATTTTTTTAAAAAATCACTAGATTTATTGTCTAATGCTATCACACTTGCTCTCTTTTCTAAACATCATGTCATAGTCCTTGAGACATTAATTCTCAGAATTAACAACCATTTCCAAACTGCCTAAAAATAACTGGTTTTGAGGGCTTTCTAAATTTTCAGTTTTTCTCTTACATATTAGTCTCGGCTCTGTCCAGAAAGTTTCTCCTCCTGGGTAATTTCTCATGTTTCAATGCACTGATGGTAAAGCGTTATTTTTCCACACAACACGGGGATGTTCTCAGCCTCTACACCAAACACAGAGCCAGATGTGGGGCACAAAGGGACCATGTCTTGGTTGACGGCAGCACTCAGTGGGTGCACCACAGGCCTTCTTACTACCCTCCAAGTTAATCCCAAAGGGCTCATACAAAGCAAAGGTACCTCAGACCGCATTAGGCTTGTGCCTAAATTTTACACTGGCAAAAGGCCAGCTGGTAGGTGGCATTTGGTGTGGAACAGGGACTAGTCAGAAGCTCAGTAACACACACAACACATGGAGTATAACAGCACTGTTGCTGTGCCTGAGAGCTCACCTGTGCAGGAGAAATCATCCACACGGACATACCCCGCTACGCAGTCACAGCGATAGGACCCGGGCAGGTTCACACACACGGTGTTGGCGTGACAGTAATGCATCTTGGCAGCACACTCATCTATATCTGCAGGAACAACCACCAAGCAAAGACAGTCAGGCCTAGTGAAACAGCAGCATGGGGGAAAATAAATTCCATTTACAACTCCGAAGGCGATCTGCTTTAACACCAGCATGAAAGAGCAAGGAAAATTCAGTAAGAAACATTCCTTAAAATAGAGCTAAAACTCCTGTATCACAGCAATGAGCTCCTTCCCACTGTTCCTCACGAAACACTTTTTTATTTTTTTTAACTGTGCAAAAGTAATGCATACATGTGGGGCTTTTCTACAGAATTCAAAACCAGAAACTGATGCAGTTTTCAAACACATAAAATAGTGTCAGAAGTATGCAATACAGAAAATCCTAACTTTTAAAGGCAGAGTAACTTTGCACCGCACAGTAACAGGTGCAGTGCTGGTCAGAGACGACAGGGCAATCTTTAGTAGGAGAGCCAACTGCCCAGCAGGACAGTGGGTACTTCACACCTCTGGATTCACCCAAGTGCTCTGACAATGCCCTGTTCAACACAGTTCTGCTGCAGGAGTCACTGGACAGGGCTCTGTGCCACTTCCACAGAAGCAGAAGACTGAACCAGTCACCCAAGCCCATTTTACGCCTGCTTTGCATCACATCAAAAGAAAAATAATTACTAAGGAACAGCAAAAACTTGACCACATATCTCTGCTTAAGCAATCTCTATTCTCCTGCAAATCTGAAATTCAAAACTGCTTTCACAATAGTGACTCAAACCTATCATTTGCTTGCCTGTTTAAATATCTCAAACCTCTGTGATATTGTAAACTGTAAAATCTTCCCCCTTCCTTCCTCACAGAACCAGACATTACACTGAAGAATTTTCTTTATTTTTTTTCTCAGCAGGATAGATTTTCCATTTAGCGGCACAGATTTTATATGAAGTAATTCACAGTTTTCAAAGTCTTAATTCTAGTGTTACATACGTCGACACAAAGAAAGATGAATCAGACTCATTTTTTCCCCCTATTACTCTCCTTTTCTTATTGATTGCTCACACTCAGGAAAGGTATCAATTGACAACTGAGCTGAAGAACCTCCTTGGCTGGTGGAGCACCAGTGAGTTGGTCACCCCACAGGGCAGTCTCCTACAACATCCCTCTGCCCAGCCACCTCTAGAGCCCAAGCTCCAGACTGCCTTCTCCCCCCACACCCACTGCTCATGGACACACAGTGGGTTTAGCACTACAGGGGATTAGCACCATCACATCAGCATTCAGCCCCAGAGGTGGGGGGGTTTCACTGGGCACATGCTGAGTTCTTGGTTACCAGAAGTCCAGTATCCAGTTGAACCTTCCTAAACTGAAGTGGCTGCACTTGAGATACACCCACATTTCCCAGTCTCTGAAAATGAAACACATGCCAGCCATACTCACACTTTCCACATTACAGGCATCTGTCCAGCAGGAACTACTAGCTAAATTGCTTCATGTTGGCCAGCAAACAGCTGTCAGTTGGCAGTGATTTCTGACTGCTGCCAACTTGGGATGAATTAGAAATGATGGCCTGGAGGCAAAACACTTTGTATACCACTGCAAACACCTTAAACTATCTCATTCCTGCATTTCTGTTGTTTCAGTTGCAGTGCCACTTGATGAAATGAATTTTAAAAAGTCAGGAGCATCAATATATGAAAGATAAAAGCTACAAAAAATCCTCCCACATGTCTTGTTATCACACCACTGAGTGCTCGAGCCACTTGGGAAACACTCAGGTGTTGACGTGTGTTCACACTGTTCCACTTGCAGACTATTTTTAATAGGCTTTTGGAGCATAGCTTTGAGGAGTTTTGTTCTTGCATATCTAATAATTTTCTAGCATAAAAGGAAAAGGAATGAAAAAATGTCTGTAAAGAAAGCAAGAACGTCAAAACAGCAACCAATTCACCTGAAAATTAACCTTATGCACTGCCCTTCATCTCCAGCTCCCGCACTGAATTCATTGGACTACACTTCTCTTTCTTCCCCCAAGAGGAAGCAAGAGGATTAGAAGTCTCAAAGGTGAAGGAATTTGAACTTTGATTCATTGCAAGAAAGGCACAGATTGCTGTAACAAAAGATACAAGAATACCCAGAGATAAAAAGAAAATTCACAATCTATATGAAAATATTGCCATGGGTGAGTATCTCAAAAGGAGGCTAAAGACTTCAAGTGGTGACTTGACCATAAATAGAGAAACTGAGAAAAACTGGCACTGGGTTGCTGCAGAAGATCTAGAGTCCAGGAGGAAAAAGCCTGGGCCTAACAAAGGAAGCAGAAGTAACAAAAGATCCATCTCTTCAAACTTTGCTCGTTTATTTAACTCTCTTCTCAAACTTTCTTGGCGTATTTTCTGTAAACCCTTTCAACACTTCACATTTTCTTTTATCTTTGCAATATTAGCCTTTCACTAATACACACATTTTCTTTACAGAGAATAATACTGAGAGGTCAAAACTGGCAACAGAAGTTTCTTATTAAAGCTTGTAGGGCAATGCTAAAGCTGTTGTTCCGGGCAACAATTCTACAAATTCCTGTAAGAGGTTAGGTATTCATTACAAAAAGCTTTGGGTTTTTACTTAATATTGTCTGAGTAAAATCCATAAAGCACACAGTGGTGTATATATCAGTTCAGCTGTAATGGAACTCAAATTGTGATTCATGTGTATAGATTGCTTGTCGCATTTGAAATATTAAAGCTCATCTTCTAGTGGTCTTTTGAGGTGACAAAAATACATGATTTATGTTTCTCTCTAGGCTAGTGAAGTAGTTTGTTTTTCTTTTAAAAAGGTATACTTATGGTCTTTAAAATGAGACTTGACACGACCTAATGATCATGTACATATCACCAGCTTCCATTTACATAAGCTCAGCTTTGCAACAACAGAGATATTCGGGCTCCAACTTTTCAGCAAGGACTGTTGTATTGCAGAGTGGGCTGGCTTGGGAAATGAGTGGGATCCTACTGGGTCCAAGTATTCCCTTAACAATTAGTGAAATAGGATTCACTTTCTATACAGAGCTCTCTTTACTGCAGTACTCACATACCCTATAGCTAATTAGTTATCACCATTAGTCTGTAAAGCTGTAAATAGTGTGTGTGCAATTACAGGAAAATACACAAGTTTTATCTTTTATTAGTTATGCCAGTGCATTCAGCAATGCTATGAATACACCGGAACAAAGCACAAGACAAATATCTCAGTGGAACCACCTGCTTTGCACCTGACAGTGATTTGCCACTGCAGGTCTCAGCAGCTCATACCACCCAACAAAACAAGGGGAGATGGAAAGACAATACAAGTGGTGTCCAATTCCCAGCCAGGGAAGAAGGTTTTCTCATCTGCAAATGTACTTTACAAGCTGTTCAAACCCTTTAACTCTTTTCATGCCTGACTTAGAATCCTATTGCTGGATATCTGTAAAATAAAAAGATGACAATGAGACAGCAAATCTCAACTAGAGCATCTTTTTACTATTTGTCCGCTTGAATAGGTCACATCAAACCAAAATAATCTCAGATGTGAGGACGGCAGAGTTCCTAATAATGGCAATGGGAGTTTTGTCCATTCACCCAAAGGTGAAATGGACCTTTCATTTTTCAAACTCTTAGTCCTGTAATAACCATGAGTGGACAATCTTGAAACAAAACACTCTGCCTCTGGAATTGCAGCCCAATGTTTGTACGGATTTAACAACAATCCCTTTGGACATCAGTAGAAGAATCACCTGGTATTTGGGGCTTCAGAGCTTAACTACTAAAAGACAGTAACATTCAGACCAAAACAAAATGAAACAAACAATGAAGTGTTCCAGAGCTCTAACAGTTAATTTATTTGTATCAATTAGAATCAATTAGTCTATTTGTAACTATCTCCCAGTTACTCCCTCCCTTCTGGTTGGGGGTTATATTTTAACAATCTAGATTAGAATTTTTGGGCACTCTGTAAGGAAGCAAAGAGAGAAAATCAAAAACTAGGGAAAAAAAAAACCAAAATGACAGTTCTGCAGAAAGCTAAGAGGCCTAATTCACAATTATTAAAGGGAGGGAAGGGAAGAAACTCACCTCCTCTCCTTTTATGCAAGTCAACACTATGCATTGACCTGAGCTGCATTGCGTATACCCTAGACTAAATAATCTGGATTTTTAAAAATGTAAAATCAACCACTGCTACTATTCAAAAAATATCAAATCTTAAAATATGTTAACGAGCTGATGGAATCATATCAACAAAGTTTCCAAAACAGCAGCCCACAACAGCAGCAGAGCAAAAGAGAGGCCCTAAAATTTCAGTCACCTTATGCTTATGCAGAACTGAACACTTGCCATTTTCACTGCACTGACTCAGCAGCTCCTTGCTCACTATATTCACTCGCTCTCCAAATTCTCTCTGATTCTGTCCTCTCCTACTCTTATCTCCTTTCCACTGCCAGACTCGACTTCTCCATTTGCCTTTCTGTTTTGTCATTTTACCCTCTGTCTTCTTTCTGCTTTGTCTCATATGCCTAACACACTCCATACCTGGTTTTTATCCCTGGCACAGGGCTGGTTTCTCAAATTATGCAACAGAACCCTCAGGGAGCCATACAGCACTAGACACACCACTCAGCAGTTCCCTGCTAGCTGGCAGCAGCTCAGCTTCCCCTAGTTGCCTGAGTAAGAAAAGACTAATTACTGGCTGCAAATGTTTAGGCTAGCCTTAAAACTGTTTACCAACAACTGTTTACCAGTTTCCTTGATGGCAATTCATCTCCTCCAAGGCAGGGCAGCAGTGAAAACACAGGCAACCCTCTGACTTGAGGATGGAGCTGCTGCCCATTCAGAGGCAGGGAAATAACCCAAAAAAAGTACAGATAAGCCAAAGAAAAAATTGCCTTTCAACAAGGCTGGGAAATATTACCCTAATGTCATTAAGTAACTAACTAGCGAAAAACGCCTTCATAAATTAGGGCTGGTGCAGCATCACCTGAGAATCCATAGGCAGTAAAATAACTATCAATATAATAACATTGGGAAGTATTATCATTTTGATTTTTACAGCATCATTAAAATGGTGCAGCCTCTTCCTCTGAGCACAGTGTAAAAATGCTTTACATTGATATACCTACTTTATGATCAGGACAAGAGTATCAATATTCCAAATCTGACTTCTGTCTATTTAACTGCCCCTGAGTGATGAAAACTATGTAACTCTTAGGTTAAACAAATGCACAAATAGATAAATATTTTAAAACACACATTCACATGCAAATTACACTTCAACAGTCATATTTTTCAGCCCTGGACTAATGTAACATTTCCAAGAAGGACAAATATAAAAACTCAAGTGAAACTACCTTCCTGGACTTTATTTCAAGCATTAAACACTTTTACCAATCACACTCAAGAAAGCAACTGGTTATTCTTGAAAAGAGATCACAGCACTTTTCTACCTCTTTCTCAGCTACAATAGTAAATATCCCACCCGGGAAAGTGGTTGTTTCCTGAAATCCACCCTGGTGAAGTTCAGTCTTAGACATTAAAACACTGCCAAGCTACAATACAATCCCCTTCTCCATCCTTGCCAATGCTTACAATAACACGCTAATCATTAGCCTCTTTAGGTTATGATTTTTTGCCTTAAAAGACCAAAAATTTAAAAAATAAGAGATTTTCATAACCTGAATCTACAGTGATCTGACAAATTCCCTGATTCTCTGGAGCCACAGAATTTTATCTATAGTCACTTTTGGTCATCGTTACTCAAAATAGCACAATCTTATCATGAAAGACAGCATCAAACTCCCTAAATTTTGCTCTCCAGACTATCTAGAGTCCCTCTCAGCGAGAAGTTTTTACTTTTATTATTCTAGTAAATTCTGCTCCTCTCTAAGGAAAACTGAAAATTTGCAGTTCCACTCTCCTTTGTGTTTTCCATCATTACACTGGCAATTTATGATGCGTTATTAAATCTCTGGGCCAATGGTTTGGTGAGATGGTCCCAAAGAGCCTTGAGATCTCTCAGGATAAAAACACTTTACTTAAATTGAACTCTTCCTAAAAGATCATTTCAATCAGTTCAAAAGCTGCCCCTGACATGTTAGCATTAAAGAAAATATAAGTAACATAGTGTTGTTTCTAAGAGAAAGGAGTGTTTTCTTAACCGTAAATGCATTTATTTGATGAAGATATTAACAGAAAATGTTCACAGACTTATAAATATTACTTTTTTTTAAATATTTGCAGCTACAGCTCCTAGGGATGGTTGATAATTTATTCATAAGGTATCTCTGACAGTTGCAAATAAGTTATTTTAAAAAATATGCAGCTAGAATTCACATATGATAACTCAGCTTAGAGAACACAGATTAAAAATAATCACAGAAAGCAGAATTAAACATTTGGGAAAAGAGGTTTTGGCTAACAGCAGCAGCTCAGTCATTTGCTCAAACATGCCAAAGCAACTAGGAAAAAACAAGTCAAAATTCTTCTTCTACCATTGAAGCAGCTGCTGTGATGTTTAGAAGTAACTGAAGTTTAAAAAAAATGCTTTATCTGGGATTATCCAAGCCTTTTATTTTTTTTTCTTTCTAATTATTCTTTGAAAATACACTGATATTTGTATTTAGAATGCACAGCAGCAGAACGGGCTACTAAGCATTGTGCCTGAGTGGGTTCTTTAAAGATGCTGCTTAATTTGCTCTTTCACTCAGTGCCTTATGAGAGGCAATGCCTGGCCAGTCTTCCTGGCCAGCAGGATCGAGGACTTTTACCCAAGTCAGTGCCACCATCCCTGCTCTTCATCTACTCTCTGGCCTCTTGGACTTCTTCATCAAGGCAGACCATTGTTTTGAGGACACCCTGCTGTAAGGGATTCATGGATTCTGATCAGCATTCATTACGTCCTCTCATGGACATGACGGCAGAAAGGTTCTTTGACATCTCCACATGTTTTAACATACTCAGAAATACCAGCAGCTACTGGAAGAGAGAACTTTATATTTCAGGAAAATGACCTGGTGTCCATCACAAAGGAAGAAAAAAGAAAAGAAAAAAACATATGCTTGAACTGTGATAAATGCTCTGAAAAGAAAAAAGATGCAATGACAGGTAGCCTGGGAGGAATACTGAGAAACTGCTCCATTCAGAGGCTTCAAACTGACAGAGGGGAGGCTTATATTAGAGATTAGGAGGAAATTCTTTCCTGTGAGGGCAGTGAGACACTGGAGCAGCATGCCCAGAGAAGCTGTGGAAGTGTTCTAGCAGAAGGTGCCCATGCCCCTGGCATTGGGGTTGAAACCAAGTGATCCTTAAAGTCCCTTCCAACCAAGCCACTCTGTGATTCTGTGAAGCTCCTGCTGATTATAAACAGACCACTACAGTGCAGTTAATCCCATACAAGCTGGTGCTGGCCCCACAGGAGTTGTTGGGTCTTGGAACTTTGCAGGAGTGAGCCTACAAGAGGGGAGGCTGTTTGCTCTTTGACTGAGAGTACACAAGAGATCTCATGGGTTACAAAGCTATTGCTGCATCCCCCAAGAACAGGATTGTGTAATGAACCAGCAGAGCTCTGTGCCATCTCTATCCACGGTCAGAGCAACAGTCCTGACAGTATTGCCAAAGACACTGCAGTAGGTAAGAGAAAAATTGTACTGTCTGCTCTTCTGTATGGGTCTGGATCATGGGTCATCTCCTGCCCCCACCTGCGACTTCTCGAGTGCTTCCATCAGCGCTGCCTCTGTACAATCCTAAACATCCACTGGTCTGATTACGTGACCTGAACCGCCTGCATGCAGGGTTGGGGCTGCGGCTTCCAGTGCACCTCATCACCTGCCATTTCATCCCTCACGTGTCACTACAGGGCTTTGTGAGTGTGGGTGAACCCCTAAAGCCTGCACAATGGATTTTTAGGTGAGGCGCAGCGTGCACAGAACTGGACCCACCCTTTACTCCTAAGGTTCATCTGCCAGGGCCAAGCGAGCTTGGATGGTGGCAGCAAAGTCCTCAGAACATAGGTTTGGTTAGAGTGTCCTCCTCTTAGATGGATGGCCTAACAGGGCTAAGTGAGCTCCATCTGCCTGGGTTTGGAGTTAGAGTTGTCCTTCTCCTAGGATGGTTGCTGGGGAGCGAGCGAGTCCATCCTGCCCATGGACACACTTTGTCTGACCCTTCAGTTGAGACCTGACTAGCATGGGAGACCCTACCAGAGGCATGTACCACCACCAGCATAGCTCATAACCCCATAAGGGCACACAAGCTTCTCCCCCGCAGCAAGGGGCTGTCCATGGAGAAGAGTGACATGTACCCAGTAAAGAAAATACTGCTTAATTTCACCACAATAATCATGTCTGGCAGTTCATCAGAAACTGAATAGTATGGAAAACATCAAACACCACTGGCTTTTCCCATCCTGCATCATGTATTTTCTATGCTTTCCCATAAACCAGATGTTTTGGGAATCCCCGAGCTGTTGAGGAGAAGATGGTGAAAAAAAGAGGCTTATCACAAGGCATATGTGGGACAAATTCTTTCCATCAAAGATGGTTTGATAAGGCAAACAGTAAATTGTGAGCTATCCTGTCACAGTCTGTCAGCACAGCACCTTCCTGGCCAACTGCGAGCTTTGAAGTTTGGAATCAGCAATTTGACACTGTTGTCCATTACTCCCTCACTAAACCCCAGAGTACAATGACAAGGGTCTGATCTGGGCCACATTCCTCTGACAAATCCATACAGACCAACAAATATGGGAATATCCATTCCCTTACATAAGTGGTGCTCCTTGGTGCAGTACAATTTGCCTGTCTGGGGCACAGAGGGACTTAATTGCTTTCCCTTGGTTAGAGCCCATGATGGAAACCTCAACAAATTACTACAGGGAAAGGAGTAGGAAGAGTCATGTATAATAAATCTAACTGGACTACTCTCCCTTAGTAGCACTCCTTCGCCTATTTTTCTTCTTCAAAGTCTCTTAATGCATAAGAATTCATTCTAAACCTAACTACTTCATGCCCAGCTATAAGAGTTGCCATTACATAAGTCTTACAACAAATAAAAGGTTATGCTGCTACTGCTCACAAATGTATTACTGCCCATTAGAAAACCCAGCAATAAAACCACCTCATTCTTAAGAAAATAGCTCTGTTCCCTAGAAGGATTGCTCCTAGTTTACTACGTAAGTGTACTCCCAAAGCCAGACTTGCTTTGGCTTTGATTTCACTTATGAAAGAAACTCCTTCTGGATCCCAGTAAGCACTGATGAAATAAATTCTGCTGTTGGAAAAGGAATGAAAGATTTCTGTAACAGATTCACCTCCTTATTTATTATCTTTCCAAACATTCTCAGAGATACCAATGGATGCTTATACAGGGGAGAAGATGTAAGGGAAGTGGGGTTTTTAACTCTAATCCTCCATTCACCTGTAGTAGCCAAGTAAAACAATACATTGAAACAACCAGATCCATTTTCATTCAGCTAATACTTGACCTGTATAATCCCTTCTATCTAATTTTACTAATGGCTAAGGGTGAACAATGGTTTACTGTACCAAAATGAACAATTCTTTCCTCCTGCTGTTATACTGAGAAAAATTATATTAAATATTTGGTTCCATCAGCACTTGTTTTATACCACCATCCAAAATTTTGGCTTCACTGTTTTCCTTTTCACCCCAATATTCTTACCCAGTTTGTCTCCTTCTATCTATGCCCTGTGATATTGACTGGCTTACTCTTTCAAATCCACACAGATGCTATCTTCAAATGATAAATTGTAGGAGGCTACCCATATAATTGATGTAGAATCCCTGCACCCACAGCAACATTGTACCGTGGTATTTTGAAGGACACTGTACCCTCTGAAAAATCAAATGTTTATTAAAACCATATGGTTTGTTGGGGTTTATTTGAGGGGTGGTGTCTTTATCATGCCTAAAAATCCTACAGTTCCTGGAAAACTACTAGGTTAGTATTTCATAATGACTTTTAGCTAGTACATGAGACATATGTTAGTAGCAAAAATAATATAAAATTAATACTCCACAATTTCACATTAAAGGAATTTTTTCACTCAATGACTATTTGTGCAGCACACAGGTAATGGAACAACATTGGCCCATGTCAATAAACACCAACTGGGCCTTATCTTCTCTGTTTATGCCCTTCATAGCACTATTTGCATTTTCCTAAGTGTTCTGTCTTAACACCTTTTCAACAATTCATTATTCAACTGTTTCCATTATATCTTGTTCCTCTGTCCAGCCCTGCTGAAAAATCCATGAGGAAACATTGAAGTGGCAGACTCATCACCACTGCTGAGCAATTGCAGCAATGCCTCTTCAGTGCCACATTATTCAAACCAGGTGGTTCCACACCATAGAGGATTTACTGATTTTATTTTCATGAGTCCAGATTATTCCCTCTTAATCAGGTTCCACAGCGGGCTAGAGACAAATATCATATGCAGATAAGAAAACTATGGATCGTCACAAAACAGCTCCTTTCTTAGAGCCATGCTAAACACATTTCTGTGTTTCACATTCTTGCTACACAATCTAGTCTTATTGTTTGTGCCTTTTTCAGTTAAATTTAATCTGTAATGTAAAAATAAATAAACAGTGAAACATACCTAATTTTAGATATTATATATATTATAATATAAATATAACCTTAATTGGTATAACTGAAAAACACAATATGCATTTTTCATCCCAGCAAATACGATAATCAGGTGTGATTTATAGCACTAGTTACCGAAAGAGGCATTTCTGGTTTGGAGACTGCAACACTACTGCATTCCTTAGGTATAACCTGAGGTGAGATAAATAAGAACAGGAAGAGGAGGAGGGGGGGAGGAATCCAACAGATGATCATAAAAATATTCTCTACCTGCAACCCTACGTCCTGCCTCCACACTTAACATGAACTTTAATTGCTTTGCTTTTGGCTATGAAATAGAACTGGTGATTTAATGCTTTCCCCTTTGATAACATGGTCACACACTTAGCTGTGTTTAAAAACAAAAGAAATGGGAACACTCTGGTCCTTGGTATTTCTTTTCTAGTAACTCTGAGTCTAAATGACTACATCTCCTATCATCACAGAGAGTCAACGATGTTTTAAACACATTTCCTTTATCAGTATCAGCTACTGAGGAATACATTCAAACAGATTCCCTCAAGTTCCACAAAGGGAAGTGGTCAGAGCACAAAGAAAGGATGGAGCAGAGATGCAGAGCCAGCCCTCCCTGGCTGGGAAGGCTAATTGTGGGAGTCTGTTGCTTGGCTGATGTTTAAATGGAATGTCTCGAATGGGCACCTGCTCTCCTCTAAAGAGCCTTACTGCAAAAGCTAGCTTTCTGGACCCTTCCAGAAGCAGGATTTTAATTTGTAGTACACAGCTCACCTTTGGGAGAGGAGGTTGGGAACAGAGGTGGCATTATATAGATATTCATGAGAGTGAATTACTATTTTATTCCCAGCACCACCACATACATCTTAGAGCACATTATCAGCAACGAGGCCCAATTCCAGCATGACCGAGAAGGGGTTTTAACCAGTTCTCTCAAAACCCAGTAAAATTCTCTGTAAAATACAGGACTGCACAGCAGGACAGTGAGTGCCAGAGGCATACATCAGGTGAAAGTATCCTTGTAAAAGTCCACAGAAAGGCACTATGAGTTTAATGGGCTTTGAACCAACCTACTGAATAGTTTGTGTGTGTATGTATGCACTCACTTGCACACTGCAGAGGGAGATAAATCAACAGAGATCTCCTCCTGAATAAGGAGAAAGAAAAGCAGGGTTGAATGAGCATTGCTGGTTTCAAACACTGTGTCCTGACTCCAACTTTCAAGCTAGAGTAAACTTTATTTAATAGCAAAATAGTAACTCTTAGATTGCTGTTGATGAAACCTTCATGTGTTTTGTCCCTGGAGAGAACCATTATGAAAACTACATGAGCTTCCACTATCAATATAAGGATGGAGACTTCTATAGATATCTAATGAATTTTCACCAAATAGATTAAGAAGCAAAATCTAGCCTGATTTCATTGGTCATTCTGCTTTAGTTGTAAATAAACAATGAAAAAAATAAAGACAGCAGAACTAGGCAAGCTTGGATAGAAAGTCAATATCAAAAAATCAATGCAAAATACTCCTCATCTCCACTGGATTCCCATGCTTTCTCTTTCCTCCACACATATTTCAAGCTACTGTTTTGGGTTATTTTAACAGGAATGTAACCTAGTCACATTATAGCACACAGCATGAAGTCACCCACATGGCAGAGCCAGGCAGGACACTATCTGCTTTATGAAAACATACTCCCACTGTCAGAGACTTCAAAACCCATGAAAAGTGATGATTGCCAAAGTAAAGCTACTCCACATTGAATTCATGAGATTACATATACAAAAAAGACTCTGCTATGAAGTGTCTCTGCGATTTTTCTTAACAAAAAGCCCTCATTATAGACATGGAAAAAAAATCTGAGAACACAAATCTCATGTCAATGCAAACCAAAATGCCTATACCAGTGTATAATAGGGAACATCCATTTGTAGCTGCCAAGAACAGAAGAGAGCTAGCAGGCATTGGTGGGACTTGGTCACCCAACACATTTGGCTGCTGCAGATCATGATGTGACACTTGAATCCCAGACAAACAGGGATTAAAAAGAGCAACTCACACTTCCCACTTTAGCAGGTTCAGGTGCACTGTTCCACTAATCTGTGCGCTGTTCCCATGTCCCTACTCTGCATATCCTTCGCTTCCCTGCACAGCAGCAGTACCTCCTTGAAGGTAATGACCACAAAAACCTCCTCTTTACTTACAAGAGGAATAGCAGCACTTCTAAGATTGCTGTGAACAGAACTAAAGGCAGAAGCCAGTGTCTGTATTTCTATTCTTAATATGTGCCCTTTGATGGAAAGCAGAGGGAGCACCTCAAAATAGGTTTAGAGTTACAATGTTAGTAGGGGGAAAAAAAAAAAAAAAAAGACATTTCCTTAATGTTTGGAAAAAGAAGAGATGAAACTGAGCTAAAGAGGGAAGCAAGAGCCTGGCTGTGAGCATATACATACACGAAAACAATTAGGGAATGATGTGGACAGGGCTAAAGCTCCTGCTGTTGGGCTGTAACACAAGACTGAGATGACTATAAAACCGAAAGGAGACAAACAAAAACATTACATTTCCACAACAGTCAAAGCCCTTATATAACAATGCAAAGGTGGTTTTCCTTCTCAAAACCATAATTAGAACAGCTTCTTCTGCTCTCCTTGGCAGCTTCTGAAAGAGAATTTTAGAATTTATGCCATTATCAATTACACCACCTGACTTTCCACAGAAAAGAAACTCATTTTACTGTGAGGGATTTGTGTGGCAAGGTTTTGGTAGCAGGGAGTCTACAGAGTTGGCTTCTGTGACAAAATGCCAGAAGCTGCCCCATGTCCAACAGAGCCAATGCCAGCTGGCTCCAAGTCAGACCCATCACAGACAAGAGCTGAGCCCGCCAGCAGCACTGGTAGCACCTCCTGATAACATTTGAAAAAAGAGTAAAAAACCCTGTGCAGCAGCACCTGGGAGACAGGCCCGAGAACATCTCATAGGAACAGCTCTGCAGACATCAAGGTCAGTTCCCATGCTGGAGCAGGGAAAGGGTGTGAGGAGGAAAGAACAGCAGAGACAAGGTACAATGAACTGACCATAACTCCCATTCCACATTCTCCTCTATGGCTTGGGTGGAGGAGGGAGAAGAATCAGGAGTGAAGCTGAGCCTGGGAAGAAGAGAGGGGTTGCAGGAAGGTCTTCTTTAAATTTGTTCTTATTTCCCATTATCCTACTCTGATTTGATTGGCAATAAATTAATTTCCCTGAGTCTGTTTAGTCCATGATGGTAATTGCTGAGTGATCTCTCTCTGTCCTTATCTTGGCCCATGAGCATTTTGTTATATTTTTCTCTCCCTGTCTTGTCGAGGAGGGGAGTGATAAAACAGCTTGGTGGTCACCTGGCAGGTAGCCAAGGTCAACCCACTTAATTCACTTATTTCAAACCAAGAATTCTATTTCCTTTAGCCTGTGAAAAAGCAATCTAAGCAATTTTATCACCATATTAAGACATATTTGTTATGTCTTAAGTACTGAAGAATGAAGACTCAGAGACTCATTTAGGATGGAAAGGCAAAATCAATATTTTTCAAGGTTCCACTCCACTTAAGTGCTGTAAGAAGGATGCTAATAAATGTCATTTTAACAGCTTATAGGTGCAATTTTAATTAGTTAGGCATTGTTTTTCATTAAGGTGAGTGATGTACTGAAACCCTATTTGAGTCATAAACCTGTCATTTAACACAACTGCCAGCCTTTTTGAGGCAATTCACTTGACATTCTAGGAAATCAAAGGAAAGGAGTGACTACTTTATCTAGACTGCATTCCTATTTCTGGGTAGAATAAATGTCAAGGAAAAATTAGTAATGCACAATAACACAAGGAGCACATGCTGCTTTCTCACAAAACATTGATATTCAAGATATAAAAAGACGTTTTAAAAGTCATCCACCTTCTTCCAATAAAGAACTGCTTTTTGTCCTCCTGCAGTGCTTTCACAAACCCAAAACAAGTAACTGAAATAATCCACTGACACAAAAGACTGATCAATCCTATGTTCTAACAAAGCTGAATGTATATACACATATATAAAAATATAATTTTCTCTTTAACAATCAGTTTCTATTTACCTTCCAGTTTTTCAGAAATCTTAACAACTTTGTTCCTTAGTTCTACCTTCTTACTGTCCTAGCAACCCTAGAACAGCTCTTCTGTCTAGTCCACAATCTTGAATTCACAAAAAGCTCCTCTCTAACTGTTCATGCACATATTTGAGCACACGTTCAGTCCAGCCCATCAACCAAGCTCTACTTATCTAACTTCTGGTCTTGCCTCATAAATCAGCTCCTACAAGCCCTTCATCATTTTTACAATCCCTTCTGAACAGCTTTCTATTTATTAATTTTAAATTTTCTAACCCAACATGTCACATGCTCTGAACTCTGCTTCTGAATCATCACAAAGATTTTTGGAAGGGTAAAATCATATGCTGCTTTGACCTTGGAAAACAATCCCAGAATCAGATTCTGTTAAAACAGTTTTAGAGAAAGCATAAAGGAAGAAAACTATACAGGAATAGTGAAATCACTGTGGTTAAATTATTTCAAGATTTACACAGGGCCATAAAGACCTCCTAAACAAAGGAAGACCAATATGAGTTTCTTACAAATACAATTACATAGTATATAACTCGCACTGATTCTAGGTAATACAAATCTTCTTGCTCATGTCAAATAGGTATTAGATTTTTGCATTCTGATAAATCCTCCATAAACCTGCTATTTCTTAAAATACAAGGAAGACACATCATCAAAGATGATGGGTACAGGATATTTTCTTTGGTTCAAGATGTGCACTAGAACATCTGCAAACCAAAAACCAGACAACCAACATCTGTACTATCTAAAAATCTGGTATTCACACATGCATCCATAAAAATAGATAGATCGATAGATATAAATTAAAACGACCCCCAGTTCCCCCACACAGATCCGGGAGGGGCTATGTTCCCTGTACACACTGTGTTCATCTTAATAAAGGGATTCTTTCACACTTAAAAACCCTGAAGTCTCTATCTGAGCACCCTAAGCACAGGCATGCAATTAAAGGAATATCCCACACTGCAGCTTGTTCAGGAATCAGTAACAAAAAAAAAGGATTAACACAAGGTAGATAAATATTCCAAAGCATCCATCTTCATTCAGTCACAGGCAGTTCTTAAGACTTGGCTAGTAAATACTAAGAGCACATCCAGGGTATCATTATCCATACACTAAAATCTGTATCTGGTCCTCTGTCAGAAAATTAATGTGTTGTAGCATCATGTATTAAAACATCTGATTAACCAGGTTGTTGATATAATAAAATATTGGAAAACCAATTTAAATACCTACTGACAGCTGAACAGCTTGTTTCTGAGGTGACTGAAGTGAATCCTATTCCTTACCCAATTTCCCTTAGGTATACCCAGCTTATCACTACCTTGAGAAAATAATTCTTTCCTCTACTCACAGCATCTCGCAATGGCTGCCCCTACTTTCTTTTTTTTTTCCTTTTTTTTCTTTTTTTTTGGGGGGCGGGGGGCAGGGGTGGGCTTCTGCTGTTTTCTCTGATGGCAAAACTGTTCATATTTTTTAGTACAAACCTCAGTGGTTCATATTTTCGCAGTGTTGCAACTCATCAACGTTGCTTTAATCTGTCATTTTATCCGGTATCCATGTAAAAAACACTGGTGGTTGATGTCTTACAACTCACCCAAAAGGCCCAGACATCTTGAAGGCATAAAGGAATTGGTTTAACAATAGTTATTAATGCAAGCTGAATGAAGAAACATGCATTGAAGAAACAATATGAAGAAACATGCACTGTGGCTTGAAAGAATAGTCTCTCTGACTGCTGGACTTCTAAATTAACCACAAACCACAGAAGACACATTTCTTAACTCAAAAACACTTTGCGACAGATAAAATTCTATTAGTTTCAGCAGAGGCAATTGCAAGCAGTTTTGTGTCTGAAAGTAAAAAGAAGAGTGCAGAGCAAAGAAATCAAGCCTGCCATAGCAAAGCTGCACAAATGGCTGCAGACCAAAGCCACACTGTCCTCCAGCAAGACACAGGCTCTCCAGCATGGCATCTTCCATCCAGCTGGACTGGACTATCCATCCAACTAGAGATGTTAGAACAGCATTGGACCTGAACAACTGTCATCTGCCGTGCATTAGTCAGGAAGAGGAAAGTCATGATGTGCACAGTCTGGGTTTTGATACCTTAGTTATACTAATAAACATAAAATCATCTCATGGCATCGTTAAGAGAGAAAGTTACACAATTCAAAGGGTATTTGGCTCACTGCTATGAGCCTTATGTTTGTCCCAAACAGCAGAGACAGTAAAAAAGAAAGGAACAGAAGATGAAGTGTCATAACAAACCCACAGGAGTCAACTACTCCACTTCCACAGTAAATAAGAGAGCTGGCAATTTGGCTGCCATTCCTTCTAGGTTGTTCAGCACAGTGCAGAGACACAGGATCACATGCCACTACTTTAATACAGTTCTGCCAGGAAAATTGTAACTCAAGTTTTCGTGCAAAAGGCTTCTGTAATTCCCACAGCAGAGGCCCTCCCAGATGTGGATCTGACATGGTGACCAACTGAATCTGAACTCAGCGTGTTTCATTAGCAGAAGTCGGCTGTGATGTTCTGTTCAGCCTGAAAGGAGAGGGGGAACGTGGCCGTATCTGCCCTTTCTCATTCCTCACCTCATCAGCCACATCCCTGTTTGCTCAGCATTGAAGAGCAGTGGGGTCATGACAGCAGGAGGCTGCAAACCATGGGATTCCTTTGGAACCCACCAGGAATAGCCCAACTCAATGTGGTGTCTCACAAAATTGAGGAGAAAATCAGGTTAATCATATAGTTGCTTCAGAAATCAGACTGCAGGCCTCCCCCAATTCCTGACAAGGCCCCAGACTATCACCACGGACTGTAAAAGCAGTTTTTAACACCAGTCTGTCACTGCCGCTGTGTCTCAAACCTAGAGATCAAAGAGATCCCCTTTCTGCAATCTCTCAGAGGAAGTGACAACTTCTGAAAGCACATTAGCAAATGGTTTTTACACTGTGAAACTATTTCACATGCACTGCACATTCCTTTGCTAAAGTACATTTGCCTCACTGTACAGATGCCATTTTCACCTTAGTCTCTGAAAGAAAAAAACTGTGCTTATTTATAGAAAAAGAGGGAGGTCAAGACTAAAAGATTCAACATTGTCCAGTCCTTCACACTAACTCCCTGCCACTATTACTTTTTCTCAGTGACAAAGACATACGGGGGAATTTTTCCCTTCACAGCTGGCAAATTCTCAAATTTTTAAACTGATAGCCATTTGTATTTCAAATGCAGATTTATTCTTGGATCTTTATAAAGCTGCAATTCATTACAGTAAATGCCACTATTCACAAATGACAGGTAGCAGCAGTATCTTTATTTCTCCACCTGTGTATTTCCATAGCTTTTTTCCAGAGGTTGTAAAGTTCACAATATACTGTAGTCTGTCTTGTAGCTGTGGCAAGAAAGTGTGAAATGATCATTATACCAGACCTGTTTCTCCCTACCTGTTATTTATGCTGAGGTACCCATAAAAAAAAAAAAAAAAAAGAGAAAATATATATGTGTACAGGCTGAATACAGGCACAATGAAAAAGTATTCTATTCACTCCCTACCAAGCTGTTTTCCCCAGTTTGTACTGTTAGGAACAGAGAGACTCTTAGTCATTTTCAGACTCCTAAATATTTTAGAGAGCTTTCCAAAGACTACAGACACAACTTGGAGTTCCTCCCTAAGGAATGAAAACAGACAAATTCAGTACAAGAATGGAGGAGATGGGGAATGCAGAACAGGCAGCTTTTCAGGAACACAGAGTTTACAGAACCTGAGTTGCTCACAAATCAAAAAGAGCACAGAAGTCTACTACTAGAAATCATTTATTGTGGTTTTGGGAGGTGTTTAGCAGAGATGGATGACTTATTTTTATTTAAAATAAATGGATTGCATGAGAAAAATACAGTTTAGGCTTACCAGAAAGTATTCATTAATTTAGAACAAATTGAGAAAGCAGAGCTGAGTTAATACAAATAAAACACATTTTGAAGAGTGTGACATTTCTGAAATAAGAACTTTCGTCTCACAAGGGAACAAGTGCCACACACAGAAGAGGATGTGGAAAGGTTTGAATGTGGGTCTCTCCCACCAGCAGACCATCCCAACCACAGTTTGGAGAAGCACAAAAAGGGGCAATATCAAAAGGTCTTCCTGTTTGAGGTGGTGCATTTACTCTCTTGGGATGTTTTGTTTGTTTGCTTGCTTTACAGCACTCCCCAAACATTTGCATTTCCTCATCCCAATTCTACACACTGAATGACATCTTAATACCTGTTAATTACTGTTCCTGCACACATTTCAACACACGTTCAGTCCAGCCCTTCGACCAAGCTCTATTTATCTAACTTCTGATCTTGCCGCCTAAATCGGTTCCTGCAAGCCCTTCATCATTTTTACAGTCCTTTCTGAACAGCTTTCCATGTATTAATATTAAATTTTCTAACCCTGAAACACTGGCTACTGCTTCTGTAGAACAACTTTGAAAATAGTAAGCTGAGATGCGTTTTCTAATACCTTTTTCAGACATATTAATTCCTCTGTGAATACAAGGAGTCACAACAGATTTTACACACATAAACAAAAGTAATTCAAATTCTAAAAAATAATTTGTAACCACCATTACTACAAGAAGGAGTTTGGCCTTCCCATGACACCAAATTGTAACCTTTTAGGAGCACACATTAATCAGGTGACCTTTTAGCTATTATTTCTATCCCAAGAGCAGATGTTTCTTTGGAGCCCACAGGCTCACCCAGAACTCTAGTCCTTCTGATCCCTCCATCCTGTGCATTACATTGCTTGCAACATCAGTGGGCTTTTTCTAAATTTGACAATAATTTCTCTTAGAGACAATATTTTGTGAATATTGAATTGACTCTTCCCTCCCTTCAACCTGAGCCTGTCTACACAGATAATTGAGACCCCATACTCTTCTCTTTCTAGTCCAAACTATAGCTAAGAGTATGGCTTAAGAACATAAAACATTCTCTAAATCTAATGCCTAAATTTGACTGTTTAAATTCCCTCAAGCAGACCAAAGGTAGGGCACTTGGGCAATTTCTGTATCAGGTATTTCTCTGGAACACTAGCTTTACTATGTATTTAATTTCAAAACACATTTTAGGACGTAGAGTTTGTCACCAACTGAGTCTTCAAAACACGACTTAGGCAGAACACAAAAAACATTTGTGCATACGCCTGTGAAGCTGCCAGATTTCACAGTTTCAGCCAGGAAAGTCTGGGTCAGAATTTACATGGAAAACTTCAAAAAATACAGGTAGAAGGTATCTTGAATGAAACAACAGACTGAATCACCAGAATGCAATGTCTGACTCACAAGAAGAAGAGCTGTTCTGGTTCTGAGAATGAGCTCTCTTAGCCAGGCAATGAATTTAAGAGGTTAATAAGAACCAATGTGTTTCTTTTTGCCATTCTTGCATTACAGGAATTTACACTCATTTGCAGACTGCGACTTCAGTGGGGTTTGGCATAAAAAGGATGATGCAGCACAGCCACAGAGTTGTTACACCCTGGCTAGCCATGGCCTTCCACAGAAGGGACAGAATTGTAACAAGTGAAATAATTTGTGTGTAATTATTATATCCAGAACTAAAGACCCTACTATAATTTTTTTTTCTGCTTATAGCAGTGCATCAAATAGGTCTGTGTATCATTTCTCCTCACTTGTTATCTCATTTTTCATTATGTGTTTCAGTAGTAAAAAAGCATGCCCACTATAAATGTTTTCCTTTAAAACTACAAGTGGTTCAACATGAGAGATTCCTCTGAATGTCCAAATTTTAAAAAAATCATAATTTCATTACTAAAGATTATTTTAAAGTTAATTAAGGTGCAACAGAATTTGATTAACTACAGTTATAAATCTGAAGCCAACATGAAGACAGTCCTAAATCAAATAAAATACCTTACTAAAAGAGAGAATATCAGATATGCATCAATCTCCAGAATTAAAGAGCAGAAAACAGAAAACTATACAATGTCTATGAAGCCTGGAGTAATCCTGTCATCACATCCTATTGACTGGGAGTACATCAAAATACAAGAACAGCATGAAAACCTCATCTTCCTTCTAGTGATTTCTTTTTCGTGGCACTTCACAATTTTTTTAACCCATGATATGAAGTCTTCAGGCTTGTTCTTCACCTCTACTCACAGCTGAGCCTCACCAGGGACAACACCAGAGGTGAAGAATTTAAAAGCAGCTATAACTGTACAGAAAAGATGGATAAATTAAGAAATGGATCAAATGGTTGAGTACTCACTCATCTTCTCACAAGCTGATTGATGTATAACAGGATATATAAAAATCAGTCTACAAAGGTCTGGGATTCAACAAAGACAACTCCAAGTGCCTAAGAAAGTTCACACAACTGATGGGACTGCATTGAGCCCAACAATATAGAGATGTAAGTTTAACAAATGGTTGAAACCATTTAGAATGAAATAATTAAAAAAAAAAACACATCGAGCATAAGAACTTCAAAGACAATATCAGGAGTAAGCAAAAAACTTACAAGGATGGAAAAAGACAGATTAATTAACAAGGTAAGTCATGTGTCCTAAATCAGCCACACAGTAAAAATAGCACCTGAGCTCAATCTTTCAAAGGAAAACAGACTGAACAGTGAAAGGTTCATTTCACCTAAGCAAAGAACTAAAATAAAGAGAAGAACTAGTTAAGGAGTCTTATTCTCACATGGATTCAATGAAAACCTAACTCAGTGTACTCCCAAACCTGGGCAAATGTCCATTTTCTCATAAGAATAAAACCACAAGGACAGAAACATTTCCAGCATCCTGAAAGAACTAAAACCACAGATTCAGTGTCAATTTTTTAATGAAGTTTATAAACTAACGGGAAGTGAAATTTTCCCAGTTAGTTTCATAAACTTTTCCTTGAAAACTTTGTTGTTCACGCATCCCTGATCATCACTGCTAAAGCACAAATAACACTGGGGAATACTAAATATAGGAGCTGCATTCCAAGAAAGGAGAAGTGATAAACACATATTCATGTGACTCTGAACACAACAGACTTTGGAAGAGGCAGTAATCAGGGCACAGAGATAGACCTGAAATAGGCTAAAAAGAAATATATTCTCATTACTAATAGATCACCTGAGAGAACTAATGAGTTTCTTAAGACAGCTGACTACTTAGGCAAGGGCAATACAGTGCAACTAATGCATCTCTGTTTAAATTAAGCATCTGACAATGTCCTCTAAGAAATCATTATTTAAAAGACAGACAATGAGGAATAATATAAGAATACATCATAATATGGACAGAAAGCTATCTATGGGAGGCACTACAAGAGTCTGTACTGAAAAAGAACAGTTCTCAAGACAGAGAAATGTTACTAATAGTATTTCTCAGGAGCCAGTCTTGGGATTTATCATGCTTAATATATTCATTAGCAACCTTGGTTCAAGGACTAGATTATGAAATACAAAGACAACACAGTTATCAGCACAGAAGAGGACAAGATCATCACACACAAAGAACGAGATGACCTCGTGAGCTAGAAAACTGAATGACATGAAATTTAAAGGCAAAAAGTGCATCAAGACAAGGATTTCTGCTTTAAACTGGAGGCTCATCAATTTAAATGGAGGAGAAGGCAGCTGGTGGATAGAATGATTAAGAGATACCAATTTGTTGCAACTGTATAAAGGTCTAATGATTCTTCAGGAGTGTCAGACATTTTCAGTCAACTCAGAGGACTACTTGGATCTTATTTGAAAGTGTGGTGATTTCTGACCACCTGTTTTCCAAACCAAACCTCTAAGTACCTCCAGAAAAAGGTTTCTAGGGGGGGTTACAAGCATGGGAAAATAACCTTCCTGACAAGAAACAATAAAAACTTGGCCTTTCCAGCCTAGTTAAAAAAAGACTGGGAATAAATATATTTTATTACTATTATGCATAAGCTTACCATACTTAGCTTCTTCTCATGGCTAGCTCTAAATATGAACAGCATGCAGAAGTGTTGAATGGCCACCTGGAAGCCAGGTCTAACCCATCAGGGCAGAGACTACCTTGGGCAGGACCCAGCAGTGCCTGACAACCCTGCCACAGAGTCAGAATGCAGCTTTTCCTCTTGAGCCCAAGTATCTACTTGCCAGCTACTGTGAAACCATCAAATGCACACCTGCAGACCATAGTCTGAAGTTGGCTCCAAGCAGGAGCCAGGCAGGAGAGAGCACCAACCAAGTACACAACAATTCACATATATAGTAACAATTAAGCCTCTCACAGCAGCTGAAGAGTTACTGAGCCCAACATGGGAACCCTTTGCCTTCATATGATTCTCAGTGTTACACATTCCTGCAAGCGACAGCTTGGATTACGTAAGGCAACAAAACCTTTTCATACAGAAACATATATCCCCTTGATGGCTGATATAAGGTTTGTCTTAGTAACCTGTTCAGCCATCAAGTGTCACCTTTTTGGCTAATGGCTTAGATCAAAGGAAAGAACACACCTCATAATGTACATAATCAACTGTGTAATGCTGCTCAGCAGGGAAATATCCCTCCTGTAACGCTGCAGTGATTACCTTATGCCTTGAAGCATGAGAGCTGATGATCTTTATCTTACCTTTCATAACTACAAATGCTACTATTGGTCATAAAATTATCCAAGCACTTCAAAAATTCAGCCACAATATTTGATTTGATGACCTCCCTGCATTGGGGACTAGCACAACCTCACTAGGCATTCAATGTCTGGCAAGTCATTTGTTTGAAATTACACTTTTATTTTCATATTGCAGAACAGGATTAGAATAACCTTCTGAATAAGTTTCAGTACAGACTTCATAGAAAAAAAAAAAAATGTGAGTAGCTAAAGCAAACCTCTCTTAAGGGCTTGACTGTGACTTCTACTTATGCTACATGTCATAATAAATCCACTCACGCAATAGATGCCAACACCTTCCCACCCCGAGCAGGTGGACTAGAAATGTGCAGAATGCCCAGAGACAATGGCTCCTCCAGCTCCACACACAGCCAGCAGAGCCCTCACAATTCACTGCAAGTCTGTCACCACTCCCCTGCTGCTTGCAAAACCCTGCAACACAGGAACAAGGGGCTCAGGGGGAGAGAAAGGTTCCTGGGCCATGACACCTCCTGTGATAATCCCCAGCTACTCAGGTTAAGCAGCACTTCTTGCTCAGACAAGCACCAAAAGGTACAGCTTAGCCTTAAGTCCTTTCATTTGTGTTCTATTACCTTGGATGCTTAGGTGTGAAAAATACCAATGTCTTCATTTCCCAAAGATACCCTCACATCTTTTTCTTCGCTTATCAAGGCACATTACAACCACAACTCTTGTCTGAAGAAAACACTTTTAAAGGTAAACACCAAATACAACTAAACACAAAACAAACAAGCAAACGACAACAAAAAGAACCCACCAACCAAAAAACCCCACAACTCTCTTCAGAGAGATAAAAAGAAAAAAAAAACCAACACCTCAACAGATTGAGTTATTGAACAGCAAGTAGCTCACTCATCCTCCTCCCCACCCTCTCCACACACACACACAAGCACACAGACTGTTCTGCTTTAGATCCCAGAACTTGACAAGGCAAAAAAAGACAGATTGCAAACAGAATTTAAGCAGGTACCCTCAACAGGCAAAGAACATTTTTGCAAATTCATTTCTCAATCAGATCATGTAACCAAAGCCAGTTCGGCTCAATCACACTCACATATCAGTTACCAAAAGAGCTTCTAAAAAGAGGCGGACTGTGGCAAAGAAGATGGGAAGGGATTCTTTTTAATTATTTATTTTAAATCATAATAATTAAAAAAAAAAAAAAGGTGGCAACAGCTCAGAAACTTATTTCTTAAAAAGCAGTGACATTTCGGGGGGAGAAAAATGACATTTTATCACAAAAATTAAACCGTTCCGTGTAGAATATTCTATAAAATGAGCATCTGGCAAAGCAATCAAAAAGATACTATTTCTTTGCCAAGAGCAACATATTTAAGAGGCTGCTTGCTAGCAAACTGCCATGGCAACCAGAGGAGCACCTGGGGTACAGTGTTCTCCTGGGAAACAACACACCTTCCCTGGAGAAGCAAAATAATTTTGCAAGGGTGAAGCAGAAAAGTAATTTTAAAAGCAGGTAAGTAACTACAGAGTCACTGAACTCCACAATCAGCCCTCCATTAACTGCACTTCTTTCCCCAAAAACATATGTATTAAACCCAGCAGGAGAATGCATGTTTGAAACTTACCCCAATCAGCCTCCACTTCTATATCCAACTTCATTTAGAATGGCACAACTGTGGGACAACTCAATGCTTTTTTTTGAAAAAAGTCAGTCATATTAAAGGTTGTTTCAGTCAAACCCATATTAAAAATGGGCCAGAAATGAGGTTTGACCATTTCGTTGTGGCCAAGACACTGAGCCTTGCAGTCCCTACACAAACAGCCAGGAGGGGGCATGGGTCTCCCTTCACAGCCGCAAACGCAGCTTAAATGGAAAAATGGAAACTAGTACCAAGACTTCCTTCTGCAATTTAGATTTTATATCCAGAAATAGCCTCATCCAATCTAATTAGCAGGGGACAGAGGAAGGAAAAGAAAAATATCAGCTACATCTCTCTGTGCATGTAAGAGCATTTCTATGAAAAAAAAAACAAAACAAAAACCTGAAATTAGTGATTTCGATGTCAAACTGACCAATTGTGCACATACCTTAGCTCAGCTCTTTTTCTACAGCAGACTGCACATAGTGATTAAGTCAACTTTTGAGAAAAAGCAATTCAAAACTCATGTTACTCTGAAAAACAACTTTATATAATGCATTATTTTTGAGTGCATTCTATCTCAACTACCATTTTTGGAAGACTTACATTATTGTATTATTATATACCACAAGGGGAGGAGGGGAGAGGGTTGAAACACATCACTCTAAGAAAGCTTCCCTTCCCTTGCTTTTCTGGCTTTCTTTCTGTTCTTCATTCTCAAGGCTATGGGAAGAAAGAAATTACAGAGATCATCTCAACCAACAAAAGGGAAAATAGTGAAGATAAGTAATACTTCTGACAATGGCAGACACCAATTACCTTCTTTTTCTGATATCAGAAAAGCTTCCAGTGCTTTTAACTTGCAATTTATGAATGTCACTGACTGACATTCAACTTTTGTGTTTCTAGCAGGCTCACTTATTGTTATGCTAACGCTTTATTAAGCTTTTTTTTTTTTTTTTTTTATTTTCGCCCTCTTTTACCTTAACTTCAAAGCCTTGCCTGGGATCATTGTGCAGACTTATGCCCTTAATAACAAAGACAAACTGGGACCCAAGAGATAAAACATTATTAGCAGTCCCCACATTCCATCTCATTTTAGATGAAATTTTTGCTCGTTTGTTTTGAAAAGGTGAAAAAATAATTCATCTACCAGGCATTCAGGAGTAACATTCACTTGTAACAGATAAAATATTTCTTAGTCTTTTTTTCTTCCCTTGTTCTCCAACTTCATTTAAAACCACAGTTTGACATTCTACTAGACACTTGCTATTAACAGGTACCATACATGAAAGATGATTAATATATACAAAGAATGTGTTGACTTATTCTCTTATTAGTGTCAAAAACCTACAATTAAATAAAATGTTTTCTTTCAACCACATTTTAGTAGGATATTCTCAAATCAAGCAGTCATCAACATTTTCCGTTCATTTATAAATGGAAAAAACCTAAGCCGCACAGGATGGAGAAGCCTCGGCCATTTCGTGGTCTTGCAGGTGATGAAGGGCATGAGGCGGGGCCGCCATTTTGTGATGATGACTCTGCATTATCCCCTCAGGGTCCCCGCCGCCATTTTGTCACACAGAGCTATCCCTATTACTGCCTCTCTTTCCCACACATGAACAACGCTTACTCTTTGGGGAGTTTTCCCTGGACAAGGGGGAGGAATCTGAGTCCTTATCTTTATCTAGGATATTCAAAATTAATGACTACGCCGGCAAGGCTTTTGCAGCCTTGCGGTCGTAGTGTTTTCCTGAGGCGTCCCACAGAGCATAGCCCAGGTAGTCCCAGGCTTTGCAAGTGAGCAGAGCTCGACAGCGATTTTTCTCAAAGCCATCCATTTGGCTAACACTTTAAGCGATTCTTTATTGACCGGATGGGCATTTGATTTTAAATACAATTTTAGTTCTTTGTAATTTTTATTCACCGCTTTTGCCTGTGAGAGTCCCATGACTGACAAGTTGAACGGAAGGATCTGGGAAAGGGCATGGGGAGTTTCAGGGAGGAGAATCGCTTCTCCGAAGTCTCACCTCCTGATGACTCAGAGCACGTCACTGCTGGGGATCCGTTTCTCTTCTGCCGGGGTCGCGAGAAGGAACAGTGTCGTAGGCTCTTTGCTACTGTGTCAGGCCACTCTTACTTCGGAGGGGTCTGGCAGCTCAGGAGTTTGCCAGGGCCTCTCACGGTCTCCCGAGTGTAGCCCAAGGCGTTCAGGGTGAAAAATTAAATATTAAATATCCCCTAGAATCGCCCCAACACTGGGCGCCATCTGCCACAGACCTGCCCGGAACGAAGGATGGATCCCCTCACGCATGCAGGGTTGGAAGTAAAATGGCCGTTGATTCAACATGGACAGCGGTATTTATAGGGGCTCGCTGGAAGGGTCTAGAAAGTGGGCGTGGTTAGGGCAGGAGTCAGGGAAGGGGATTGGT